>CAWUFW010000681.1:795988-1195988 GCA_963921515.1 Calotriton arnoldi
CATATGAACAACACATTAGAGCAGGGGCCCCAACTTCATATGAGCAACACATTAGAGCAGGGGCCCCAACTTCATATGAGCAACACATTAGAGCAGGGGCCCCAACTTCATATGAGCAACACATTAGAGCAGGGGCCCCAACTTTATATGAGCAACACATTAGAGCAGGGGCCCCAACTTCATATGAGCAACACATTAGAGCAGGGGCCCCAACTTCATATGAGCAACACATTAGAGCAGGGGCCCCAACTTCATATGAGCAACACATTAGAGCAGGGGCCCCAACTTCATATGAGCAACACATTAGAGCAGGGGCCCCAACTTCATATGAGCAACACATTAGAGCAGGGGCCCCAACTTCATATGAGCAACACATTAGAGCAGGGGCCCCAACTTCATATGAGCAACACATTAGAGCAGGGGCCCCAACTTCATATGAGCAACACATTAGAGCAGGGGCCCCAACTTCATATGAGCAACACATTAGAGCAGGGGCCCCAACTTTATATGAGCAACACATTAGAGCAGGGGCCCCAACTTCATATGAGCAACACATTAGAGCAGGGGCCCCAACTTCATATGAGCAACACATTAGAGCAGGGGCCCCAACTTCATATGAGCAACACATTAGAGCAGGGGCCCCAACTTTATATGAGCAACACATTAGAGCAGGGGCCCCAACTTCATATGAACAACACATTAGAGCAGGGGCCCCAACTTCATATGAACAACACATTAGAGCAGGGGCCCCAACTTCATATGAACAACACATTAGAGCAGGGGCCCCAACTTCATATGAGCAACACATTAGAGCAGGGGCCCCAACTTTCTATGAGCAACACATTAGAGCAGGGGCCCCAACTTCATATGAGCAACACATTAGAGCAGGGGCCCCAACTTTCATATGAGCAACACATTAGAGCAGGGGCCCCAACTTCATATGAGTAACACATTAGAGCAGGGGCCCCAACTTCATATGAGCAACACATTAGAGCAGGGGCCCCAACTTCATATGAGCAACACATTAGAGCAGGGGCCCCAACTTTATATGAGCAACACATTAGAGCAGGGGCCCCAACTTCATATGAACAACACATTAGAGCAGGGGCCCCAACTTCATATGAACAACACATGAGCAGGGGCCCCAACTTCATATGAACAACACATTAGAGCAGGGGCCCCAACTTCATATGAGCAACACATTAGAGCAGGGGCCCCAACTTTATATGAGCAACACATTAGAGCAGGGGCCCCAACTTCATATGAGCAACACATTAGAGCAGGGGCCCCAACTTCATATGAACAACACATTAGAGCAGGGGCCCCAACTTCATATGAACAACACATTAGAGCAGGGGCCCCAACTTCATATGAGTAACACATTAGAGCAGGGGCCCCAACTTCATATGAGCAACACATTAGAGCAGGGGCCCCAACTTCATATGAGCAACACATTAGAGCAGGGGCCCCAACTTTATATGAGCAACACATTAGAGCAGGGGCCCCAACTTCATATGAACAACACATTAGAGCAGGGGCCCCAACTTCATATGAACAACACAGAGCAGGGGCCCCAACTTCATATGAACAACACATTAGAGCAGGGGCCCCAACTTTATATGAGCAACACATTAGAGCAGGGGCCCCAACTTTCTATGAGCAACACATTAGAGCAGGGGCCCCAACTTCATATGAGCAACACATTAGAGCAGGGGCCCCAACTTTCTATGAGCAACACATTAGAGCAGGGGCCCCAACTTCATATGAGTAACACATTAGAGCAGGGGCCCCAACTTCATATGAGCAACACATTAGAGCAGGGGCCCCAACTTCATATGAGCAACACATTAGAGCAGGGGCCCCAACTTTATATGAGCAACACATTAGAGCAGGGGCCCCAACTTCATATGAACAACACATTAGAGCAGGGGCCCCAACTTCATATGAACAACACAGAGCAGGGGCCCCAACTTCATATGAACAACACATTAGAGCAGGGGCCCCAACTTTATATGAGCAACACATTAGAGCAGGTGCCCCAACTTCATATGAACAACACATTAGAGCAGGGGCCCCAACTTCATATGAACAACACAGAGCAGGGGCCCCAACTTCATATGAACAACACATTAGAGCAGGGGCCCCAACTTCATATGAGCAACACATTAGAGCAGGGGCCCCAACTTTCTATGAGCAACACATTAGAGCAGGGGCCCCAACTTCATATGAGCAACACATTAGAGCAGGGGCCCCAACTTTCTATGAGCAACACATTAGAGCAGGGGCCCCAACTTCATATGAGTAACACATTAGAGCAGGGGCCCCAACTTCATATGAGCAACACATTAGAGCAGGGGCCCCAACTTCATATGAGCAACACATTAGAGCAGGGGCCCCAACTTCATATGAGCAACACATTAGAGCAGGGGCCCCAACTTCATATGAGCAACACATTAGAGCAGGGGCCCCAACTTTCTATGAGCAACACATTAGAGCAGGGGCCCCAACTTCATATGAGCAACACATTAGAGCAGGGGCCCCAACTTTATATGAGCAACACATTAGAGCAGGGGCCCCAACTTCATATGAGCAACACATTAGAGCAGGGGCCCCAACTTTATATGAGCAACACATTAGAGCAGGGGCCCCAACTTTATATGAGCAACACATTAGAGCAGGGGCCCCAACTTCATATGAGCAACACATTAGAGCAGGGGCCCCAACTTTATATGAGCAACACATTAGAGCAGGGGCCCCAACTTCATATGAACAACACATTAGAGCAGGGGCCCCAACTTCATATGAACAACACAGAGCAGGGGCCCCAACTTCATATGAACAACACATTAGAGCAGGGGCCCCAACTTCATATGAGCAACACATTAGAGCAGGGGCCCCAACTTTCTATGAGCAACACATTAGAGCAGGGGCCCCAACTTCATATGAGCAACACATTAGAGCAGGGGCCCCAACTTTCTATGAGCAACACATTAGAGCAGGGGCCCCAACTTCATATGAGTAACACATTAGAGCAGGGGCCCCAACTTCATATGAGCAACACATTAGAGCAGGGGCCCCAACTTCATATGAGCAACACATTAGAGCAGGGGCCCCAACTTTATATGAGCAACACATTAGAGCAGGGGCCCCAACTTCATATGAACAACACATTAGAGCAGGGGCCCCAACTTCATATGAACAACACAAGAGCAGGGGCCCCAACTTCATATGAACAACACATTAGAGCAGGGGCCCCAACTTCATATGAGCAACACATTAGAGCAGGGGCCCCAACTTCATATGAGCAACACATTAGAGCAGGGGCCCCAACTTCATATGAGCAACACATTAGAGCAGGGGCCCCAACTTCATATGAGCAACACATTAGAGCAGGGGCCCCAACTTCATATGAGCAACACATTAGAGCAGGGGCCCCAACTTCATATGAGCAACACATTAGAGCAGGGGCCCCAACTTCTATGAGCAACACATTAGAGCAGGGGCCCCAACTTCATATGAGCAACACATTAGAGCAGGGGCCCCAACTTTCATATGAGCAACACATTAGAGCAGGGGCCCCAACTTCATATGAGCAACACATTAGAGCAGGGGCCCCAACTTTATATGAGCAACACATTAGAGCAGGGGCCCCAACTTCATATGAACAACACATTAGAGCAGGGGCCCCAACTTCATATGAACAACACAGAGCAGGGGCCCCAACTTCATATGAACAACACATTAGAGCAGGGGCCCCAACTTCATATGAGCAACACATTAGAGCAGGGGCCCCAACTTTCATATGAGCAACACATTAGAGCAGGGGCCCCAACTTCATATGAGCAACACATTAGAGCAGGGGCCCCAACTTTATATGAGCAACACATTAGAGCAGGGGCCCCAACTTCATATGAGCAACACATTAGAGCAGGGGCCCCAACTTCATATGAGCAACACATTAGAGCAGGGGCCCCAACTTCATATGAGCAACACATTAGAGCAGGGGCCCCAACTTTATATGAGCAACACATTAGAGCAGGGGCCCCAACTTCATATGAACAACACATTAGAGCAGGGGCCCCAACTTCATATGAACAACACAGAGCAGGGGCCCCAACTTCATATGAACAACACATTAGAGCAGGGGCCCCAACTTCATATGAGCAACACATTAGAGCAGGGGCCCCAACTTTCTATGAGCAACACATTAGAGCAGGGGCCCCAACTTCATATGAGCAACACATTAGAGCAGGGGCCCCAACTTTCTATGAGCAACACATTAGAGCAGGGGCCCCAACTTCATATGAGTAACACATTAGAGCAGGGGCCCCAACTTCATATGAGCAACACATTAGAGCAGGGGCCCCAACTTCATATGAGCAACACATTAGAGCAGGGGCCCCAACTTTATATGAGCAACACATTAGAGCAGGGGCCCCAACTTCATATGAACAACACATTAGAGCAGGGGCCCCAACTTCATATGAGCAACACATTAGAGCAGGGGCCCCAACTTCATATGAGCAACACATTAGAGCAGGGGCCCCAACTTCATATGAGCAACACATTAGAGCAGGGGCCCCAACTTTATATGAGCAACACATTAGAGCAGGGGCCCCAACTTCATATGAGCAACACATTAGAGCAGGGGCCCCAACTTCATATGAGCAACACATTAGAGCAGGGGCCCCAACTTCATATGAGCAACACATTAGAGCAGGGGCCCCAACTTTATATGAGCAACACATTAGAGCAGGGGCCCCAACTTCATATGAGCAACACATTAGAGCAGGGGCCCCAACTTCATATGAGCAACACATTAGAGCAGGGGCCCCAACTTCATATGAGCAACACATTAGAGCAGGGGCCCCAACTTCATATGAGCAACACATTAGAGCAGGGGCCCCAACTTCATATGAGCAACACATTAGAGCAGGGGCCCCAACTTCATATGAGCAACACATTAGAGCAGGGGCCCCAACTTCATATGAGCAACACATTAGAGCAGGGGCCCCAACTTCATATGAGCAACACATTAGAGCAGGGGCCCCAACTTCATATGAGCAACACATTAGAGCAGGGGCCCCAACTTCATATGAGCAACACATTAGAGCAGGGGCCCCAACTTCATATGAGCAACACATTAGAGCAGGGGCCCCAACTTCATATGAGCAACACATTAGAGCAGGGGCCCCAACTTCATATGAGCAACACATTAGAGCAGGGGCCCCAACTTCATATGAGCAACACATTAGAGCAGGGGCCCCAACTTCATATGAGCAACACATTAGAGCAGGGGCCCCAACTTCATATGAGCAACACATTAGAGCAGGGGCCCCAACTTCATATGAGCAACACATTAGAGCAGGGGCCCCAACTTTATATGAGCAACACATTAGAGCAGGGGCCCCAACTTCATATGAGCAACACATTAGAGCAGGGGCCCCAACTTCATATGAGCAACACATTAGAGCAGGGGCCCCAACTTCATATGAGCAACACATTAGAGCAGGGGCCCCAACTTCATATGAGCAACACATTAGAGCAGGGGCCCCAACTTTATATGAGCAACACATTAGAGCAGGGGCCCCAACTTCATATGAACAACACATTAGAGCAGGGGCCCCAACTTCATATGAACAACACATAGAGCAGGGGCCCCAACTTCATATGAACAACACATTAGAGCAGGGGCCCCAACTTCATATGAGCAACACATTAGAGCAGGGGCCCCAACTTTCTATGAGCAACACATTAGAGCAGGGGCCCCAACTTCATATGAGCAACACATTAGAGCAGGGGCCCCAACTTTCTATGAGCAACACATTAGAGCAGGGGCCCCAACTTCATATGAGTAACACATTAGAGCAGGGGCCCCAACTTCATATGAGCAACACATTAGAGCAGGGGCCCCAACTTCATATGAGCAACACATTAGAGCAGGGGCCCCAACTTTATATGAGCAACACATTAGAGCAGGGGCCCCAACTTCATATGAACAACACATTAGAGCAGGGGCCCCAACTTCATATGAACAACACAGAGCAGGGGCCCCAACTTCATATGAACAACACATTAGAGCAGGGGCCCCAACTTCATATGAGCAACACATTAGAGCAGGGGCCCCAACTTCATATGAGCAACACATTAGAGCAGGGGCCCCAACTTCATATGAGCAACACATTAGAGCAGGGGCCCCAACTTTATATGAGCAACACATTAGAGCAGGGGCCCCAACTTCATATGAGCAACACATTAGAGCAGGGGCCCCAACTTCATATGAGCAACACATTAGAGCAGGGGCCCCAACTTCATATGAGCAACACATTAGAGCAGGGGCCCCAACTTCATATGAGCAACACATTAGAGCAGGGGCCCCAACTTCATATGAGCAACACATTAGAGCAGGGGCCCCAACTTCATATGAGCAACACATTAGAGCAGGGGCCCCAACTTCATATGAGCAACACATTAGAGCAGGGGCCCCAACTTTATATGAGCAACACATTAGAGCAGGGGCCCCAACTTCATATGAACAACACATTAGAGCAGGGGCCCCAACTTCATATGAGCAACACATTAGAGCAGGGGCCCCAACTTCATATGAGCAACACATTAGAGCAGGGGCCCCAACTTCATATGAACAACACATTAGAGCAGGGGCCCCAACTTCATATGAGCAACACATTAGAGCAGGGGCCCCAACTTCATATGAGCAACACATTAGAGCAGGGGCCCCAACTTTATATGAGCAACACATTAGAGCAGGGGCCCCAACTTCATATGAGCAACACATTAGAGCAGGGGCCCCAACTTCATATGAGCAACACATTAGAGCAGGGGCCCCAACTTCATATGAGCAACACATTAGAGCAGGGGCCCCAACTTCATATGAGCAACACATTAGAGCAGGGGCCCCAACTTCATATGAGCAACACATTAGAGCAGGGGCCCCAACTTCATATGAGCAACACATTAGAGCAGGGGCCCCAACTTCATATGAGCAACACATTAGAGCAGGGGCCCCAACTTCATATGAGCAACACATTAGAGCAGGGGCCCCAACTTCATATGAGCAACACATTAGAGCAGGGGCCCCAACTTCATATGAACAACACATTAGAGCAGGGGCCCCAACTTCATATGAACAACACAGAGCAGGGGCCCCAACTTCATATGAACAACACATTAGAGCAGGGGCCCCAACTTCATATGAGCAACACATTAGAGCAGGGGCCCCAACTTTCATATGAGCAACACATTAGAGCAGGGGCCCCAACTTCATATGAGCAACACATTAGAGCAGGGGCCCCAACTTTCATATGAGCAACACATTAGAGCAGGGGCCCCAACTTCATATGAGCAACACATTAGAGCAGGGGCCCCAACTTCATATGAGCAACACATTAGAGCAGGGGCCCCAACTTCATATGAGCAACACATTAGAGCAGGGGCCCCAACTTCATATGAACAACACATTAGAGCAGGGGCCCCAACTTCATATGAGCAACACATTAGAGCAGGGGCCCCAACTTTCATATGAGCAACACATTAGAGCAGGGGCCCCAACTTCATATGAGCAACACATTAGAGCAGGGGCCCCAACTTCATATGAGCAACACATTAGAGCAGGGGCCCCAACTTCATATGAGTAACACATTAGAGCAGGGGCCCCAACTTCATATGAGCAACACATTAGAGCAGGGGCCCCAACTTCATATGAGCAACACATTAGAGCAGGGGCCCCAACTTTATATGAGCAACACATTAGAGCAGGGGCCCCAACTTCATATGAACAACACATTAGAGCAGGGGCCCCAACTTCATATGAACAACACAGAGCAGGGGCCCCAACTTCATATGAACAACACATTAGAGCAGGGGCCCCAACTTCATATGAGCAACACATTAGAGCAGGGGCCCCAACTTCATATGAGCAACACATTAGAGCAGGGGCCCCAACTTCATATGAGCAACACATTAGAGCAGGGGCCCCAACTTCATATGAGCAACACATTAGAGCAGGGGCCCCAACTTCATATGAGCAACACATTAGAGCAGGGGCCCCAACTTCATATGAGCAACACATTAGAGCAGGGGCCCCAACTTCATATGAGCAACACATTAGAGCAGGGGCCCCAACTTTATATGAGCAACACATTAGAGCAGGGGCCCCAACTTCATATGAACAACACATTAGAGCAGGGGCCCCAACTTTCATATGAACAACACATTAGAGCAGGGGCCCCAACTTCATATGAGCAACACATTAGAGCAGGGGCCCCAACTTCATATGAGCAACACATTAGAGCAGGGGCCCCAACTTCATATGAGCAACACATTAGAGCAGGGGCCCCAACTTCATATGAGCAACACATTAGAGCAGGGGCCCCAACTTCATATGAGCAACACATTAGAGCAGGGGCCCCAACTTCATATGAACAACACATTAGAGCAGGGGCCCCAACTTCATATGAGCAACACATTAGAGCAGGGGCCCCAACTTCATATGAGCAACACATTAGAGCAGGGGCCCCAACTTCATATGAACAACACATTAGAGCAGGGGCCCCAACTTCATATGAACAACACATAGAGCAGGGGCCCCAACTTCATATGAACAACACATTAGAGCAGGGGCCCCAACTTCATATGAGCAACACATTAGAGCAGGGGCCCCAACTTTCATATGAGCAACACATTAGAGCAGGGGCCCCAACTTCATATGAGCAACACATTAGAGCAGGGGCCCCAACTTCATATGAGCAACACATTAGAGCAGGGGCCCCAACTTCATATGAGCAACACATTAGAGCAGGGGCCCCAACTTCATATGAGCAACACATTAGAGCAGGGGCCCCAACTTCATATGAGCAACACATTAGAGCAGGGGCCCCAACTTCATATGAGCAACACATTAGAGCAGGGGCCCCAACTTCATATGAGCAACACATTAGAGCAGGGGCCCCAACTTTCTATGAGCAACACATTAGAGCAGGGGCCCCAACTTCATATGAGCAACACATTAGAGCAGGGGCCCCAACTTTATATGAGCAACACATTAGAGCAGGGGCCCCAACTTCATATGAGCAACACATTAGAGCAGGGGCCCCAACTTTATATGAGCAACACATTAGAGCAGGGGCCCCAACTTTATATGAGCAACACATTAGAGCAGGGGCCCCAACTTCATATGAGCAACACATTAGAGCAGGGGCCCCAACTTTATATGAGCAACACATTAGAGCAGGGGCCCCAACTTCATATGAACAACACATTAGAGCAGGGGCCCCAACTTCATATGAACAACACAGAGCAGGGGCCCCAACTTCATATGAACAACACATTAGAGCAGGGGCCCCAACTTCATATGAGCAACACATTAGAGCAGGGGCCCCAACTTTCTATGAGCAACACATTAGAGCAGGGGCCCCAACTTCATATGAGCAACACATTAGAGCAGGGGCCCCAACTTTCTATGAGCAACACATTAGAGCAGGGGCCCCAACTTCATATGAGTAACACATTAGAGCAGGGGCCCCAACTTCATATGAGCAACACATTAGAGCAGGGGCCCCAACTTCATATGAGCAACACATTAGAGCAGGGGCCCCAACTTTATATGAGCAACACATTAGAGCAGGGGCCCCAACTTCATATGAACAACACATTAGAGCAGGGGCCCCAACTTCATATGAACAACACAGAGCAGGGGCCCCAACTTCATATGAACAACACATTAGAGCAGGGGCCCCAACTTCATATGAGCAACACATTAGAGCAGGGGCCCCAACTTTCATATGAGCAACACATTAGAGCAGGGGCCCCAACTTCATATGAGCAACACATTAGAGCAGGGGCCCCAACTTCATATGAGCAACACATTAGAGCAGGGGCCCCAACTTCATATGAGCAACACATTAGAGCAGGGGCCCCAACTTCATATGAGCAACACATTAGAGCAGGGGCCCCAACTTCATATGAGCAACACATTAGAGCAGGTGCCCCAACTTCATATGAACAACACATTAGAGCAGGGGCCCCAACTTCATATGAACAACACAGAGCAGGGGCCCCAACTTCATATGAACAACACATTAGAGCAGGGGCCCCAACTTCATATGAGCAACACATTAGAGCAGGGGCCCCAACTTCATATGAGCAACACATTAGAGCAGGGGCCCCAACTTCATATGAGCAACACATTAGAGCAGGGGCCCCAACTTCTATGAGCAACACATTAGAGCAGGGGCCCCAACTTCATATGAGCAACACATTAGAGCAGGGGCCCCAACTTCATATGAGCAACACATTAGAGCAGGGGCCCCAACTTCATATGAGCAACACATTAGAGCAGGGGCCCCAACTTCATATGAGCAACACATTAGAGCAGGGGCCCCAACTTCATATGAGCAACACATTAGAGCAGGGGCCCCAACTTTCATATGAGCAACACATTAGAGCAGGGGCCCCAACTTCATATGAGCAACACATTAGAGCAGGGGCCCCAACTTCATATGAGCAACACATTAGAGCAGGGGCCCCAACTTCATATGAGCAACACATTAGAGCAGGGGCCCCAACTTCATATGAGCAACACATTAGGAGCAGGGGCCCCAACTTTATATGAGCAACACATTAGAGCAGGGGCCCCAACTTCATATGAGCAACACATTAGAGCAGGGGCCCCAACTTTATATGAGCAACACATTAGAGCAGGGGCCCCAACTTCATATGAACAACACATTAGAGCAGGGGCCCCAACTTCATATGAACAACACAGAGCAGGGGCCCCAACTTCATATGAACAACACATTAGAGCAGGGGCCCCAACTTCATATGAGCAACACATTAGAGCAGGGGCCCCAACTTTCTATGAGCAACACATTAGAGCAGGGGCCCCAACTTCATATGAGCAACACATTAGAGCAGGGGCCCCAACTTTCTATGAGCAACACATTAGAGCAGGGGCCCCAACTTCATATGAGTAACACATTAGAGCAGGGGCCCCAACTTCATATGAGCAACACATTAGAGCAGGGGCCCCAACTTCATATGAGCAACACATTAGAGCAGGGGCCCCAACTTTATATGAGCAACACATTAGAGCAGGGGCCCCAACTTCATATGAACAACACATTAGAGCAGGGGCCCCAACTTCATATGAACAACACAGAGCAGGGGCCCCAACTTCATATGAACAACACATTAGAGCAGGGGCCCCAACTTCATATGAGCAACACATTAGAGCAGGGGCCCCAACTTTCTATGAGCAACACATTAGAGCAGGGGCCCCAACTTCATATGAGCAACACATTAGAGCAGGGGCCCCAACTTTCTATGAGCAACACATTAGAGCAGGGGCCCCAACTTCATATGAGTAACACATTAGAGCAGGGGCCCCAACTTCATATGAGCAACACATTAGAGCAGGGGCCCCAACTTCATATGAGCAACACATTAGAGCAGGGGCCCCAACTTCATATGAGCAACACATTAGAGCAGGGGCCCCAACTTCATATGAACAACACATTAGAGCAGGGGCCCCAACTTCATATGAACAACACAGAGCAGGGGCCCCAACTTCATATGAACAACACATTAGAGCAGGGGCCCCAACTTCATATGAGCAACACATTAGAGCAGGGGCCCCAACTTTCTATGAGCAACACATTAGAGCAGGGGCCCCAACTTCATATGAGCAACACATTAGAGCAGGGGCCCCAACTTCATATGAGCAACACATTAGAGCAGGGGCCCCAACTTCATATGAGCAACACATTAGAGCAGGGGCCCCAACTTCATATGAGCAACACATTAGAGCAGGGGCCCCAACTTTATATGAGCAACACATTAGAGCAGGGGCCCCAACTTCATATGAGCAACACATTAGAGCAGGGGCCCCAACTTCATATGAGCAACACATAGAGCAGGGGCCCCAACTTCATATGAACAACACATTAGAGCAGGGGCCCCAACTTCATATGAGCAACACATTAGAGCAGGGGCCCCAACTTTCTATGAGCAACACATTAGAGCAGGGGCCCCAACTTCATATGAGCAACACATTAGAGCAGGGGCCCCAACTTTCATATGAGCAACACATTAGAGCAGGGGCCCCAACTTCATATGAGCAACACATTAGAGCAGGGGCCCCAACTTCATATGAGCAACACATTAGAGCAGGGGCCCCAACTTCATATGAGCAACACATTAGAGCAGGGGCCCCAACTTCATATGAGCAACACATTAGAGCAGGGGCCCCAACTTCATATGAGCAACACATTAGAGCAGGGGCCCCAACTTCATATGAGCAACACATTAGAGCAGGGGCCCCAACTTCATATGAGCAACACATTAGAGCAGGGGCCCCAACTTCATATGAGCAACACATTAGAGCAGGGGCCCCAACTTCATATGAGCAACACATTAGAGCAGGGGCCCCAACTTCATATGAGCAACACATTAGAGCAGGGGCCCCAACTTCATATGAGCAACACATTAGAGCAGGGGCCCCAACTTCATATGAGCAACACATTAGAGCAGGGGCCCCAACTTCATATGAGCAACACATTAGAGCAGGGGCCCCAACTTCATATGAGCAACACATTAGAGCAGGGGCCCCAACTTCATATGAGCAACACATTAGAGCAGGGGCCCCAACTTCATATGAGCAACACATTAGAGCAGGGGCCCCAACTTCATATGAGCAACACATTAGAGCAGGGGCCCCAACTTCATATGAGCAACACATTAGAGCAGGGGCCCCAACTTCATATGAGCAACACATTAGAGCAGGGGCCCCAACTTCATATGAGCAACACATTAGAGCAGGGGCCCCAACTTCATATGAGCAACACATTAGAGCAGGGGCCCCAACTTCATATGAGCAACACATTAGAGCAGGGGCCCCAACTTCATATGAGCAACACATTAGAGCAGGGGCCCCAACTTCATATGAGCAACACATTAGAGCAGGGGCCCCAACTTCATATGAGCAACACATTAGAGCAGGGGCCCCAACTTCATATGAGCAACACATTAGAGCAGGGGCCCCAACTTTATATGAGCAACACATTAGAGCAGGGGCCCCAACTTCATATGAGCAACACATTAGAGCAGGGGCCCCAACTTCATATGAGCAACACATTAGAGCAGGGGCCCCAACTTCATATGAACAACACATTAGAGCAGGGGCCCCAACTTCATATGAGCAACACATTAGAGCAGGGGCCCCAACTTCATATGAGCAACACATTAGAGCAGGGGCCCCAACTTCATATGAGCAACACATTAGAGCAGGGGCCCCAACTTCATATGAACAACACATTAGAGCAGGGGCCCCAACTTCATATGAACAACACAAGAGCAGGGGCCCCAACTTCATATGAACAACACATTAGAGCAGGGGCCCCAACTTCATATGAGCAACACATTAGAGCAGGGGCCCCAACTTTATATGAGCAACACATTAGAGCAGGGGCCCCAACTTCATATGAACAACACATTAGAGCAGGGGCCCCAACTTCATATGAACAACACAGAGCAGGGGCCCCAACTTCATATGAACAACACATTAGAGCAGGGGCCCCAACTTCATATGAGCAACACATTAGAGCAGGGGCCCCAACTTCATATGAGCAACACATTAGAGCAGGGGCCCCAACTTCATATGAGCAACACATTAGAGCAGGGGCCCCAACTTCATATGAACAACACATTAGAGCAGGGGCCCCAACTTCATATGAGCAACACATTAGAGCAGGGGCCCCAACTTCATATGAGCAACACATTAGAGCAGGGGCCCCAACTTCATATGAGCAACACATTAGAGCAGGGGCCCCAACTTCATATGAACAACACATTAGAGCAGGGGCCCCAACTTCATATGAACAACACATTGAGCAGGGGCCCCAACTTCATATGAGCAACACATTAGAGCAGGGGCCCCAACTTCATATGAGCAACACATTAGAGCAGGGGCCCCAACTTCATATGAACAACACATTAGAGCAGGGGCCCCAACTTCATATGAGCAACACATTAGAGCAGGGGCCCCAACTTCATATGAGCAACACATTAGAGCAGGGGCCCCAACTTCATATGAGCAACACATTAGAGCAGGGGCCCCAACTTCATATGAGCAACACATTAGAGCAGGGGCCCCAACTTCATATGAGCAACACATTAGAGCAGGGGCCCCAACTTCATATGAGCAACACATTAGAGCAGGGGCCCCAACTTCATATGAGCAACACATTAGAGCAGGGGCCCCAACTTCATATGAGCAACACATTAGAGCAGGGGCCCCAACTTTCTATGAGCAACACATTAGAGCAGGGGCCCCAACTTCATATGAGCAACACATTAGAGCAGGGGCCCCAACTTTATATGAGCAACACATTAGAGCAGGGGCCCCAACTTCATATGAGCAACACATTAGAGCAGGGGCCCCAACTTTCTATGAGCAACACATTAGAGCAGGGGCCCCAACTTCATATGAGCAACACATTAGAGCAGGGGCCCCAACTTTATATGAGCAACACATTAGAGCAGGGGCCCCAACTTCATATGAACAACACATTAGAGCAGGGGCCCCAACTTCATATGAACAACACAGAGCAGGGGCCCCAACTTCATATGAACAACACATTAGAGCAGGGGCCCCAACTTCATATGAGCAACACATTAGAGCAGGGGCCCCAACTTCATATGAGCAACACATTAGAGCAGGGGCCCCAACTTTATATGAGCAACACATTAGAGCAGGGGCCCCAACTTCATATGAACAACACATTAGAGCAGGGGCCCCAACTTCATATGAACAACACAGAGCAGGGGCCCCAACTTCATATGAACAACACTTTAGAGCAGGGGCCCCAACTTCATATGAGCAACACATTAGAGCAGGGGCCCCAACTTTATATGAGCAACACATTAGAGCAGGGGCCCCAACTTCATATGAACAACACATTAGAGCAGGGGCCCCAACTTCATATGAACAACACAGAGCAGGGGCCCCAACTTCATATGAACAACACATTAGAGCAGGGGCCCCAACTTCATATGAGCAACACATTAGAGCAGGGGCCCCAACTTCATATGAGCAACACATTAGAGCAGGGGCCCCAACTTCATATGAACAACACATTAGAGCAGGGGCCCCAACTTCATATGAGCAACACATTAGAGCAGGGGCCCCAACTTTCTATGAGCAACACATTAGAGCAGGGGCCCCAACTTCATATGAGCAACACATTAGAGCAGGGGCCCCAACTTTATATGAGCAACACATTAGAGCAGGGGCCCCAACTTCATATGAACAACACATTAGAGCAGGGGCCCCAACTTCATATGAACAACACAGAGCAGGGGCCCCAACTTCATATGAACAACACATTAGAGCAGGGGCCCCAACTTCATATGAGCAACACATTAGAGCAGGGGCCCCAACTTCATATGAGCAACACATTAGAGCAGGGGCCCCAACTTTATATGAGCAACACATTAGAGCAGGGGCCCCAACTTCATATGAACAACACATTAGAGCAGGGGCCCCAACTTCATATGAACAACACAGAGCAGGGGCCCCAACTTCATATGAACAACACTTTAGAGCAGGGGCCCCAACTTCATATGAGCAACACATTAGAGCAGGGGCCCCAACTTTATATGAGCAACACATTAGAGCAGGGGCCCCAACTTCATATGAACAACACATTAGAGCAGGGGCCCCAACTTCATATGAACAACACAGAGCAGGGCCCCAACTTCATATGAACAACACATTAGAGCAGGGGCCCCAACTTCATATGAGCAACACATTAGAGCAGGGGCCCCAACTTCATATGAGCAACACATTAGAGCAGGGGCCCCAACTTCATATGAACAACACATTAGAGCAGGGGCCCCAACTTCATATGAGCAACACATTAGAGCAGGGGCCCCAACTTTCTATGAGCAACACATTAGAGCAGGGGCCCCAACTTCATATGAGCAACACATTAGAGCAGGGGCCCCAACTTCATATGAACAACACATTAGAGCAGGGGCCCCAACTTCATATGAACAACACAGAGCAGGGGCCCCAACTTCATATGAACAACACATTAGAGCAGGGGCCCCAACTTCATATGAGCAACACATTAGAGCAGGGGCCCCAACTTCATATGAACAACACATTAGAGCAGGGGCCCCAACTTCATATGAGCAACACATTAGAGCAGGGGCCCCAACTTCATATGAACAACACATTAGAGCAGGGGCCCCAACTTCATATGAACAACACAGAGCAGGGGCCCCAACTTCATATGAACAACACTTTAGAGCAGGGGCCCCAACTTCATATGAGCAACACATTAGAGCAGGGGCCCCAACTTTATATGAGCAACACACATCTATAGAAGCAGTGAGCGAGTTCTGATCTACAACGGAAAATATCTACAGACATATATTAGTAAAACTTCGAAGCGCCATTTAACGCTGTAGTGAAAATATCATGCACATATAATACTTATTAATTCGGAGTAATTAACGGTACTTTGGAGGGCAATTCAGGCGCAAACTGAATTTTAAAGCATTACATAAGCAATAAACAGTGATTAAAATTAGAAGAGACATTAAAAAAATATATAAACTTACAGCAGGCAAAGGTTCTTCTTGGGGAATTGTTGAAAAAATATTGCGGAGTTGTGATATTTAAGGGACATAGAGTCTGAGAATGTGCTCGGAGCTGAAAGAATTAAGGGGTCTCTCTAGCTGGCAGCTCTTCCCAAAAGATATTCAGTGACAAGTGTTACACTATGAAGAGCAGAAAGGCTGCGTCACGGGCACCATTGGGGATCCTCTCCTAAAGAACGTTTGGAAGATGTAGTGACAAGTCGTGCACTAAAAGCACATTATGTGCAGCCTCAGACACCGCCCATGGGAAACAAGTGTCAGAGGAGCGGGTGCCGGAGTCAGGCAAAGTCTCTACGTCTTTGTGTGGCTCAGGGTCGATAGAAAAAACACCAATGTGGGGGATCATTGGGACCTTATTATACATCACATGCACTGTTCACGTTTGTAGTGCACATTTAAACAGGTGGTGCACATGCAAACATGAAGGGCCTGATTATGAGTTTGGCAGAGGGGTTACTCCATCACAAACGTGACGGATATCCCGTCCGCCCTATTACGAGTTCCACTGGATATAATGGAGCTCGTAATATGGCGAGCAGGATATCCGTCACGTTTGTGATGGAGTAACCCATCCGCCAAACTAGTAATCAGGCCCGAAGTGTGCGTCAGATTACAATCAACGCGCTGCCAATAGCGGAGCCGCTAT
This sequence comes from Calotriton arnoldi, assembly GCA_963921515.1. Classification (NCBI taxonomy): domain Eukaryota; kingdom Metazoa; phylum Chordata; class Amphibia; order Caudata; family Salamandridae; genus Calotriton; species Calotriton arnoldi. Next base: position 813,315 of record CAWUFW010000681.1, read on the forward strand.
CCTGGTGCAGCCCTGGGGGCAGCGCATTCAAGTGAGATATGAAGCGGCTGCTTCAAAGCCCCTCCACGTTTCACTGTGCAGGAGGCAGCCGCTTGCACTTTAGTGAGGGGAGAGAGATCCCCCTTTAGGCGGGTGCAGTGAGTGACTGTACCTGCCTCCACGGGGATGTCAGGGGGTGGAGGCAGCCACTTGCACTTTAGTGAGGGGAGAGAGATCCCCCTGTAGGCGGGTGCAGTGAGTGACTGTACCTGCCTCCACGGGGATGTCAGGGGTGGAGGCAGCCGCTTGCACTTTAGTGAGGGGAGAGAGATCCCCCTGTAGGCGGGTGCAGTGAGTGACTGTACCTGCCTCCACGGGGATGTCAGGGGGTGGAGGCAGCCGCTTGCACTTTAGTGAGGGGAGAGAGATCCCCTGTAGGCGGGTGCAGTGAGTGACTGTACCTGCCTCCACGGGGATGTCAGGGGTGGAGGCAGCCGCTTGCACTTTAGTGAGGGGAGAGAGATCCCCCTTTAGGCGGGTGCAGTGAGTGACTGTACCTGCCTCCACGGGGATGTCAGGGGTGGAGGCAGCCGCTTGCACTTTAGTGAGGGGAGAGAGATCCCCCTGTAGGCGGGTGCAGTGAGTGACTGTACCTGCCTCCACGGGGATGTCAGGGGGTGGAGGCAGCCGCTTGCACTTTAGTGAGGGGAGAGAGATCCCCCTGTAGGCGGGTGCAGTGAGTGACTGTACCTGCCTCCACGGGGATGTCAGGGGGTGGAGGCAGCCGCTTGCACTTTAGTGAGGGGAGAGAGATCCCCCTGTAGGCGGGTGCAGTGAGTGACTGTACCTGCCTCCACGGGGATGTCAGGGGGTGGAGGCAGCCACTTGCACTTTAGTGAGGGGAGAGAGATCCCCCTGTAGGCGGGTGCAGTGAGTGACTGTACCTGCCTCCACGGGGATGTCAGGGGGTGGAGGCAGCCGCTTGCACTTTAGTGAGGGAGAGAGATCCCCCTGTAGGCGGGTGCAGTGAGTGACTGTACCTGCCTCCACGGGGATGTCAGGGGGTGGAGGCAGCCGCTTGCACTTTAGTGAGGGGAGAGAGATCCCCCTGTAGGCGGGTGCAGTGAGTGACTGTACCTGCCTCCACGGGGATGTCAGGGGTGGAGGCAGCCGCTTGCACTTTAGTGAGGGGAGAGAGATCCCCCTGCAGGCGGGTGCAGTGAGTGACTGTACCTGCCTCCACGGGGATGTCAGGGGGTGGAGGCAGCCGCTTGCACTTTAGTGAGGGGAGAGAGATCCCCCTGCAGGCGGGTGCAGTGAGTGACTGTACCTGCCTCCACGGGGATGTCAGGGGGTCCATTGGAACCTCTTTTCCCCCTCCTCAGGGCTCACCTCAGAGGGTGCACTGACGGTGTGCCACCTGTTTGTGGCGCATTCTCAATACGCTTCCTGACAATTTCTTTGCCTTCGTGCCCATGTCCCTTGCTCACTTTGCCACTGGATTCAAGCAAACCTGGCTGATGACGGCTGGAATGCCAGAAACCGGTCCTAGGATGCTTGTTTCCGGTTCAGGGAAGGCATGGCTTGGCAGTTCGGGCTGGACTGTTCCCATGAGGCACAGGGTCAGACTGATTTGCATATGGCCATGTCTGAACTGGGGTGGTGGAGTGAGCTAAAGAATGATGATGGATTAAACCCAGATCAGTTGACTGGGGGTGAGTGTTTGATTGGCTCAAACGTTCCGTCCATCATCCCCTTTTGTATCGCTTTGTTCGCCCTAAGTTGGCGGGGGTATGCCCAGACGTGGGTCCCTTGCTCACTTTGCCACTGGATTCAAGCAAACCTGGCTGATGACGGCTGGAATGCCAGAAACCGGTCCTAGGATGCTTGTTTCCGGTTCAGGGAAGGCATGGCTTGGCAGTTCGGGCTGGACTGTTCCCATGAGGCACAGGGTCAGACTGATTTGCATATGGCCATGTCTGAACTGGGGTGGTGGAGTGAGCTAAAGAATGATGATGGATTAAACCCAGATCAGTTGACTGGGGGTGAGTGTTTGATTGGCTCAAACGTTCCGTCCATCATCCCCTTTGTATCGCTTTGTTCGCCCTAAGTTGGCGGGGGTATGCCCAGACGTGGGTCCCTTGCTCACTTTGCCACTGGATTCAAGCAAACCTGGCTGATGACGGCTGGAATGCCAGAAACCGGTCCTAGGATGCTTGTTTCCGGTTCAGGGAAGGCATGGCTTGGCAGTTCGGGCTGGACTGTTCCCATGAGGCACAGGGTCAGACTGATTTGCATATGGCCATGTCTGAACTGGGGTGGTGGAGTGAGCTAAAGAATGATGATGGATTAAACCCAGATCAGTTGACTGGGGGTGAGTGTTTGATTGGCTCAAACGTTCCGTCCATCATCCCCTTTGTATCGCTTTGTTCGCCCTAAGTTGGCGGGGGTATGCCCAGACGTGGGTCCCTTGCTCACTTTGCCACTGGATTCAAGCAAACCTGGCTGATGACGGCTGGAATGCCAGAAACCGGTCCTAGGATGCTTGTTTCCGGTTCAGGGAAGGCATGGCTTGGCAGTTCGGGCTGGACTGTTCCCATGAGGCACAGGGTCAGACTGATTTGCATATGGCCATGTCTGAACTGGGGTGGTGGAGTGAGCTAAAGAATGATGATGGATTAAACCCAGATCAGTTGACTGGGGGTGAGTGTTTGATTGGCTCAAACGTTCCGTCCATCATCCCCTTTTGTATCGCATGGCCATAATATGGCGCCATTGCAGAGGCAAAGAGATTCCCTCATTTGCAAGCGGGAACACCCTCTAAAAATAGCACTACTGTTACACCTGCACCACAATATTAGTATCACAGAAGGGGCCGCACAAGCATCTGCAGCCTATTCTTGAATACCAAAGTGCCCTGGGGGCGCACAAAGTGGGCACACACGCTCGTTGCACCCCCAGGTCACTTTCTGTAGTATGGCCCCTGGCAATCAACACATTAGGGTGCAAAGAGGAACACTGCACTACACAAATGACTTTGCACACATCCAGCAAATCAGTTGTGACTTTGTCATGCTTTTGCCAGTTGGGATTAACTTTCCACACACTTCCATCTAAGACCAGCTGTTGTAAGGATCATGTCTTGCAGCACAGAGACTCGTTTTTCTCTTCAGTTTGAAGACGTGTTATTGAACATGTAACAAGTGATGAGTTGCTATCTCATGGAATATACATTTCTCGCATGTGCTTTTTATTCTGTAAATGTATAATGAATGTTTCTGATAAGCAAGATCAATCAAAAACACATTCAGTAATAATTTAGTGACTATTTAGCTTAGAAATTATTCCTGTAATGTCATAAACCTTATGACTGTTTCCCTCCATAATTCTATAATTTTATTTAGTGTAATTACTTGCTTTTAGACTTCATTCTTTTAGCTTTGGGATTCTTAAACACATGCAGGATGGGGTCCATTTTAGCTATAGTCTCCATTTTAGTTAGCCTGCCCAGCTTGTTTACCTTTGGCCCCGAATCCATCCTAGGTAATGGAGGCCACCATGTTAGGTAATGGGAGTCACCATTTTAGGTAATGGGAGTCACCATCTTAGGTAATGGGAGTCACCATCTTAGGTAATGGGAGTCACCATCTTAGGTAATGGAGGCCACCATCTTAGGTAATGGGAGTCACCATCTTAGGTAATGGAGGCCACCATCTTAGGTAATGGGAGTCACCATCTTAGGTAATGGGAGTCACCATCTTAGGTAATGGGAGTCACCATCTTAGGTAATGGGAGTCACCATCTTAGGTAATGGGAGTCACCATCTTAGGTAATGGAGGCCACCATCTTAGGTAATGGGAGTCACCATCTTAGGTAATGGAGGCCACCATCTTAGGTAATGGGAGTCACCATCTTAGGTAATGGGAGTCACCATCTTAGGTAATGGGAGTCACCATCTTAGGTAATGGGAGTCACCATCTTAGGTAATGGGAGTCACCATCTTAGGTAATGGGAGTCACCATCTTAGGTAATGGGAGTCACCATCTTAGGTAATGGAGGCCACCATCTTAGGTAATGGGAGTCACCATCTTAGGTAATGGGAGTCACCATCTTAGGTAATGGGAGTCACCATCTTAGGTAATGGGAGTCACCATCTTAGGTAATGGGAGTCACCATCTTAGGTAATGGGAGTCACCATCTTAGGTAATGGAGGCCACCATCTTAGGTAATGGGAGTCACCATCTTAGGTAATGGGAGTCACCATTTTTCCACAAATTATGCAGAATCATCAAAATGGCTGCCTTTGGCACAGATGTCATCAGTGCCTATCTTTCCAAGAACTGTGGAAGTGTCAAGTCATTCAGATATAGACCTCAACAAAACCCACAGTGTGACATCGGTTTGGGACAGGGGCCTTTTCAAGGTCCTATAACAACCATAACCCAAACAATGTGGTCTATATTGACTTATTTATACCTTATTAGTACATCCACTGATGTATATGATTATGTCAATCCACTCCGGATCACCATTAGACCCGTGCCAACACCACATCTTCAACAAAGCCAGCACAGCCATCGCGCCCCATCTCCGGAAAGTAATCAACATCTCCTTCGAGACAGCAACCTTCCCGGAAAGCTGGAAGCACGCCAAGATCAACGCCTTACTCAAGAAACCCAAGGCGGACCCCAAGGACCTCAAGACACTCCGGCCCATCTCCCTGCTCCCGGCGAAGGTCATCGAGAAGACCGTCAACAAACAACTGACCCGCTACCTCGAGGAGAACAGCATCCTGGACCCGTCCCAGTCCGGGTTCCGCAGCAACCACAGCACCGAAACCGCCCTCATCGCCGCCACCAATGACATCAGGACCCTGCTAGACAACGGAGAAACAGCGGCCCTCATCCTCCTGGACCTGTCAGCCGCCTTCGACACGGTCTGCCACCGCACACTACGAACACGCCTACACGACGCCGGGATCCAAGAGAAGGCCCTGGACTGGACCACATCCTTCCTCTCCGGCAGAACACAGAGCGTCCGCCTCCCCCCCTTCCGCTCCAATGCCACCGAGAACATCTGCGGCGTACCCCAGGGATCATCCCTCAGCCCAACGCTGTTCAACATCTACATGGCACCTCTCGCCCACGTTGCCTGACAGCACGACCTCAACATCATCTCCTACGCCAATGACACCCAGCTGATCATCTCCCTCACCAAAGACCCTCACACCGCCAAAACCAACCTCCAGGAAGGAATGAAGGCCGTCGCCGAATGGATGAGGAACAGCCGACTGAAGCTGAACTCGGACAAGACGGAGGTCCTCATCCTCGGCTCCACCCCTTCGGCCTGGGACGACTCCTGGTGGCCGACCACACTGGGAACAGCTCCAACACCCACCGACCACGCACGCAACCTAGGGGTCAACCTCGACACCCTCTCCATGACTAAGCAAGTCAACGCCATCTCCTCCTCCTGCTTCAACACCCTCCGCATGCTCCGCAGGATCTACAAGTGGATCCCCACCGAAACGAGAAGAACGGTCACCCAGGCCCTCGTCAGCAGCAGGTTGGACTACGGAAACGCCCTCTACGCAGGAACTTCGGCCAAACTCCTGAGACGGCTGCAACGCATCCAGAACGCCTCTGCACGTCTGATCCTCGACATCCCCCGCCGCAGCCACATCACACCCCACCTGAGAGACCTGCACTGGCTCCCCGTCAACAAGAGGATAACCTTCAAGCTCCTCACCCACGCACACAAAGCACTCCACAACACCGGACCAGCATATCTCAACGGACGACTCAGCTTCTACACCCCCACCCGCCAGCTCCGCTCCACCGGCCTCGCTCTCGCCGCAGTCCCCCGCATCCAAAGAACGACTGCCGGCGGCAGATCTTTCTCCCATTCCTATTAACTTCCGCTCTTTTAACATTTTAATATAATTGGTTTCAAATCCATCACTTCAGGCGCCCAAGGGACTACATTTCCCATGACTCAATGATGTCGCATCACGCGCGTGTCTAATTCCGGCGCCCTCACGTCATGACACACCCAGGGGGGCGGGATCAGACTCCTGCTTCCCGCAAAAACGACGTCCATTTAAACCGGCTCGTCTCAGACATCGGGGCGCAAGTCCGAGGACTCGGACCCAATAGGTATTACCGCGGGGCAGGACCCTTGATGGTGTAAGTAACAGGGAACAGGCAACAACAAACCTACAATACAGGTATGGCTTGAACGATCCACATAATGATGCAAGATATTCATGGCATTTTTAATGCCGCTTTGTTTGCTTGTTTCTTTCTCTCCCCCGCTGGTCACTTTCTCCTGCGTGGCATGTTTTGAACACCAACAGGGTTTGACTAAAGAGCTACCCCTCAGCTCCTGGAGTCCTCAGTGATGTACATACTCTCCCAAAAAGGGGTAAGGGAGAATGTTTTGCATGAAATGTATGAATGAATAACCACAGCGATTGCTTTTAGCGTGGTGCGGTTTGAATGGAGTGACACTAGAGGGATTCTCTTACGAGACTACGCACGCACAGGAGTGTGAATAACGACAGAATGCGATTTTTATCGCCACATCACTATATATACCACCTAGTTGTGTGTGGTATTGAGACATAGTACTGGAAACACATCCCATTCAGGTATGTTGAGTGATGTCACCCGCACACCCTATCGTCCTGACAGCATGGGTGTAACATAAGCACATCACATATGGGAAGTGTTGAGTTCATACTATGATGTTACACTATGAACTCCTTGTTTCTTTCGACTTACAGACGGAGTAAAGAAATTACTAAAGACAAGTAGTTGTTGTATCTTTCTAAGGAGCAGCTTTCTGCCCTTAAGATATAAAAGTAGAATAGAGACTCTCTGCCCTTCATATATAAAAGTAGAATAGAGACTCTCTGCCCTTAAGATATAAAAGTAGAATAGAGACTCTCTGCCCTTCATATATAAAAGTAGAATAGAGACTCCCCTTTGCGCTTCTACCAGGGAGGATAACCCTCGTTTGCCCTGATGAAAGTCCAGGACCTCTTTGGCCAATCAAGGACTGAAACATGTTGGCACTAGGGTCATAGGACCATAAAATTCCCATTGACCCCCCTTGCTTAGCATTTTAATATCCCCAACAGGTCCACGAATAAAGGGAAACTGGGATTTGTCTGCGGATTTTTAATCTTTAACTCCCCCTGGCCATATTTCATCAAGAGCTCCCTGGAATACGGTCGAGTCCACCCTGACTTGTAGGGGTCAGGGTGACCTGATGATGAAGCATGACACCACTAGGGTGTGTGAGGGTAATACAAATAAAAGGAAGTGTTTCCTTCCCCACTCTCTAGTGGGTAACAACTAAATTGCTTCATGTAGAATCTTCCCATATCTAACTTTCCAGGGTTAGTTGCAGGAACTTGTGAACAGCGTTCACAAGACCGTGGGATACTTTTTGTGGAACAGTATAAAACACGGGAGGACGTACTCCCACCTGTGATTACCTCTCGGCCCTTACGGCACAGGGGAATGTCCATTCCCTGGTTGCCATAGTTACTTTGTGAAGTTGAGGATGAGCCTGACCGCTGTGTTCTGGATCGTCTGGAGTTTCTTCAGGAGTTGGGATGTTATTCCTACGTCAAGGGAGGTGCCATAGTGGAGTCTGCTGGTGACGAGCGCCTGCGTGACAGCTCACCTGGTGTTTGTCGGGAGCCATCTGAAAACCTTCCTGAGCGTGTGGAGCATGAGGAAGCAGGCGGTGGAGACGGCGCATGCTTGCTTCTTCATGGATAGGTGTCTGTCGAGGATGATGCCGATGTTGCGGGCGTGTTCGGTGGGTATCGGGGTTGGGCCCAGCTCCGGGGGCCACCATTCGTTGTTCCAGTGTGTGTCCTTGCCTTTCCAGCAGATGAGTACTTCTGTCTTGTTGGTGTTGAGTTTGAGACAGTTGTTGTTCATCCAGTTGGCAACATCTTTCATGCATCTTTGGAACTTATCTTTGATGGTTCTTGGATTGTTTGTCAGAGAGAGGATGAGTTGGGTCTCGTCAACGTAGGAGATGATGTTGAGTCCGTGGCTTTTGACGATATTGGCCAGAGGGGTCACATATGTGCTGAAGAAGGTTGGGATGAGCCTTGAGGTACCCCACAGGTGATGTTCTTAGGGAGCGAGGAGTAGGGAGGAAGGATGATATTCTGCGTTCTTCCTGTGAGGTAGGATGCAATCCACATGAGGTCTGCTCCCTGGAATCCGATCTGGTGGAGCCTGTTGATCAGTGAGTGGTGGGTATGGTGTTGAAGGCTGCTGAGCGGTCGAGGAGGATGAGGGCCACTGTTTCTTCCTGGTCTAGCAGCATTTGGATGTCATCTGTGGCTGAGACTAGAGCTGTCTCAGTGCTGTGGTTTGTTCTGAAGCCAGATTGGGAGGGGTCCAGGAGGTCGTGGGTCTCCAGATGTGTGGTGAGCTGGATGTTGATAGCCTTCTTGATGTCTTTGGCTGGGAAGGGGTGCAAAGAGATGGGATGCTAGTTCATCTGGGGATGGCTACTTCAGCATGGGCTTCACGTCGGCATGTTTCCACTTCTGGGGGAAGTGGGCTGTGGTGATCGAGAAGTTGAGGACCTCAGTGAGTTATTTGCTGATGGGTTGATTGCCGAGGTTGAAAGCGTGGTGGGGACAGGGGTCTGCAGGGGCTCCGGAGTGGACGGACCTCATTATGGTAGCCGTTTCCTTCTCAGTGAGGGGGTTCCACGAGGTGAGCTGGTGTGGGTGGGTGTCCATCGGCGTGAGGAAGTTGGTGCTGTCTGCGGCAGGAGGTTGGGGTGCGAAGTCATGGTGGATGATGTGAATATTGTTGCGGAAAAAGTCCGCCAGGGCGTCGCAGAGATCTGCAAGGGAGTAATATTGTTTTCGGTTGCTGCGGGGGTTGTGAATTCCTTGACTAAGTTGAAAAGTTCCTTGCAGTTGTTGGAGTGGTCGTTGATGGGGGTGTCTAAGGTGGTGTGAGCGGCTGGGGTTAGCTTATGGTGGTTCTTGATGAAAGGGTGGGCACTGCTTGGAATTTCCGGCAAAAACAGGGACAGGACCCAAATTTATGATAGGCACTTTCCCCTCAAGTGGTTACACCCAAAAACCACTAGGTTCAGCAATTGGATTGAGATGAGGTAGAGGGAAATTGTGCCCAAAGATTCAGTTATCGTATCCTGTAATAATCTAGTCCAAAAGACATTCTTTGATTTATATGCTCATTTATTCGAAGTAGATCCAATGACTTTAAATAAAGTGTTGAAGCAACAGCCGACACGTGTTTCGCCCGTGGGGCCAAGATCTGGCAAGGGGCTTTTTCAAGGCCAAGGTCTTGTGCAGTCATGTGACATTTAGTCGGAGCTCTTTCTGTCTCTGCGGTCCTTCAGAATGCCGATCCTTATATAAGTGTAGCACCCTGCACTAATCCAAACAACCCTTATGGTGATTTTAGTGGTCTTAGACAACCTTGGAAAGCTATCTAAGTGCTAGCTGTGGAGAGCAGCCTTCAGGCTTAGTCCAGAAGGAGTGTAAAGCAGCTTGTTTTACCAGTACTTAATCTTATGGTATAGGTTTGGTGAAAAAGAATCACACAGTGTAGTTATAAAAATGTATTTTATTACAAACATTCACTAACACATTGTATTATCTCCTACCGTAGATATAAACACAATACACACAATACTTAGGAAATAGAACACGTAAGTAGTACAAAAACAGAGTGGTCTCCACGGGGAGACCAAACCATGTACTAAAATAGTGGAATGCGAACCAAGACTCAAATCAAGAATGGACCCAGAAGATGTAGAAGAGCCGGGAACCCACGGAACCACCCATGGTGAGCATCTAGGAACCCCACGGAGATCGTGTGCAGAGTGGGAACATAACCGCGTGCTCAATGTTAGTCAATAGGTAAGTCGCTGTTGCAATTTTAAAGAAGAAGGACCCTTCCTAGCGGACCCTGATGAAACCCTGTGGAAGATGGAAGGTTGGAGAGTCATCCCACCCGTGGATACCCCAGGAACAGGATACCTACACCAGGGAGGCCGGGTGCATAGGTGTCAAGTGACGTCGGAAACCGCCGTAGACCACAATGGAGGACTACAGGAAAGATGTCGGTGGAGAAGACGACGAAGGAGTCCGGTGGAACCCAAAGGTGGATTCAGGAGGAGAGGTACCTGCAAGCAGAGGGGACAGAGTCTATGCCACTCAGGAGTGACCAGGAGGCACGGAAGATGAATGCCCACCAATGGCTGAGATGCAGGAGAGGTTGACGGTGCCCTTGAAGTTGCAGCTGTGCGGACCAGGTGACACTGTAGGAGACCAGGAACCGTTTACGAGCTGTCCCACGTTGGATGTCGAGAGCCATGGGGTCAGTGTCCGGCAGGGGCACCAACAAGCCTTGGCAGCGGCAAGTCGACGCGGTGCACAGGGGTGCTGCTCCTGCGGCTCCGACGAGGGATACTGGTCTCAAACCTGGTGAGAGGGTAGAGCAGGTCTTGAGGGAGGAGCAGAACCAACACCAGTGTTGCTGAGCCTTTCGGAGTCCGTGGGAGCCCAGGATCAGCAGACCAGTCAGCTGTCTTGCGGTGCCTGCAGATGCAGGGAAGTGACTCCTTCACTTCAAGGGAGATTCCTTCAGGTGTCTTGGATGTCCACAGGTCCTGTGAAGAACCTGTAAGGAGCACGGGCACAGACGTTGCAGAAAACTAGTAGGATGACGAGACCAGGAGCAGCAGGAATCTTCCCCGTTGCAGTCTCGGTTCCCAAAGCGAAGTCCAGAGTGTCCAGATGGTCAAAGTTGAAGTGGTATGTGATCTGAATCTTGTCCCACGACGAATTTAGGGACCCACCCACAGGTAAGCCTTTGAGAACCCTTAGGAAAGGGCTGGGACGATTCAGGGGTCCCTCCCAGAGGAGGGGCTGGACAGTGGGGAGGATACCCCCAAATCCTTTGTCCAGTTTCACATCAGAGCAGGAGCCAACGGCTTCCTGAACTGGTTTCAACTGGAGTATGCAAGGAGGGCATCAATTGTGCCCTTCAAAGCAGTCTAGTGGCGCTGGCAAGCGCCCCCACCCTGTCCCATTACACTAAACCCTGTCTGGGAGGTGTTCACATCTCTCTGTGACAGGATATCTATTGTTCTGCCTTCCCCTGCCCGAGCTTGGCTCAGCAGCAGGAGGGCAGAATCATGTCTCTGGTCGGCAGCAGCCCTAGCTTGCTGTCCTGTTCTAGAAGACTGGTACCGGGAGCACTGAGGGCCTCCCAGAGGAGCTTTACAGTGCACGGAATGATACATACACCTCCCACACCGTTTACAGTGAGGTTGTATGATTCCAACATGTTTGATACCAAACATGACAGGGTTTGTTACAGCAAGTTTAGAGATGGTCATCGCGTAATGACACATGGTCAATCCATATGTCGAAATGGCTGATGCACTGGCAACCTGGGAGAATGGACTCCGAAGGCTGTAGGGGTGCCCCGCTCATGCAGGGCACCCTCACACTTCGAACCGAGCACCCTGCCTTCAGGATTGAAAGGCCTGCCTTAGGGGTGACTTATAGGTTTTAAGTGCAGTGACCTCAGATATAAGGAAACATATATCTGTCGTAAGTGGTGCTAGCATTAGCTTACACAGGCTGCAATGGCAGGCCTGTAGTCACAATTTGAGTGGTCTCTCTTGGGTGGCATAATACATGCTTCAGCCCATGGGAGACCCCTGGTGTACCTATGCCCTGGGTACCTTAGTACCATGTACTAGGGACGTATCAGGGTATACCAGTAGCCAATCTAGAGTGTGCCCAAGTACTCACCATGTCCAATTTAGGCAGGAAGCACAGAGACTGGGGTCATGATTAGCACGATCCCAGTCAGACTGGTCAGAAAACATAGCAACAATATGCAAAAAGTGGGGGTAACCATGCAGAAGATCTTCTTGGAGTTTTTCAGGAGGTGGTGGTAGCAGTTGAGGGCAGGTTTGAAGCATATTTGGTTTGTGAGGGTCTTACTGGCGTGCCATCTTCTTTCAGTCTCTCTGCAGTTGCGTTTCTTGGTTTTAAGTTCCTCCATGCACTAGTAGGGGTGTTGTGTTCGTTTCTTGGGGTTGGTAGGTTTCCTCGGGCGAATTCATCAGGCCTTGCTGTGATCCAATTTGTGAAGTTGTCCACTGCTTGTTCTGTGTCCTCCGAGGTGGTGGGTAGATGGGAGTTGAGGGCGATGGTCCAACGTTGTTCTGACACCTTGGACCAGCTGTGCCGTGTTTCGGTGGGGGTATTGAGGGGTTCCGAGATGAAGTGGACGCAGTGGTGGTCAGTCCAGGTGAGCTCTTCAGTGTGGGTGTACTTAGCTCTCCTGCTGGCTGAGACAATAGGGTCAAACGTTTGTCCTGCGATGTGGGTGGGGGCAGTGACCAGTTGCTTGAGTCCGAGGTTGGGCAGACTATCTAGGAGGTCGGTTGTGTTGGTGTTGTCGGTGTTCTCAAGGTGAAAGTTGAGGTCTCCTAGGAAGATGTACAGATTTAAGTCAATGGCGATAGGATCAATGAAGTCGGGGATGGCGTTGCAGAAGGGTGGGCGGAATTCTGGAGGTCTGTAGGTGAGGGTGCCTTGGACTGTGGTTTTGCTGTTCGTTTGGAGCAGGAAGCTGAGGTGCTCCATGAAGGGGGTAGTGTTGTATGTGGTGGTTGTGCATTTGAGGATCTCTTTGTAAATTATGGCTATGCCGCCGCCATTTATGTTGGTGGGGTACGGTGTGCGATCTTGTATCTGGCCGGGGTGGCTGTGGGGAGGTCAGGTGCTGATGCGGGGTTCAGCCAGGTCTCTGTGATGAAGAGGGCGTCTGGAGCGTGTGTCGTGATGGTGTCCCAGATTTCCGTGGCATGCTTTCCAAGTGAGCGTGGGTTGATCAGCATGCAGTTGATCTCTTCTGAGGTGTTGGCGCTGGTCTTGCTTCTGGGTGTTAGTGACGTGGTGTGGCTGATGGAAGTGGCTTCAGTTGTTTCCCTTGTGGTGCAGGTGGAGCGGCAGTTCCGTCAGGAGTAGGGATCTTCAGTGGTCCTGGGGAAGGCCTGGGCGCAGCTGTTGTTGGGGCGACCGTGGTCCAGGGCTCGAAGTTCATCAGAGGTGAAGCAACGGCAGTCTGAGGGGTCTGATGTGATTGGTGTCCTCACAGAGCGAGGTCTATGCGCGCATGCAGCATGCCCACTATGTGCAACCGCTGCAAGGGTGTGCTGTGGTTTCTATGCCAGAAGGCGGGCAGGGGTGCGAGGGGGGGGGGGTAGAAGGTCCGAGGTGCGATAGGGAGCGACGTGGAAGGCGCGGGGAGCAGAAGATCTGCAGATAGCAAGGGGAGGCCACAGCAGAGATGCAGGCAGGGACAGGTCAGGGGGGCTCCAGCAAGCGGGTGGGCAGGGAGAGAGGGAAGGGGATGAACCAGAATGCAAGGCACCAGGCTACCAGGGGCAAGGGGGGACGCAGCAGGGCAGACGACTACAGGGAGCCTGGCACAAGTCGAGCCGGAGGGAGAGCACAGGGTGCGGTGTTAGGGGAGTAAGGCGGCGGGGTACTGTACCTGAGACTAAGGTGAAAGAGGGGTGATCCAGCCCAGCCTTCTCCAGGATCTGACTGGCGTGGATGGCCCCCCCCCCCTCCCCTTTGAGCTGGGCTTGGCCAGGACTACGCCTGGGCGCATCCCACAAGGCGGGAGCTGCCAAAGTACTATATTGATGCCGGGAGTCACTAAAACAGGCTAGGCCCGTCTTCCGGGGGTCGATGGGAACTGTAGTTCCCTCTCAGGAAGGGTGGCACTGGCTCCCAGGAGGAGCAGGGGCAGAGATGCAGCAGGAGTCCAGGGCAGCGACCAACACAGGAGGGACAGTAGAGATTGCGGTATTCCCTTCTTCAGAAGGGGGTTCAATGTAGATATAGATGGGCTTTGTGAACATCCAGCAGAGTTTGCTTTCCCGTCTGCAGACTCAGGTGTTAGCGCTATGTTGTCTCCCCATCATTAATTCTGCTTCAGTTTTCCAAGCCCATGAGACTCTCCGTTTCACCAACTTGTACATATCGGAACCTGCTCCAGGCTTTGGTCTCCCAGCACCAAGACTTCAAAAAGCCTTTGACATAATATCAAATGCACTTTGCATGCTGAAAATGAAACTAGGTATCATCATGCTAATGTTTTATAATCATCCAAGGTAAACAAAAAAAGGTATCTGCTTACCTGGTCTGGAGAAAGGGAGATAGACCAAACGGCTCCATCGTGAGCTGCCACCACCTCCAGCAAGTTCCCGGAAGCCAGGTCAAAGATCTGCAGCTGTCCTGACTGAAGGGGAGATCAAAGGGGAAGAGTGAGCAGACAGCAATCAGGGAGACTGGGACAGGTCGAGCAAAGACACTGAGGCAAACATTCATACACTGGACCATTCTGCCCCTCCCCTTCCTCCTCCTTATTCAAGTATCTCTCGGGTCATGGTGCGGGACTCGACAGCCTTTAGCTTGCATGTCGTTCACCAATTCCAAAAGTCTCAACCGCTGAGCAGTTTCCGAGTGCACTCTTGACACCTGGGTGGTGCACGGATGAGGCTCCTCCATGGCATACGTCAAGCTCTTCTGCGAGTGGCGCAGTCCAGGAGAGTCTAATGGAGTCTCTGCTGTTACTGCAACAAGCAGAAGCTCTAAGGAATCCATGGTGCGGCCAGTGACGTTACGGATACATGAAGAGAGGCCCTGTCACGATGGCACACTGAGGTGGCGCTGCTGACCTCAAGCAATGAGCCCCAGACAGAGACTGAGACCTGCTTTAATCAGTGTTTCAATCAGAGCTCCCTCTCAGCCACTGGGCCAAACGTGTCTCCTTCTAGGGCCACCTTCTCATGACAGACCACTGAGGCTCTTTGCTTTGCGTAACTTAAAATGTTTCCCACCACACTTGGGAATGGTGTACGCTCAGCTTCAACGGTGGGGACTTCCCCACACACCATACAACACACTGCATCAGGTTAGGTCAACAGTTCACAATGCACAGTTCTTGCATTTTAAAGACTGGCTGGACATGAAGTATGTCTTGAATCCGTCTGTAAAGTAAAGTATGGCAACAGAATAAAAATCTTAGGAAGAGATTACCTTTGACCCGACGATGACCTGCCGGTCTCCTGGCACGAAGAGTGAGCAGAGAGCATAGTCGCATGGCATCGTTCGGATGCACTGCAGTGTGGACCTGTCAGAAGACAGAAGCACAAAGGAAATTTGTGTCAACCTTTCTAATGAGCGTGACGGAGGTCAGGGTTGAAGTGTGGGTGTGCCTGTGTTGTGTGCAGTGGGTGTTGAATGCTGGGCACAGACTGACAGCATAGAGAGGGCTACATAAAATGTACAAAGGGCACATGCCCATGATGCCAGGCTGATGTAGGGATACCCATCTATACCTTCTACAAGAACCAAGAGGCTAAAAACCCTCTGTGGGTTAAGTCAGAATGTGCAAGGTCACTAGAGCTTATGAAGGAGCGGCCATAAGAAATCCCTCCAACTAGTAACTGATGCACGAACTCAAACACCCTATAGGAGCACATCTGTGAAAGGGAGCAACAAACCTGTTCCAGATTTTCACGCTCTCTGCAGAGGCTGAAAGGATGGCGATGTTATCGGAGCTGAAGGCCAGTGTGCGCACATCGCTGCGATGCCCAGCCAGTGTGACCTGGGCCACCCGGGAGCTCTCAGGGGTCTTGGCCAATGGATTGATGTTGTATACTTCCAGGCAGTTGTTCTGAAGCAGTAGCACGGCCTTCACATCCCCATTGGGGCACATGATCAAGTCAAAGGATCTGTGGGGGGGAAAAACACTCATGTGGGCGAGAGTCATGGCTAGCAACTGTGGCTAGAGGCAGAAACACTGGGACAAGTAGTGATGGAGCATTCTGGACAAAAAGAAAGGTAGCATGCAGAGGGTGGAGAGGCAATTCTGCTGTTCGAGAGAACTATCAAAACACATTAAATTATATGCATTATTTGCCAACAGGCGCGTATTCATAGTCCGCCCCCTTATAGGGTCTTCTATGAAGCGGTTCAATGTAACCACCCCACGTATGATTCCTTGTGGTCATCTCAGCTCGTCCTGTTCATTCATCGAAGGAACTAGCCTCAGCCCGTCTGAAACCTGCTATTGAACTACTTGTCCATGTACATTCGTAAAGCCACGCCCACGCTGTCCAGTGTCATTTCTAATACTTCATGCAAATGTAATCAGTGACAAAAGCTCTCTCTGGACTGATTCAAACAACCACTCATATATGTGACCTGGCTTCCCGGAGAGCATTCATCTCGCCTCAGTCACGTAACCTGTCGGATGCAAGACTTCAGATATCAGGCTTTACGCAGCAGGGAAAGATCCCAGGCTCTTGTCTCTCACTTGATTTTTGATGACGCTTTGATATTGAGGAGTCGCGGAACCTCGTCCTGGAGTGTGCTTTTGACTGTGGTCTTGGCATCCTCATCTTCCTCCTCTGACACCTTCTGCCTGGGGAGTGAAGAAAGAAAGGTGAATTCTTACAGGGAGGGATGTAGCAGAGAATGTACAGAGACAGTGAACAGCAAGTCTTGGCGTTAGAGGCAAGTCATTAAACTAGAGTCAGAACTAGGCTTCTCTGGGGGTAATGAGAACTCAGAGGTTATGAAGGAAACACCAAGGTGGCCCCGGGGGACCCTTATCATATCTAGGTGACCTGAAGTGTCCATCAGCAGGAGCTTTTATTGCAGACATCGTTTACTGGCATTTCTGTAGTGCCAGAGGCACTCCCATATATCGGGTCCACGTGATGACTTTTGACTACCATTATTTTAATTGACTTTAGGTGTTTTACTTTACTCTAGCCTGAATGTACGACATCATGTTTTCTGCACTTGCATGGACTTGAGATTTCACTTCGTGTCTCCTTGTAGTTTCGGAGTGGGAGTGTTTCACAGAGTAGAACAGCCTTGCCATGAACAGAACACGTGGGATGCGCATTTGAAAGCATGAGCGAGAGGTGTGGAATGTACTTCTCGGTCTCAGAGTGTAGTGTTATATGCAGTGGTGCCCAAATGTGCATTATGTTGTACATTGGGAAATTAAGTGTCTGGTGCTATAGGCAGTGGTGCACAAATGTGCATTATGTTGTACATTGGGAAGTTTTATGAAGCTTTTACTATTGACTTTGAGATGCCCTCGTGCCATCTTGAATTCTGACTCCTTGGTTTTGCACACACAAGCAGCCCCCAGATTACTCACGGTATTTAGGTTATTCACATTCAAGATTGTTTCCTGTACTTTTAGAGATGTTTTCTACTTTCGCAAGCTTCACTAATATAAGGGGCTGGAAGGTGTGAGAGCGCAGGAGAATACGTGAGAACTCCTTTACCTTTGGAATGCTTGCATGCAGTTCGGCCAACTCCAGTAAGTTTCCTTGGCGTAGAGGAGGTCTTCTCGGAAACTTCTAGTGCATTGAGATTATAAAACTGTGGTCTGTTGACTTGGAAGGCGGTATTGTGGACCTGAAGGATGAACACGTCTATTCAGTGTGGCAGTTCCCGGCTTGCGGAGTTTCTTGACCCCAGGGCTGTGAATCCCCCAGTCTGGTGTGGGCTAAGATGAAGTTATTGCAGCAGGTGATGTCTTTTCTCTGATTATTGGCATTGTGATGTGTGAGTGTGTCTGAGTGCACATTCAAGTTTCCAGGGGTTATAATCATCTGATGAATTCTGTGTAAATATCTTATAACTTTCCAAGTTTTCTTTTGCTGATTACTTGCATTTAACAGTGCCTATTTCTTGCAGTGGACGTCCAGTATTATCATTATTATCTGCTTGTATTTTTATCCCATGCATTTAACAGTTGCATTTGCTTACTTGTAAGTGTGTTATTATTGCTTGCACATATATGTATATACATATCTATATATACACACACACACATATATATATATGAATATATACATACATATTTTTTTTTTTTTTTACAGAGTTTTATATAGCGCGAACTTGACCCGAATCGGGTATCAGAGCGCTTTACATAGCACCAGTTGCATTACATGAGGACACATTCATTTTTGTCAGGCACGGGGAGATTAAGTGATTTGCCCAGAATCACAGGATATTCAGCGTCATTGCCGAGACTCGAACCCAGTTCCCCAGATTCGAGGTTGACCGCCCTAGCCGTTAGGCCAACTCCTCTCCCCATTGCGACTGGACAACAATGTTCCACTGGACACGATGGTCCGCAAACAAAAAAAAAACACCAATAAGGACGAGAGTGACAGCTGCCAACCCCAAGATGGGAGCACGCTTTAGACGTCGCGCCGGATGGCACACACATTTACACACACATTTACATATTGTTTCATGGGACATCTGGGAAAGCCTTTCTGTTAGAGAGTTTTGCACTAATAAAGTCCCACGCTTTATTCTGAAAACTGCCTTTTGAAGTGCCTCATTTTATGAGAGTGAAACCCCTTTTCCGGCGTTTTCTTGCTTTGCCGTGTGTGTGCCTCCGTGTGGGAGTGCTGTATTTCTTTTATTTGGGTGTGTGAAGCAAGACAATTTCTCAAGAAAGCAGGTTATTCTGCCACAGAACATCTGTAATCTTTTAACTCTTAACAATTTCTGGAGATACAGTACTGAATAAAGACAAGACAGAAATAACCATGGTCATAACAAGCACATGACTAAGCAATTCAAGCTAAAGGCGATGCAAACAGGAATCGACAAATAAGTTCTATATTGTGTATTGCACGTCCAGGGTCATTCAAGCTGTAGTTTATGCAATGCATGAATTGTGGAGGCCTCATCACAAGAGGAATTATGGGTCCAGGGGAGCAGACGGCCCAACAGGTAGAGATGACCCTCCGAGTACACTAGAGACATCAGAACAAGAAAACACAGACGTGTGGAAAATAGGAAATGTACACTTCGTACGCAGATATAAAGCAGGATCGTGGGATGCACCCACAAACAATGAGGTCCCTAGATACAGTAAAGATGCTTGATATGAGTGTATAACAATTAACATTAAAAAGAAAGCGCGGGGAAGGCTAGGCTATGTGAAAAACAAGACCCTCATGAACAAGGACCTGAAGTGGAACTTTACAAACAGGAGTGTGCTAACTGCAAGTGCATTACAAGTGCAGGTCTCATTTATTAACTGAACTAAGATCAGCAGGGGAAAGGAATGCCGAGCACTCGACTCACTCAAGCTGTCTGGCGTTACCTGTGAAAGGAGGGTGGAAGCAATAGCAGAGACTAAACAGCCAAAGGAGAGGCCAGGCCCCGTGTGGCATCTGATGGCTCAGTGGACAAATGCATTCACTGCCGGGACCAGTGTTTGAACCTCATGGCCACAGATTCACTGCCGGGACGAGTGTTTGAACCTCATGGCCACAGATTCACTGCCGGGACGAGTGTTTGAACCTCATGGCCACAGATTCACTGCCGGGACGAGTGTTTGAACCTCATGGCCACAGATTCACTGCCGGGACCAGTGTTTGCATCTCATGGCCACAGATTCACTGCCGGGACCAGTGTTTGAACCTCATGGCCACGGAGTCACTGCCGGGACCAGTGTTTGAACCTCATGGCCACAGATTCACTGCCGGGACGAGTGTTTGAACCTCATGGCCACATAAGTGAATTGTAGTGGTTCTACTCAGCTTTTCATTCGTCTGAGATCGATAAAACGAGTAGTCAATGATCGAGATAACAATACAGGTATATATTTGTCAATATCACCAAGATGATACACCAAAAGGCTTCAATAATGACGCTATATAACAACTTTTATTGTGTAACGCGCGACAAGGAGAAGCTTTCTGACGAGGCTTCTTCAGAACCACACTTACTTGGCTTTTTTCTTTGCCCTCTTCATCTTCTTTTCCAATTTCTTGTTAATTTCATCCTCATTAAGGATGGAAAAAACCTCGAGCACAGCATCGTTACCCTAAGGGGATAGAAGCCGCAAAGAATTAAAGTTGTGAAGGCATCAGGGGAACCTCCTGCAGCACACGATGTGCACAAACGATGCGCAATCCGCGAGCTGCAGACTGACAACTACTTAGAGAGCCATAGAAGGAGGCCACATTTAGCATCCAGAACTCACATGGCAGGCCAGGATCCGGCCTGTTCGGTCTGTGCCAAGGCTGACGACTCTGTCTCTGCCCTCACGAATGATAGCACCCGCTTTGTGGCAGCTCAGGATTCGCTGAATGGAAATAACAGAAAGAGGAGATTATAAAAGACCTTCAAATGAAAGAACATGGAGGCGCTGTCGAGAAGGAAAGAGAAGAAGATATGAGCAGACTATGTGTTACCTCTTCAGGTGTCTCGTCCCCTTCTTCTGTGTCTTCTTCGCTACAGGACGCTCCTTTTGATTTCTTGATCTCAGGAGCAGCATGGTCCTTTTCCTACTCGGGAAGGAAATAAAGCTGATAGCATCAAACAAATCATATGCCATCGTGACTGGGCAGCAAAGGGTAGAGGAGAGAATTGTCAGCTCTACTTTTTAAGCACAAAAACGTCCTGATTCACTGGAGTTAGGTTTAGTTTTATAGTTGGACAAGAGGCCACCAATTTACTTAAGCCATGACTGAGCAGTAGAGGAAAGGTTTGCCCCAGTGAAGCTTGGTTTACATGTTATATTCCCAGAAGGCCGGGTGAGTGCAGACCAGTCGCTCAGCTGTACAGGGAAGGATTTTAAGAACCCAGATCCGGTGCTAAATTAATAAAAGCCATAATAAGGTAAACACTTTGATAATTGGTGGGGAAGGGGAGCCAGCTCCCTCCTCTGAATGCTCTAATTCTACTTCTTCAAGACTTACCCTTATTTTAAGACAACGCAGTGTTTGCCACGCTAAGCATGAGATCTCCTTTTCCTCAACCTACACACTCACCTGCTGCATTGTTTACAGAGTTGCACCCAACCCAGAAGAATCCTTGTGAATTATGGTATTAAATGCATCGAGCACAGCTATGTAGGGTTCTCTCTCTACAGAATCTGGGCTCTGTTACCTACGAGTCTCGAGTAAAAAGGACTTAATGTGCAATGTCACCGGAATATGTCCTCTTTGAATTGCCATCAGAATTCTTTATACTTCAGGGAAACAGCACTGACCTCTCCCTTAAGACGACATAACTACACACACAAGACATGCTCAGAAAGGTGGCACGGCCGAGCCATTTGTTGACTATAAAGAGAAGAAAACCACCATGTGGCATATAGCTCACTGCACTCCAAACACAGGCGTCTCGGCGCTTCCTCACCTCTGACGGATGTGTGATGTTCCACGCTCTGAGCTCACTGTCTGCCGAGCCTGTGAGGATCCTGCTGTCATCTGACAGCACAGCCAGTCCCCAGACCTGCCCAGAAGAAACAGTCATCATCAGAGTGCTCACAAGCAAACAAATTCTGAAGAAACACAATAACAATGGTGGACATGAGCGGGTCCTCGTGCCCGTTCCCACTGCAACAGTTCTCATGTCCAGCATGCCCGCAGTCCGCTATCCTCTGCTGTGCCTCCTCTGCTCGTTTCGTGCTCTGTTATGCCTTTTCTGCTCATTTTTCTCCTTCTGTTTTGCCCACTTCTGTTCTGTTTTGCCTTTTCTGCTCGTTTTTCTGCCCTCTGTTTTGTCTTTTTCTGCTTGTTTTCTGCCCTCTGTTTTGCCTTTTCTGCTCATTTTTCTACCTTCTGTTTTGCCCACTTCTGTTCTGTTATGCCTTTTCTGCTAATTATTCTACCTTCTATTTGGCCTTTTCTGCTCATTTTTCTACCTTCTGTTTTGCCCACTTCTGTTCTGTTATGCCTTTTCTGCTAATTATTCTACCTTCTATTTGGCCTTTTCTGCTCATTTTTCTACCTTCTGTTTTGCCCACTTCTGTTCTGTTTTGCCTTTTCTGCTCATTTTTCTACCTTCTGTTTTGCCCACTTCTGTTCTGTTTTGCCTTTCTGCTCATTTTTCTACCTTCTGTTTTGCCCACTTCTGTTCTGTTATGCCTTTTCTGCTAATTTTTCTACCTGCTGTTTTGTCTTTTTCTGCTTGTTTTCTGCCCTCTGTTTTGCCCTTTCTGCCCATTTTTCTACCTTCTGTTTTGCCCACTTCTGTTATGCCTTTTCTGCAAATTTTTCTACCTTCTGTTTTGCCTTTCCTGCTCATTTTTCTACCTTGTTTTGCCCACTTCTGTTCTGATTTGCCTTTTCTGCTCATTTTTCTACCTTCTGTTTTGCCCACTTCTGTTCTGCCTTTTCTGCTTGTTTTTCTGCCCTCTGTTTTGTCTTTTTTTGCTTGTTTTCTGCCCTTTGTTTTGCCTTTTTCTGCAAATTTTTCTACCCTCTGTTTTGCCTTTTCTGCATGTTTTTCTGCCCTCTGTTTGGCCTTTTTTGCACGTTTTTCTGCCCTCTGTTTTGCCCTTTTCTGCTCTGTTTTGCCTTTTTGCTTGTTTTTCTGCTTTCTGTTTTGCCTTTTCTGCTTGCTCGCTGTTCTGCCCTCTATTTTTCCTTTTTCTGCTCGGTTCTTCCCTCTTCCCGCCATTTCCTCAAGACATGTCGCATAGTGAGTTGGTACGACTGAGTCCTTGCACCCCTGCGCCCAGATACCCCCCAGGGCTTACAGCGCCGCGCTCTACAAATGCTGATTGATGATGAATCTGAAAAACAGTCACTAGGTTGCATTCAAGCAAGCTCAACGTGAAGAAACACCGTCACAAGGGTGTAGACGAGCAAACACATCTGGACAAAAATAATGACCTGTGTGCACAATTAACTCCTGGCACTGCATATTTACCAACCACCAGATGAGCACAAGGATAGCAAGAACCAAGAATGAGAAAAAAGGGGCAGGAAAGGACTCTTGTCAATCAGCCGGTGTTTAGATTACACACTCACACAAGCACTGGCTTCTCCAGTTTCCATCCACACACATCCCCTTCGAAAGCCCACAACTCCCAACCATAAAGTACAATTAAGGAACTTACAGGTGTAGGGAAAATCTATTTGGCATCAACACAGTCCTTACCTCTAACAAGGTACCAAACAGGAAGCCACCTCTGTGAACTCACAAAAAAATGTGGATAGTTTTCATCCCCTCAAACCACCATCGCAAGGGATCTCCCTATGTCTGCTACCTACCTCTGTGCGGTGGCCGACCATGGTTTTAAAACAGTGCTGAGTATCCAAGTCCCACCACTTGACCAGGGTATCTTTGCCGCTGGAAAGAAATAAGATAAGCGACAATGATATCTCCCACAAGTTGAGCGAATGCTCAATGCTTTTCATTTTAGAAGGTGTGTACAGGTGTGTCTTCACACTGTAAACTATTCTTATATCATTCATCCCATATTTAGAAACAGAACAGCTCAAGCTCTCTTGGTGCACATTTTATTCCAAACAAAAGGAAAACGCTCACAAGTAACTGTAAATTGGAGAAGAGACCTTTCTATGTTTGCAGTCTGCGGATAGGGGACAATGTACACACTGTGTGATGTCAGCAGATATGTTACACAACCGAAAGAAGACTAGGACAAGTGTATTGCAGTAAATCAAACAACGACCGCAGGTTAAGCTTCATCGGTGGGTGAAGTGAACTATCACGGCCTGCCTCGGTATTCTCACTGTAGGGCATCTCACAATGGAAGGAGTATAAGAGGAAACGCAGACAGCGTAAAAGTACAAATTAGGATTATCTGTGAAATCACCTGAACAGGACAGGAGGCACCCACACCGAGTTCTCCTCATCCCACACACCTAACCTCAGCCAAAGGAAGTGGTGTCCCCAAGTGTGGTTATTCTGAACACAAGGACAGACTGATACCTGAAGGAACCACCTACTGGGGTACAAACGCGTCCCTTCCTTCCAGTCCCCTCCTCCTTATTTCATTTTAAGACTCACAAGGAGAGAAATACCTTTCCATGGTGGATCTCAGCTGGGAAATTTAAAAACACAATCATTAACTTTGGGTTTTGTTTACATCTTGAAATTCCTCTTCTTAGAAAAAGATCTCCCTTGGCCATCATCAATGCCCATCCTTTTACCAAATGTCCTTTAAAGGAACCAGGCTCTTCAACCTTTTCCAACAACGATCGGCCTACTCATCAACTCCAGGGCCTGGACACTCCACGGGTGATAAGCGCTTTACAAACCCTCATAACAGAATTATGACAAACTGAAGCTGGAATCCCCAATGCATTTTTAAAAGCCAGTGTTTGGAGAAGCCTTTGCAGTTTTCCAACATGTACTTTGTAAACCGTGGAGGCCAGCTCACCCCTTCAGCAGACTCTTACACTTAAACCGAGGGAGAAGGCAGGAGAGGGGCAGGTCATCCGAATGGCTTTAAAACAAGAGATGCAGTGAGGGAGGGCGAATAGGAACAGCAGGTCAATGCGTTTGAGCTCATTTCTTCAAGAAGTGCATTTTAGTTGATAATACATCTGGAAAACAGTGAAAGAAAATGGTTTCCTTTTTATGGAATTGCAACTTGAAGTAGAACCTCTCACCATGCAGGAGCTAGGTGGAGGTATGGGTTGAGATTCATAGTGTGTGTCTGCTGCTCTCCAGAGGAATGAGGCTCAAGAACCTAGGGGTTCACATGATGGATGTTTAAGGGCCCAGATGAAAGTTAAAATGGATTGTGTGGCTTCCAAAAATGCTATATAGTAACAACAAGATCATTTCTCAATTTCAGTCGCCATCTACCTGGTAACCAATAAGTTCTTTTCTCGCAGGAAGAGCGCCCGAGTGACCACATCCTTGTGTCCCTTCAGTCTGTATAAACCGCTCTCATTGATAACGTCCCAAACAATAACATCGGTGTCCTGCAGCAACAAGAGAAAGATGTGACCTTGTTACAGGTGGAACATGGAAGTACCAGCATCAGGTAGAACTCTAGGAAAGAGCGAAAGGCAGGCGCATGGGAAGGTGTACCTCCTCAGCACATAGAAATACTGAAGGCGCAAGAAACCTACTGATGACAGTGCCTCAGTTGGAACACATCAACACTAGACATCCATTAGATATCTAGGGAGCAGACATCCGCGTTAATTAAAGAGCATACGGTCCTGAATGTGTACAGCCACTCCTTCAGTAGTTTTTTATGAAGTCACTCTTAGATGATATAATAAATACAGATATTGTCACCTTCCTGAAAACCCAGGCTCATCTTGGTCTGGGTATCTGACTTAGACTTATAAAGTGAACGCTGCAGATCAAATAATGCAAACTTTCATCTGAGGACAGATGAAACCCACTCTTTTTATGTAAAACACTATGGACCTCATGGACAAAGATTCCATTTAAGGAATCATAAATTGCGACAAATAACGATTCGCTCGTTGCCATTCCTTAAATGGAATGTACAAAATGGATTTGTTAAAAGTGGTCACAATCTGTGCATCGACTTCTAACGAATCCATCAGTATTTTGAGAACCGACCTGTGTATTAATAGATTGGTTCTCAAAATACCGATTCGTAGTGGGTCACAATTTGGCCTACCTCATTAAAATGCAAGACCGACTACGATTGGCTACATTCACAGGCATGGACCACTGCTTGTTCATAAAAAACGCATTTGTGAACATTCACAAAGGAGAAGGGGTCCCTTACCAACTACTTTGAGGAGGAGGTAAAATATTAATATTTTGTAGTTTAAAGATTCGGTATGTATAAGGGACGCCCTTAAGACGCCCCTTCCAAACACCAAATCTTTCTTATTCCCAAACCCAATTAGCGATTCGGAAAGATTCGGTAATCTGTTACGGAATCACTATTTGGGTTTGGGGAAATAAAAAAAAAAGCCATTTTGCAGTTGGAAAGGCTCTGAATTTACGAATTGGAGTCTTACCGAACGTAAAATAGCTTCATACATGAAGGCTTATGTTATAAAACACTAAACATTGCACTTTGAAATGTCAGACAGAAACAAGAATGAAAGTCACCCATTCTAAAGGCACAGTGTGGAATTATACACAAGATGAACCAATACAATTTTCCCTCTTTAGTCAGGAAAAGAAACTAATGCTCAAATCATCATCTCGGCATAAGGCCCTCTGGACCAAAGATAGACCTCAGACTGACAAGCTCTGTAGCCTCGGGCGTAAGACCACCACTACAAGCACTCCAAACTATCTCAGATACTAACATCTTCCCAAAGCCCATGGAACCCCCGCCTCACCTTGGAGCCAGAGACCAGCCGGCCTCCCAGGTGATCGAAGCTCAGGGTGGTGACAGCCGCCTTGTGCCCATTGAAGGTGATATTGCTTTCACCACTCAAGAGATTGAAGATCCGGATGGAGCCGTCCTCATAGCCAACGGCCAGGAACAGCCCATTGGGTGATGGGCACAGATAGGTGACCTCCTGCTTCAACCCCGGAAGGATGAGGACCTGAAAATAGGAGAAGAAAACAAGACAGCTGCCTCTTACATCTCAAAAAAACTCAAACTTGAAAACATACCTGCCCACTTCATCTCTGGAACATAAAACACCTCTCCCCAGAGACTAGGCAGGAAAAGACTCATTTCCACTTCTCTGCACAATTTTAAAATGACTGCAAAAGGGTAAGGATTGCAGGCTGTGGAAGGCAATGCCTTGGCGTCAACAGAGTGGATACAGCCTTGGATAGGAAAGAGCACACTAGCTCGTACTGCAGCTCAATTTATAATGCCCTCCTAGGTTTAACCGTTTTTATTTAGTGTTGCAGGGATTCTGCACATACACAGAACTATGCGCAGGATTATGGGACCTCGGTGTATAGGGGCTAAGCCTTCCTACTGCCTTAGTGCCCACAAGCCCAGGACCGACTAGCAATAGTGTCTCACTAGCTCTCCTACTCACAAACAGAAAAACCAATGATTAGGCACCCCAGAACACAACACTCCCGGATCTCTCAGGAATCACGGTAACAAGACACACCTTTTCGCTCACACTCTTGTACTTGTCCACAATAAGATCTGACAGAGACACGAAAATAGTGTAAAATATTTATTTTAACTAACGTGCTCTAAAATGCAGTATACGAGCCACAACCAGCAGCAAAATGCATAATATCAATACAGTTAGCATTGCAGCAAGGCCATATATCATAAAGGGAGATGTCATTTTATAAAGACAGTGGATAAAGGACTATAAGGCCTAACCACCCTCCCCATGGTAAGCAGAAGGATTATTATATAATAGAAGATCTCTGGGCTTTGTCAGCAGACCCCACACCTCAGGCCGTAGATCGTATTTCTACATCACAGGTGCGGGTTGCTCTTCTCCCTGGAAAGGTCCCTCTCCAAGAGTGTGTTACCTAAGCATGCATCCCCATAATATCAAAGTACGAGCTTCCAGCAAAAACAGCTGCACTGGTATGTTTTGTCTAAGTGCTAGGGCCTGACCAGAACAGAATAACAAGAGTCAGTGTTTATCGACCTTGCTCACAATGTTCAGACTAAACTCCAGGAACAGGCAGAGAACGAGCCCAGCAGAGAGTTCTCATGTGAAAGGCATAAACTGAGTCGTGCAAAAATAAAGACATGCAGTGTCGTGCGCAAAAGCAGCCTCATGGTTACCGGGCTCATGCTAACCTAAAGATGTCGATAATGACTCCAGCGACCACGTGACATTAGTAATGGTTATAACACATACCATTGCTTACATCCCACGGCCGTCGAGCTGAAGCAGTTCGTCATTAGTGGGACCATGTTACAAACAATTACCCTTTAACACCCCACCCCCCTCCAGTGCTGTACATGGGTGTAGTAATGTTCCTATGTTTGAAATAATATGGCGAAGTAATCTGTTCAAAATGGGTTGGGATGCACTATTTATGTGGAGAGAGAAGACGGGTCGTCCACTCGGGATACAACGCAGTACTTTCAGGTACTTGGCGCACGTTAGTTCTCGGAAGTGTCGAGAGAGGATGCGTGTCAGGAGGTCCCAGGTGACTTGAATGTGGGGCCACCATCGTTAGTTTCTCCATTGCCAGCATTTCCCAAAGGCGGCTCATGCAGTAGCGAGATGTGGGTACGATGTGTGCTCCCCATAGTTTCAGAATGTCTGAAGGGCTGTGACTAAAGCCATGGCTATATGTTTCCCCCTAACTGATTTTGGGGTTCATTGGAGTGGGTACGGTTTACCTACTAGAGTAAGTGCTGGGTCTCGCGAACCTCTTGAAGCGAGCTTTCCCAATAGGTGTGGGGCGTGGGGCAGCGCCAAAGTAAGTGCAGCAAAGTTCCCAACGCTACACACTCCCTTCAACCATGGGCAGGTGTTGCCGGGTTCCACTGTACGGCTATTCCAGGGTTTTATACCAGTATGTTCGAATTTTGTACTGAGTTTCCCGCTGGCGGACATCAGTGGCAAAGCGCCGTCCTCTTTCGAATACTCTGTCCCAGTCTTTCTGCGTGAGTTCATTCCCCTATTCCCTCTCCCAACGCCTCTGCCCGGGTGCCCTATCTCTAATGGGGGAGTCTATGACAAGTCAGTAGAGTGGATATTAGGGCTCTGTTGTGGGGTCCGTCCTTGAGCCATTTCTCTAGGCCCATAAGAGGCCTGGCCGGTCCTCGCCTCAGTGGGGTGGAGGACCCAGTGGCCTAGTTGGGTATATGCAAACCTTTCAGTTTCAGGAAGTCAGTCTTTGTTTGACTTCTTCGAAGGAGAGTATTTGCTGGTTGTGAAAGATGGAGCCACCAGTAGGCATCTATGCGCTCTCCGTGTTTTAAACTGGGAGAGGGTCTGCGTTGGGGAAAAGTCCTGGTTAAAAGAAAGCGGCATAAAGAGTGATGGGAATGGAGTGAATCCCAGGTGGGAGGGAATTCATCCCAGACTGCTAGGGCTGCCCTGGTCACTGGCGAAGATTAGAGGCCCCAACTTCGGTGGGATTTTTTCATCCAGGGGATTTGTCACAGTGGATTTTCTGATATTAGCTGATCGATATGGAACCATGATTGTGTCTGAGGGTCCCTCTTGCCCCACTCACAAGGGTCCGTAGCTGTGCGGCTCAGTAGTAAGATATGAGATGAGGGAGTGCCAAGCCACCATGAGCTGCCAGTTTGTAAAGGTAGTAGTGTTTGAAGCTGCTTGAGAAAGAGTGGGGGCAGTGGCATAGTTTGAAACAGGTAGAGGATCTGTGGTAGGATTCTCATTTTAAGCGCTGCGATGCGCGCAACCAGGAGAACTGTTTGGGATCCCAGCGCTGCATGTCTTGCTGCAAGGACCTGAGCATCTGCCTGTAGTTTAGATTGGTCACTTGGGCCGGAGTGCGGCCTACGAGAATGCCCAGGTGTTTCCCTTGATTCGCTGCCCACTGGATGTGGACGAGTTGTTGTAGGGTTTCTTTCTGTCCCGGTCGGGGGTACAGTAGGCGAGCCTCTGACTTTGTGATGCTGATTTTGAAATTGGAGACAGCCTGTTCGGGTTTCAGTAATGAGAGTATAATGTCATCTGTACACATGGTTAGTTTAAAGACGTTGTCCCCAGTTCTAGCATCTTGTATGCCTTCAGAGGATTGTATGGCAATAGTAAAGGGCTCTAGCATTCGGGCAAATAAAAGCGGTGAGAGTGTGAAGCCCTGCGGGTCCTTTGCTTGATATGGATGAATTGAGAGAGCGCGTCATTCACGCAGATTTTGGCGGTAGGTGTTTGGTAATTAGCGGTAACTCAAAGGAAACGAGGTCCCAGCCCTAATTTTTCCAGGACCCCTTTTATGTACGTCCAGTCAACCCTACTGAACGCCTTCTCCATGTCCAGGGACAGGAGAAGGACGTTCTCTGTTTTCTTTTGGGCGTTCTCCAAGAGATGGAGGACCTTCTTGGTATTATCGCTACATTGCCTGCCCGGGATAAAGCGCAATTAGTGATAAATGATGCTGCGTAGCAGGGGTCCCAATCATGCCGCTAGAATGGGCGTCAGTAGTTTCACATCTATGCTAAGTAATGATATAGGTCTGTATGAGCTACATAAGGTGGGGTCCTTCCCGGGTTTTGGAATGACGGTCACCACTAGCTCCCTCATTGATGGTGGGAGGGAGCCCTCTGCACCCGTCCCATTGAACAGACGTGCAAGAAAGGGGGGGGGACAAGATGTGGCAGAAGCATTTATAGAAGCTTGCTGAGTAGCCATCTGGGCCTGGAGTTTCCAGGTTTGAGCTTAGATATGGCCGCTATCACCTCCTCTGGGAGGATCAGCTCGTCCAGGGTCCACTGTCACGTTCATGGTAGAGAATACCGCGAATGAGTGAGTAGCGTTTCCAGGAGGAGGGAAATGTCGGCTTCCATATGCCTCAAGAGGTTAATTATGGCCAATCTCTAGGCAGGTGAATTTAGGCCTTTTACATTGAGGGCAACCAGTTTGACCATAGATATTCGGCAGTGGGAGGCTATGTACCATCCCTGGGTGTCTTGGAGTGCAATATGTAAACATGGCCCAAGGTGCTTTGAGTATTATCGAGAGCTATGCCATAATCTATACCTGTCCCGGAATGTGTCTCCCCTCCCCTGTCCGCACTACCTACCCCTGAAAAAATGTCAACAAGCAAACAGGTCAACTTCCAAGAAAAGAAAAGCTAGTCAACAGTGATACAACCCTTCGTGGTCATTTAAGTCCGGGTGAGTAGGTCAATGTGACCTCCACTGCCCCCGTCTATGTTCTCAGTTTTCAACACAAACGTCCCTTGGTTCCAGTCCCCCTCTCTGGCGTCCACCAAAAGCTCATCTCCCGCAGCTCCTGCTCGTCCCATGTCCTTGGTTCTCATTTTCTTTGTCTCTTGAAGGGCTGCCTTTTTAGTCAATTCTATCTCCCCAGCTGTGGCGAGGCGGAGCTCTTATGGTGTTTTAGTTAAGTCCATTTAGCGTGGGTGGCTCGGGCTGCTGTGTTCGTGGAAGGCGCCACACCTGGTGAACTTTCAGTAGGGAGGCCCAGCATGTGGCGGGCGTCTGACTCCGTGTGTACCATATGTTCTTGACTGCTCCATGTAAAGATGAGGTGAAAAGAATGATCCCCCTGGTACGGGATGTTGTGTGAGCTGAGGTGGTCAGAAATCTGTTTTAAAGTTCACCGTAGTTGCAGTGTTGTTGTTCCTGGGTCCTTGTAAAGGGTTTCGTTGTGGCCCTCGAAGAGAACCGACGGTGAAGAGCGGACGATGGACATCATTTGTTCCTTCTAGTTGTAAAAGTGCACCCTCATGAGGTTGTCTGTTGGGGCCTCCCTCCATTTGCCCATTTTGTGGGGTCTGTCTAAGCATATAGGAGGGTCAGTAGGGCGGTTGCATCTGTGTTGGAGCGGGTGTTGGATATAAGTGTGGATATCGCGGCCCTCCACTCCTTGCAGGAGACCCCAAATTCGAATGTTGCTATGGCAGGATCAATTTTCTAAGTCTTCCTGTTTCAACTCCAGGTCCAGATAGCGTTTTTCTAATGCAGTCAGGCCTCGGCCTATGTCGTTGACCTCCTCCGCTCGATCGTCCATTATCTGCTCTAGATCCCCCCACCCTGTAGCCCAAGTCTGTTGCATCTTTTTGGATATCTTTTAGGTAGTCCTTGAGGTCAGCCCGAATCGTACCAACGAACAATTGCAGGAAGCTTTCAGAGATGGTGGTTCCTGCAGGGTTCCAGGAGTCGTGCTCCACTGGTGGGCTCTGGTCTGCGTGTTGATGGTCTGATTTTGTGTTCTTAGGGGCCAACAGCTCTTTAATAGAGGTATCCATACGGGGTCGCCCAGATGCTATGTCGCTGGGACAGGCGTTTACCTATAGCAGAGTCCCCCCCAGGTAGGTTGTCACACAGTAGTGTTGTTGCCCATCTCGCCCCATGGAGGAGGGGAGCTGCTGGTCCAGACTAGTGTAGGTGCAGCTCGAGCACAGGAGAACTTTTGGTAGTGGATATGGCCAAGGGATTTGTTCCAGCTGTCCAAGCCTTCACCTGCGAGGGACAGTCACAGTGAAAATCTCAATTGAAGCCAGTGACCGCCTGAAGATGCGATCCCCAAACTGGGGTGGCGAGCTTCGGTCCTGGTCCCCCCAGGCGGGACTTGACATGTTCCCCGGCATTTAACCACCCACAGCTCTCACATTGTGTTGTGGTGGGCTGAGGCAGCTGTCACTGAGGGCCGCGTGGGTAGGGCCCGAGTCTTTAGATAGTTGGCAGGCTCTGAACCAATTTGCAGGAGTCAGGTCCATCAGGTGGCCCCAGAGGTTCTGCCCCTTTTGTGTGCACAGCCTAAGTTCTGGTTGGGGCCCAGATGCACCCAAGGCCCGGTTGTTCCTGCTGGGGTCTTAGTATCCAGTGCTCTACAGGGGTATTGCGGGTGTGCCATAAGGATGCCCTTCCGAGTAGGTGTTGCAGGCTAGGTCAAAGTTTGCCAGGGCTCCAGGTCTCCGCACTGGGGCACTACAGTTCCCACAGGCCCTGCCTCTGCTCTGTCTGCGTGGGCTAGGGCACCTCCTGGAGAGCTGATAAGAGCCTTCACAGCTGGGACGCTGAAGTGGCTTACCCATGGTCGTGTCTGGGGGCGTCCAGGATCACACGTGGTGTTAGGAACTGGGCCATCCAGTTCACGGGCCGGAACTCCAGGCAAGATCGCCGTCTGGCACTATGCCGCTGCAGGGAGCTGCCACTAGCTGGATCGGGCTCATGTAGGGCAGCGGGGGCTCTGCCAAGTACCAAAGAGACATGCAGGGGGCCCCCGCGGGAGCACACCGCTGGTCAACCAAGTTGCACCTCCTCAGTGCCCATATGGGCCAGAGCATGCCCAATGGTGCCCGCAAGGGTCCCCGCTGCTGGGGTGAACCAAGGGAGCTGCGCCGGCCATAGGCGGCAGTCTGGGGAGGCAGGCCCCGCCTGGGGCCACAGAAAACGGCTGATCGAGGCCATGGGTCAGTGCTCTAGTTGGCTAGATAAGAAAAAGCAGCACCATCGTTGCAATACAGGTTCTCTGTGAGCCACCGCACTCTGGGCCCCAAGCTCCTGGCTCCGTGGTCCCGTGCTACTGGCTCTGCTGTCCGGGGCCCCGCGCTCCAGACTCCGCACTCCTGGCTCCGCGGTCCGGGCTCTGCGCTCCTAGGTGTGCGCTCCGTGGCCCCGTGCTCCTGGCTCCGCGGTCCAGGGCCCCGCTCTGCGCACAGTGGCCCTGCGTCCCCCTGCTCCTGGATCCGGGGTCTGGGGCCCCGCGCTCCAGACTCCGCACTCCTGGCTCCGCGGCCCCGCACTCCTGGGTCCGCTGTCTGGGCTCTGCGCTCCTGGGTCTGCGCTCCTTGGCCCCGTGCTCCTGGTTCCACGGACCGGGGCCCTGTGGTCCTGGCTCTGTGGCCCTGCACTCCTGGATCTGCGGTCCAGGGCATCGCTCTCCCGGGTCTGCGCTCAGTGGCCACACGGTCCGGGGGCCCGCGCTCCTGGCTCCGCGAGCTCCTGTGGCCTCACGCCCCGCCCCCGCCTTAATGACAGAATCCGTCCTAAGGAGGTCCAGCCGAGGGCCACCAGGTCTTGCCGAGGCCCACCAGGTCTTCCCCTAGGCGCCGCGGGCTATCCCGAACACCTCGGCCATCCAGGAGCGCCACGCAGACAGCCCAGGAGCACCCCGTGGTATACTTCTAGGAGTGCTCAAACCGCTGTACTTTATGAAAGAAGCAGGAAAGAGACTCTCGTCTGTGCACGTGACAATGGACTTCTAATGGGTCAGATAACTGCACTGAGCCTTGCTCCCTGCGACCAGTACTGGTCCCTTGGATGACAATGCAGATTTAACAAGTAATAAGGAGTTAGTAGGTGATCACAGAGAGTTAATACCATGTGTTGATGTGAAGGTTTTAACCTTGCAGTTCTTTCACTGTTCTCCAGAAAACTGCAATTCAACAATTGTAAGAGAACGTAAAAGAGTCCGACTGTAGCACTGCTCCCCATTATGAAAGGCACGTAGGAGGACGTAAAAAAGACCTCCTGTAGGACTGCTTCCCATACTGAAAGGCATGTAGGAGGACGTAAAAGAGTCCACCAGTAGCACTGCTTCCCATTATCATAGGCACGTAGGAGGACGTAAAAGAGTCCACCTGTAGCACTGCTTCCCATTATGAAAGGCACGTAACAGGACGTAAAAGAGTCCTCCTGTAGCACTACTTCCCATTATGAAAGGCACGTAGGAGGACGTAAAAGAGTCCACCTGTAGCACTGCTTCCCATTATCATAGGCACGTAAGAGGACGTAAAAGAGTCCTCCTGTATAACTGCTTCCCATAATGAAAGGCACGTAGGAGGACGTAAAAGAGTCTTCCTGTATCACTGCTTCCCATACTGAAAGGGACGTATGAGGACGTAAAAGAGTCCTCCTGTATCACTGCTTCCCACTATGAAAGGCATGTGAGAGGATGTAAAAGAGTCCTCCTGTAGCACTGCTTCCCATTATGAAAGGGAAGTATGAGGACGTAAAAGAGTCCCTCTGTAGCACTGCTTCCCACTATGAAATGGACGTATGAGGACGTAAAAGAGTCCTCCTGTAGCACCGCTTCCCATTATGAGAGGCACGTAGGAGGACGTAAAAGAGTCCTCCTGTAGCACTGCTTCCCATTATGAAAGGCACGTAGGAGGACGTAAAAGAGTCCTCCTGTAGCACTGCTTCCCATTATGAAAGGCACGTAGGAGGACGTAAAAGAGTCCTCCTGTAGCACTGCTTCCAATACTGAAAGGCACGTAATAGGACGTAAAAGAGTCCTCCTGTAGCACTGCTTCCCATTATGAGAGGCACGTAGGAGGACGTAAAAGAGTCCTCCTGTAGCACTGCTTCCCATTATGAGAGGCACGTAGGAGGACGTAAAAGAGTCCTCCTGTAGCACTGCTTCCCATTATCAAAGGCACGTAAGAGGACGTGAAAGAAACCTCCAGTAGCACTGCTTCCCATACTGAAAGGCACGTAGGAGGACGTGAAAGAGACCTCCAGTAGCACTGCTTCCCATACTGAAAGGGACGTATGAGGACGTAAAAGAGTCCTCCTGTATCACTGCTTCCCACTATGAAAGGCATGTGAGAGGATGTAAAAGAGTCCTTCTGTAGCACTGCTTCCCATTATGAAAGGGAAGTATGAGGACGTAAAAGAGTCCCTCTGTAGCACTGCTTCCCACTATGAAATGGACGTATGAGGACGTAAAAGAGTCCTCCTGTAGCACTGCTTCCCATTATGAGAGGCACGTAGGAGGACGTAAAAGAGTCCTCCTGTAGCACTGCTGCCAATACTGAAAGGCACGTAAGAGGACCTAAAAGAGTCCTCCTGTAGCACTGCTTCCCATTATGAAAGGCACGTAGGAGGACGTAAAAGAGTCCTCCTGTAGCACTGCTTCCAATACTGAAAGGCACGTAAGAGGACGTAAAAGAGTCCTCCTGTAGCACTGCTTCCCATTATGAGAGGCACGTAGGAGGACGTAAAAGAGTCCTCCTGTAGCACTGCTTCCCATTATGAGAGGCACGTAGGAGGACGTAAAAGAGTCCTCCTGTAGCACTGCTTCCCATTATCAAAGGCACGTAAGAGGACGTGAAAGAGACCTCCAGTAGCACTGCTTCCCATACTGAAAGGCACGTAGGAGGACGTAAAAGAGTCCTCCTGTAGCACTGCTTCCCATTATCAAAGGCACGTAAGAGGACGTGAAAGAGTCCACCTGTAGCATTGCTCCCCATTATCAAAGGCACGTAGGAGGACGTAAAAGAGTCCTCCTGTAGCACTGCTTCCCATTATCAAAGGCACGTAGGAGGGCGTAAAAGAGTCCACCTGTAGCATTGCTCCCCATTATCAAAGGCACGTAGGATGACGTTAAAGAGTCCTCCTGTAGCACTGCTTCCCATTATGAAAGGCATGAAGGAGGACGTAAAAGAGTCCACCTGTAGCACTGCTTCCCATTATGAAAGGCACGTAAGAGGACGTAAAAGAGTCCACCTGTAGCACTGCTTCCAATACTGAAAGGCACGTAAGAGGATGTAAAAGAGTCCTCCCGTAGCACTGCTTCCCATTATGAAAGGCACGCAAGAGGACGTAAAAGAGACCTCCTGTAGCACTGCTTCCCATACGGAGAGGCACGTAGGAGGACGTAAAAGAGTCATCCTGTAGCACTGCTTCCCATTATCAAAAGCACGTAAGAGGACGTAAAAGAGTCCACCTGTAGCACTGCTTCCCATACTGAGAGGCACGTAGGAGGACGTAAAAGAGTCATCCTGTAGCACTGCTTCCCATTATCAAAAGCACGTAAGAGGATGTAAAAGAGTCCACCTGTAGCACTGCTTCCCATTATGAAAGGCACGTAGGAGGACGTAAAAGAGACCTCCTGTAGCACTGCTTCCCATAGTGAAAGGCACGTAGGAGGACGTAAAAGAGTCCTCCTGTAGCACTGCTTCCCATACTGAGAGGCATGTAGGAGGACGTAAAAGAGTCCTCCTGTAGCACTGCTTCCCGTTATCATAGGCACGTAGAAGGACGTAAGAGTCCTCCTGTAGCACTGCTTCCCATTATCAAAGGCACGTAGGAGGACGTAAGAGTCCTCCTGTAACATTGCTCGCCATTATCAAAGGCACGAAGGAGGACGTAAAAGAGTCCTCCTGTAGCACTGCTTCCCATTATGAAAGGCACGAAGGAGGACGTAAAAGAGTCCTCCTGTAGCACTGCTTCCCATACTGAAAGGCATGTAAGAGGACGTAAGAGAGACCTCCTGTATCACTGCTCCCCATTATGAAAGGCACGTAAGAGGACGTAAAAGAGTCCTCCTGTAGCACTGCTTCCCATAGTGAAAGGAACGTCAGAGGACGTAAAAGAGTCCTCCTGTAGCACTGCTCCCCATTATGAAAGGCACGTAAGAGGACGTAAAAGAGTCCTCCTGTAGCACTGCTTCCCATAGTGAAAGGCATGTAAGAGGACGTAAAAGAGACCTCCTGTATCACTGCTTCCCATTATGAAAGGCACGAAGGAGGACGTAAAAGAGTCCTCCTGCAGCACTGCTTCCCATACTGAAAGGCATGTAAGAGGACGTAAAAGAGTCCTCCTGTAGTACTGCTTCCCATAATGAAAGGCACGAAGGAGGACGTAAAAGAGTCCTCCTGTAGTACTGCTTCCCATTATGAAAGGCACGAAGGAGGACGTAAAAGAGTCCTCCTGTATCACTGCTTCCCATAATGAAAGGCACGTAGAAGGACGTAAGAGTCCTCCTGTAGCACTGCTTCCCATTATCAAAGGCACGTAAGAGGATGTAAAAGAGTTCTCCTGTAGCACTGCTTCCCATTATCAAAGGCACGTAGGAGGACGTAAAAGAGTCCTCCTGTAGCACTGCTTCACATTATGAAAGGCACGAAGGAGGACGTAAAAGAGTCCTCCTGTAGCACTGCTTTTCATAATGAAACGCATATAGGAGGACGTAAAAGAGTCCTCCTGTAGCACTGCTTCCCATTATGAAAGGCACGAAGGAGGACGTAAAAGAGTTCTCCTGTAGCACTGCTTCCCATACTGAAAGGCACGCAAGAGGACGTAAAAGAGTCCTCCTGTAGTACTGCTTCCCATTATGAAAGGCACGAAGGAGGACGTAAAAGAGTCCTCCTGTATCACTGCTTCCCATAATGAAAGGCACGTAGAAGGACGTAAGAGTCCTCCTGTAGCACTGCTTCCCATTATCAAAGGCACGTAAGAGGATGTAAAAGAGTTCTCCTGTAGCACTGCTTCCCATTATCAAAGGCACGTAGGAGGACGTAAAAGAGTCCTCCTGTAGCACTGCTTCACATTATGAAAGGCACGAAGGAGGACGTAAAAGAGTCCTCCTGTAGCACTGCTTTTCATAATGAAACGCACATAGGAGGACGTAAAAGAGTCCTCCTGTAGCACTGCTTCCCATTATGAAAGGCACGAAGGAGGACGTAAAAGAGTTCTCCTGTATCACTGCTCCCCATTATGAAAGGCACGAAGGAGGACGTAAAAGAGTCCTCCTGTAGTACTGCTTCCCATTATGAAAGGCACGAAGGAGGACGTAAAAGAGTCCTCCTGTAGTACTGCTTCCCATTATGAAAGGCACGAAGGAGGACGTAAAAGAGTCCTCCTGTAGCACTGCTTCCCATACTGAAAGGCACGTAAGAGGACATAAGAGAGACCTCCTGTATCACTGCTCCCCATTATGAAAGGCACGTAAGAGGACGTAAAGAGTCCTCCTGTAGCACTGCTTCCCATAGTGAAAGGCACGTAAGAGGACGTAAAAGAGACCTCCTGTATCACTGCTCCCCATTATGAAAGGCACGAAGGAGGACGTAAAAGAGTCCTCCTGTAGCACTGCTTCCCATACTGAAAGGCATGTAAGAGGACGTAAAATAGTCCTCCTGTAGCACTGCTTCCCATTATGAGAGGCACGTAAGAGAATGTAAAAGAGTCGTCCTGTAGCACTGCTTCCCATTATAAGAGGCACGTAAGAGGACGTAAAGAGTCCTCCTGTAGCACTGCTCCCCCTTATGAAAGGCACGTAAGAGGACGTAAAAGAGTCCTCCTGTAGCATTGCTTCCCATTATGAGAGGCACGTAAGTGGACGTAAAAGAGTCCTCCTGTAGCCCAGCTTCCCATTATGAAAGGCCTGTAGGAGGACGTAAAAGAGTCCTCCTGTAGCACTGCTTCCAATACTGAAAGGCACGTTAGAGGACATAAAAGAGTCCACCTGTAGCACTGCTTCCCATTATGAAAGGCCCGTAGATGACGTAAAAGAGCCCTCCTGTAGCACTGATTCCAATACTGAAAGGCCAGTAGGAGGAGGTAAAAGAGTCCTCCTGTAGCACTGTTTTCCATTATGAAAGGCCCGTAGTAGGACGTAAAAGAGTCCTCCTGTAGCATTGCTTCCCATTATGAAAGGCACAAGGAGGACGTAAAAGAGTCCTCCTGTAGCATTGCTTCCCATTATGAAAGGCACTAGGAGGACGTAAAAGAGTCCTCCCGTAGCACTGCTCCCCATTATGAGAGGCACGTAAGAGGACGTAAAAGAGTCCTCCTGTATCACTGCTTCCCATTATGAAAGGCACGTAAGAGGACGTAAAAGAGTCCTCCTGTAGCACTGCTCCCCATTATGAGAGGCACGTAAGAGGACGTAAAAGAGTCCTCCTGTATCACTGCTTCCCATTATGAAAGGCACGTAAGAGGACGTAAAAGAGTCCTGCTGTAGCACAGCTTCCCATTATGAAAGAAACGTAAGAGGACGTAAAAGAGTCCTCCTGTAGCACTGCTTCCCATTATCAAAGGCACGTAAGAGGACGTGAAAGAGACCTCCAGTAGCACTGCTCCCCATTATGAGAGGCACATTAGAGGACGTAAAAGAGTCCTCCTGTATCACTGCTTCCCATTATGAAAGGCACGTAAGAGGACGTAAAAGAGTCCTCCTGTAGCACTGCTTCCCATACTGAAAGGCACGTAAGAGGACGTAAAAGAGTCCTCCTGTAGCACTGCTTCCCATACTGAATGGCACGTAAGAGGACGTAAAAGAGTCCTCCTGCATCACTGCTTCCCATACTGAATGGCACGTAAGAGGACGTAAAAGAGTACTCCTGTAGCACTGCTTCTCATACTGAGAGGCACGTAGGAGGACGTAAAAGAGTCATCCCACAGCACTGCTTCTCATACTGAAAGGCACGTAAGAGGACGTAAAAGAGACCTCCTGTAGCACTGCTTCCAATACTGAAAGGCACGTAAGAGGATGTAAAAGAGTCCTCCTGTAGCACTTCTTCCCATTATGAAAGGCACGAAGGAGGACGTAAAAGAGTCCACCTGTAGCACTGCTTCCCATTATGAAAGGCACGTAAGAGGACGTAAAAGAGTCCACCTGTAGCAATGCTTCCCATTATGAAAGGCACGCAAGAGGACGTAAAAGAGTCCTCCTGTAGCACTGCTTCCATTACTGAAAGGCACGTAAGAGGACGTAAAAGAGTCCTCCTGTATCACTGCTTCCCATTATGATAGGCACGTAAGAGGACGTAAAAGAGTCCTCCTGCAGCACTGCTTCCCATTATGAAAGGCACGTAGGAGGGCGTAAAAGAGTCCTCCTGCAGCACTGCTTCCCATTATGAAAGGCACGAAGGAGGACGTAAAAGAGTCCTCCTGTAGCACTGCTTCCCATTATGAAAGGCACGAAGGAGGACGTAACAGAGTCCTCCTGTAGCACTGCTTCCCATTCTAAAAGGCACGAAGGAGGACATAAAAGAGTCCTCCTGTAGCACTGCTTCCCATTATGAAAGGGACGTAGGAGGACGTAAAAGAGTCCTCCTGTAGCACTGCTTCCCATTATGAAAGGCACGAAGGAGGACGTAAAAGAGTCCTCCTGTAGCACTGATTCCCATTATGAAAGGGACGTAGGAGGACGTAAAAGAGTCCTCCTGTAGCACTGCTTCCCATTATGAAAGGCACGAAGGAGGACGTAAAAGAGTCCTCCTGCAGCACTGCTTCCCATTATGAAAGGCACGAAGGAGGACATAAAAGAGTCCTCCTGTAGCACTGCTTCCCATTATGAAAGGGACGCAGGAGGACGTAAAAGAGTCCTCCTGTAGCACTGCTTCCCATTATGAAAGGCACGAAGGAGGACGTAAAAGAGTCCTCCTGTAGCACTGATTCCCATTATGAAAGGCACGTAGGAGGACGTAAAAGAGTCCTCCTGTAGCACTGCTTCCCATTATGAAAGGCACGAAGGAGGACGTAAAAGAGTCCTCCTGTAGCACTGCTTCCCATTATGAAAGGCACGCAGGAGGATGTAAAAGAGTCTACCTGTAGCACTGCTTCCCATTATCAAAGGCACGTAAGAGGACGGGAAAGAGACCTCCAGTAGCACTGCTTCCCATACTGAAAGGGACGTATGAGGACGTAAAAGAGTCCTCCTGTAGCACTGCTTCCCATTATGACAGGCCCGTAGGAGGACATAAAAGAGTAATCCTGCAGCACTGCTTCCAATACTGAAAGGCACATTAGAGGACGTAAAAGAGTCCTCCTGTATCACTGCTTCCCATTATGAAAGGCAAGTACGAGGACGTAAAAGAGACCTCCTGTAGCACTGCTTCCCATTATGACAGGCCCGTAGGAGGACGTAAAAGAGTAATCCTGCAGCACTACTTCCAATACTGAAAGGCACATTAGAGGGCGTAAAACAGTCCTCCTGTATCACTGCTTCCCATTATGAAAGGCCCATAGGAGGACGTAACAGAGTCCTCCTGTAGCACTGCTTCCATTACTGAAAGGCACATTAGAGGACGTAAAAGAGTCCTCCTGTATCACTGCTTCCCATTATGACATGCCCGTAGGAGGACGTAAAAGAGTAATCCTGCAGCACTGCTTCCAATACTGAAAGGCACATTAGAGGACGTAAAAGAGTCCTCCTGTATCACTGCTTACCATTATGAAAGGCCCATAGGAGGACGTAACAGAGTCCTCCTGTAGCACTGCTTCCATTACTGAAAGGCACGTAAGAGGACGTAGAGTCCACCTGTAGCACTGCTTCCCATACTGAGAGGCACGTAGGAGGACGTAAAAGAGTCCTCCTGTAGCACTGCTTCCTATTATGAAAGGCGCGTAGGAGGACGTAAAAGAGTCCTCCTGTAGCACTGCTTCCCATTATCAAAGGCACATAAGAGGACGTAAAAGAGTCCTCCTGTAGCACTAATTCCCATTATGAGAGGCACGAAGGAGAACGTAAAAGAGTCCACCTGTAGCACTGCTTCCCATTATGAGAGGCACGTAGGAGGATGTAAAAGAGTCCACCTGTAGCACTGCTTCCCATTATGAGAGGCATGTAAGAGGACGTAAAAGAGTCCACCTGTAGCACTGCTTCCAATACTGAAAGGCACGT
Organism: Calotriton arnoldi; assembly: GCA_963921515.1. Classification (NCBI taxonomy): domain Eukaryota; kingdom Metazoa; phylum Chordata; class Amphibia; order Caudata; family Salamandridae; genus Calotriton; species Calotriton arnoldi. The sequence continues at coordinate 855,120 of CAWUFW010000681.1, forward strand.
AAGAGGACGTAAAAGAGTCCTCCTGTAGCACTGCTTCCCATTATGAAAGGCACGAAGGAGGACGTAAAAGAGTCCTCCTGTAGCACTGCTTCCCATTATGAAAGGCACGTAGGAGGACGTAAAAGAGTCCTCCTGTAGCACTGCTTCCCATTATGAAAGGCAAGTAGGAGGACGTAAAAGAGTTCACCTGTAGCACTGCTTCCCATTATGAAAGGCAAGTAGGAGGACGTAAAAGAGTCCACCTGTAGCATTGCTCCCCATTAGCAAAGGCACGTAGGATGACGTAAAAGAGACCTCCTGTAGCACTGCTTCCCATACGGAGAGGCACGTAAGAGGACCTAAAAGAGCCCTCCTGTAGTACTGCTTCCCATTATGAATGGCACGTAAGAGGACGTAAGAGAGACATCCTGTAGCACTGCTTCCCATACTGAGAGGCACGAAGGAGGACGTAAAAGAGTCCACCTGTAGCACTGCTTCCCGCACTGAGAGGCACGTAGGAGGACGTAAAAGAGTCCTCCTGTAGCACTGCTTCCCATTAAGAGAGGCACGTAGGAGGACGTAAAAGTGTCCTCCTGTAGCACTGCTTCCCATTATCAAAGGCACGTAAGCGGATGTAAAAGAGTCCTCCTGTAGCACTGCTTCCCATTATCAAAGGCATGAAGGAGGACGTAAAAGAGTCCTCCTGTAGCACTGCTTCCCATTATCAAAGGCACTTAAGAGGACGTAAAAGTGTCCACCTGTAGCACTGCTTCCCATTATGAAAGGCATGAAGGACGTAAAAGAGTCCTCCTGTAGCACTGCTTCCCATTATGAAAGACATGAAGGAGGACGTAAAAGAGTCCTCCTGTAGCACTGCTTCCCATTATGAAAGGCATGTAGGAGGACGTAAAAGTGTCCACCTGTAGCACTGCTTCCAATACTGAAAGGGACGTATGAGGACGTAAAAGAGTCCACCTGTAGCACTGCTTCCCATTATGAAAGGCACATAAGAGGACGTAAAAGAGTCCTCCTGTAGCACTGCTTCCCATACTGAAAGGCACGTAAGAGGACATAAGAGAGTCCTCCTGCAGCACTGCTTCCCATACTGAAAGGCACGTAAGAGGACATAAGAGAGTCCTCCTGTAGCACTGCTTTCCATACTGAAAGGCACGCAAGAGGACGTAAAAGAGTCCACCTGTAGCACTGTTTCCCATTATGAGAGGCACGTAAGAGGACGTAAAAGAGTCCTCCTGTAGCACTACTTCCCATACTGAAAGGCACGTAAGAGGACGTAAAAGAGTCCTCCTGCAGCACTGCTTCCTATACTGAAAGGCACGTAAGAGGACGTAAAAGAGACCTCCTGTAGCACTGCTTCCCATACTGAAAGGCACGCAAGAGGACGTAAAAGAGACCTCCTGTAGCACTGCTTCCCATACTGAAAGGCACGCAAGAGGACGTAAAAGAGTCTACCTGTAGCACTACTTCCCATACTGAAAGGCACGTAAGAGGACGTAAAAGAGACCTCCTGTAGCACTGCTTCCCATTATGAGAGACACGCAAGAGGACGTAAAAGAGTCCACCTGTAGCACTGCTTCCCATTATGAGAGGCACGTAAGAGGACGTAAAAGAGTCCACCTGTAGCACTGCTTCCCATTTTGAGAGGCACGCAAGAGGACGTAAAAGAGTCCTCCTGTAGCACTGCTTCCCATACTGAAAGGCATGTAAGAGGACGTAAAAGAGACCTCCTGTAGCACTGCTTCCCATACTGAAAGGCACGCAAGAGGACGTAAAAGAGACCTCCTGTAGCACTGCTTCCCATACTGAAAGGCATGAAGGAGGACGTAAAAGAGTCCACCTGTAGCACTGCTTCCCATTATGAGAGGCACGTAAGAGGACGTAAAAGAGTCCACCTGTAGCACTGCTTCCCATTTTGAGAGGCACGTAGGAGGACGTAAAAGAGTCCACCTGTAGCACTGCTTCCCATTTTGAGAGGCACGTAAGAGGACGTAAAAGAGTCCACCTGTAGCACTGCTTCCCATTATGAGAGGCACGCAAGAGGACGTAAAAGAGTCCACTGTAGCACTACTTTCCATTATCATAGGCACGCAAGAGGACGTAAAAGAGTCCACTGTAGTACTACTTCCCATTATCATAGGCACGCAAGAGGACGTAAAAGAGTCCACTGTAGCACTACTTCCCATACTCATAAATGTTTTTGTGACAGCCCAGTAGGGTTGCGGGTGTAGAAGCTGAGCACAGACCCACAAGCTCACTGCTGGTGAAACCACATGAAGGAAGGTTCTAGGACAGTAGTAGGGCAGAGTCTGTAGGAGACGAGAGGAGGAAAGTTATCCAGAGAGAAAAACAAGCCACAGTCTGCAGACTGGTAAAAGGGCTTTAGGGGCATTTACCAAAAGGGAAAGCCGGCAAGGGGCAAAGCTTGTACAATAGAGCAATGGGAAGTCGTTTGTAATCAAAGGTGATTTTGGCACATAGAAGAGTCCACATTGTTCCTGTGTGTAGTGGCAGTGCCTGGCTACGTGGCAACGTACTAACCAGGCAACAGAAAACTACTAGGACACACTGTAGGAAGCTGGCTCTTTATATGCAATATCCAAACAAGATATATTATGTAAAGAGTCCAGGGTTCCCTTATGAGTGGACAGGGGGGGCTCACTATAACAATACCAAGCTGCTCTGCTAGGGGGCAGTGTGGTCGAGCAGCCTTAGGCTTATCACAGAGGAGTGCAACACATCTGAAAAAACACACAATGGTCAATAAATGAGACACCCGACTCAAGAAAGAGATCCATACCAATTTATAAAAATAGCAAATATATATTTATATGTTTAGGCATTAGAGAGAAATCGTTCAGGTAAGTACGTTTTTAAATATACATTCTTTTCACTTTAAAAAGTGGACACTGCAATTTTTGAGTTCTGCAATGTTATCCTATTGAAGGAAGAAAACGTTCTGCAAACGGGTACAGTACATCAACTTACAAGACCAATCTCCAGGAGTTAAGGTGAGTGGTGGGCAAGGTCCAAGGCAGCACCAGCAGTACACCACCAGCGGCACGGGGGCAGCCGGGTGCAGGGTGCAAAACAGTGTCAGGAGCCCAACAGGATTCTATGGAGTTTGGTCACTGCGAAAAGAGGCTGCAGCCTCTGGTGGGAAGGCCAGTCGGGTTGAACCAACAGGAGGGGTTTAAATCTTGTGATGCTTGGGGATATAGGGAAACCTGGGGTCCTCTCCTCCACGTCCCTGGGACGATGGATGCAGAGGTGAATTTAGGCGTCTGGTTTTCTTACCGGGAGCAGTTGCGGTCAATGGAGCCTGGTGCAGAGGCTGCAGGCGGTGTTGGGGAATCCACAAGAGGTGAAACCACGATGGACTCTAGCTCTGGAGAGTTGGGGGACCTTGCTGACACCGTTGGCCCACTTCAACTTGGGCCGGGGGCCACAGGTGCAGTGGTTGCTTCAGTCGTCAGGTCTTTGGTGGTCCCGGAGGCCTCAGAGTCTTTGCTTCGGAATTCCTACAGGGTGCGGTAGAACAGGTCTGCTGTTAAAGGGAGGTTTTGGGTCTTTATCGAAGGCAGGCAGTCCTTCCAGGTTTCTGCAGTCAACAGCTGCAGAACGAGTCGACTTTGGAGCAGTTTTCGACAGGGGTGCAGACAGGCCGGCAGGGTTGGTACCAGGTCAGCTGCTTCTTCTCTCCTCTCTGCTTTTGCGACTCTTTGGTGTCCTCTCTCTTCTTAGGTTATCTGGATCTGCTTCTCTGGTACCAGGGACTCCCCTAAATACTGAATTTTGGGGTGTTAGGGGAGTAGCCAATGGGCTACTGACCCATGTGGGAAATGGGCATAACCCTGTCCAAGAATTCTTAAGTATCCCATCACAAAGATGGCTACTTCTGAAAAATCGTGTCCACTTCAGTGTAGCCCATCTTAGGGGTGGTAATAGCCTGGGGGCGGCACGCTTACCTGACTAGCTAATTTTCCCAACTGTCCAGGTGCCAAGTGGGTCCTGGACAAAGGGGGCGGCTTCCACCCCTGTGATGGGAGTCAGACTTGCATTCAAAAGGCGGAAGCTCTTTCAAGCTTGCCGGCCTGGGGAGGCTAATTAGCAGATCATCCTGTGAGAGGGGGTATTGCACCCTCTTCCTGGACAGGCTTTTGTTCTGGGCCTCCTGAGAGCAAAGGCTCTTCCCATAGGAGGTCGGTGGCAGGCTGACAGAAACCAGTCAGGAAGATTGCCAGAGGCTGGTAGGTTTTCAGGGGGCATCTCTAAGGTGCCCTCTGGGTGCATGTATTGGTAAATCCATCACTGGAATCAGTGTGGGTTTATCAATATGAGATGTTTGATACCAAACATCCCTATCTTCAGTGAAGCCATCATGTAGCTGGGGAACTCGTTTTCACCAGTGGCCAGCAGGTTTTAAAATGGCTTCTGTGTCCACTTGCACTGGCAGTAATAGGCCTGATCAGCACAGGGGCATATCTGCTCATGCATGTATGCCCTCACATGTAATATTCAGCACCCTGCCTTAGGGCTGTCAGACCTGCGGCAGGGGTGACTTACAAATATGACATGCAGTGTTAGGGGACACGGCACACAGGGACGTGTGACATGTCGTGTTTTCACTTTTGTCTGCATCAAAACACGTAGCCTTCCATGTGCTTGGCGAGGGGTCCCTTAGGGTGGCACAATTCATACTGCTGCCCTTAGGGGCCCTCTTCGGTGCCATTTCCCAGGGACTTACAGAGGGTGCTAAAGGTTTTGCCAATTGGAGAAAGAATTTAATATTTTTAGGGAAAGGACATTGGTACTGGGGACCTGGTTAGCAGGAACCCACTAAACTTCAGTCAAAGTTGTATCAAATACCAGTCAAAAAGTGGGGGGTACTGCAACAAGAACCCAGCTTCCTACACACACTTAATGAGGAGCAGGACATAGAAGGAGGTGTGGCAATGCCTACCACGCGAGTAAAGTTTTACCAATGAATGGAGATTGGACCACAGCATGGACAGCCAACCTCAGGCTGATGAACACATTAAGTTGGTGCAAAGCCAGGATTAAGTTACAACAAGACATCAACAGAGAAGGACAGCACAGATATGATAACAGACGGGCTTACCTTCTCACTCTTGCGTAGGTCCCAGATGAAGACGTGTTCACAGGCGGACACAGCCACGTAGCGCCCCTTTTCCCCACGCAGGGTGACAAAGACCACATTGGCTTTTGTGCTGGCAATTATGCCAAACACAGCGCTGGCAGCATAGCGCAGGTACTGCTTGGTGAGACCCATGGCAAACAGTAAACCGGACACCGATAACAGGAAAAACACAACCTGCAGAACAAACAGGGCAATTACATACACACAGAGTCTTGTGATAGAACACACAAAGGATGAAAATGATACTACAGTGTGTCACTTTCTCATAGTGGTTTACTGCCTCCCTTCCTACTGCACGCTCACCCAAAGGGCCATTTTAACCCCCCCAGCCCTACCCCCAAATTCACACTGATCTTCAGCAATCTGACAGGTCTTCTATCCTAGTCACATGCAAGGTCTTTCTCTCTAGGCTGTCAGTGCCTCAGTCACAGAATTCCTAATGTGGATGTGAAACCTTCAGTTCTCATCCATCATGTCTCCTAACCTACTACTTCTAGACTTACTGGTACTTCCAACACTGCACCCCTCCACACAGCCCTGCGCCACTTCAGTCCTTCACTACAACCAACACTGCACCCCCAACACACAGCCCTGCGCCACTTCAGTCCTTCACTACAACCATCACTGCTCCCCTCCACACAGCCCTGCAGCAAGTCTCAGCCCAGCACTATAACCATCACTGCTCCCCTCCACACAGCCCTGCACCACTTCAGTCCTTCACTACAACCAACACTGCTCCCCTCCACACAGCCCTGCACCACTTCAGTCCTTCACTACAACCAACACTGCACCCCTCCACACAGCCCTGCACCACTTCAGTCCTTCACTACAACCATCACTGCTCCCCTCCACACAGCCCTGCGCCACTTCAGTCCTTCACTACAACCAACACTGCACCCCTCCACACAGCCCTGCGCCACTTCAGTCTATCCCTACAATCAACACTGCACCCCTCCACACAGCACTGCACCACTTCAGTCCTTCACTACAACCATCACTGCTCCCCTCCACACAGCCCTGCGCCACTTCAGTCCTTCACTACAACCAACACTGCACCCCTCCACACAGCCCTGCACCACTTCAGTCTATCCCTACAATCAACACTGCACCCCTCCACACAGCACTGCACCACTTCTCAGCCCATCACTACAACCAACACTGCACCCCTCCACACAGCCCTGCACCACTTCAGTCCTTCACTACAACCAACACTGCACCCCCAACACACAGCCCTGCACCACTTCAGTCCTTCACTACAACCATCACTGCTCCCCTCCACACAGCCCTGCACCACTTCAGTCTATCCCTACAATCAACACTGCTCCCCTCCACACAGCCCTGCAGCACGTCTCAGCCCAGCACGTCTCAGTCCAGCACTACAACCATCACTGCACCCCTCCACACAGCACTGCACCACTTCTCAGCCCATCACTACAACCATCACTACATCCCTCCACACAGCCCTGCACCACTTCAGTCCTTCACCACAACCATCACTGCACCCCCTCCACACAGCCCTGCAGCACTTCTCAGCCCAGCACTACAACCATCACTGCATCCCTCCACACAGCCCTGCAGCACTTCTCAGCCCAGCTCTACAACCATCACTGCATCCCTCCACACAGCCCTGCACCACTTCTCAGCCCAGCACTACAACCATCACTGCTCCCCTCCACACAGCCCTGCACCGCTTCTCAGCCCAGCACTACAACCATCACTGCATCCCTCCACACAGCCCTGCACCACTTCAGTCCTTCACTACAACCATCACTGCTCCCCTCCACACAGCACTGCACCACTTCAGTCCTTCACTACAACCAACACTGCTCCCCTCCACACAGCCCTGCACCACTTCAGTCCTTCACTACAACCAACACTGCACCCCTCCACACAGCCCTGCACCACTTCAGTCCTTCACTACAACCATCACTGCTCCCCTCCACACAGCCCTGCGCCACTTCAGTCCTTCACTACAACCAACACTGCACCCCTCTACACAGCCCTGCGCCACTTCAGTCTATCCCTACAATCAACACTGCACCCCTCCACACAGCACTGCACCACTTCAGTCCTTCACTACAACCATCACTGCTCCCCTCCACACAGCCCTGCGCCACTTCAGTCCTTCACTACAACCAACACTGCACCCCTCCACACAGCCCTGCAACACTTCAGTCTATCCCTACAATCAACACTGCTCCCCTCCACACAGCACTGCACCACTTCTCAGCCCATCACTACAACCAACACTGCTCCCCTCCACACAGCACTGCACCACTTCTCAGCCCATCACTACAACCAACACTGCACCCCTCCACACAGCCCTGCACCACTTCAGTCCTTCACTACAACCAACACTGCACCCCCAACACACAGCCCTGCACCACTTCAGTCCTTCACTACAACCATCACTGCTCCCCTCCACACAGCCCTGCACCACTTCAGTCTATCCCTACAATCAACACTGCTCCCCTCCACACAGCCCTGCAGCACGTCTCAGCCCAGCACGTCTCAGTCCAGCACTACAACCATCACTGCACCCCTCCACACAGCACTGCACCACTTGTCAGCCCATCACTACAACCATCACTGCATCCCTCCACACAGCCCTGCACCACTTCAGTCCTTCACCACAACCATCACTGCACCCCCTCCACACAGCCCTGCAGCACTTCTCAGCCCAGCACTACAACCATCACTGCATCCCTCCACACAGCCCTGCACCACTTCTCAGCCCAGCACTACAACCATCACTGCTCCCCTCCACACAGCCCTGCACCACTTCTCAGCCCAGCACTACAACCATCACTGCATCCCTCCACACAGCCCTGCACCACTTCTCAGCCCAGCACTACAACCATCACTGCATCCCTCCACACAGCCCTGCACCACTTCTCAGCCCAGCACTACAACCAACACTGCACCCCTCCACACAGCCCTGCAGCACGACTCAGCCCAGCACTACAACCATCACTGCTCCCCTCCACACAGCCCTGCAGCACGTCTCAGTCCAGCACTACAACCAACACTGCACCCCCAACACACAGCCCTGCACCACTTCAGTCCTTCACTACAACCATCACTGCTCCCCTCCACACAGCCCTGCAGCACGTCTCAGTCCAGCACTACAACCATCACTGCACCCCTCCACACAGCACTGCACCACTTCTCAGCCCATCACTACAACCAACACTGCTCCCCTCCACACAGCCCTGCAGCACGACTCAGCCCAGCACTACAACCAACTCTGCACCCCTCCACACAGCCCTGCAGCACGTCTCAGCCCAGCACTACAACCAACACTGCTCCCCTCCACACAGCCCTGCAGCACGTCTCAGTCCAGCACTACAACCAACACTGCTCCCCTCCACACAGCCCTGCAGGACAACTCAGCCCAGCACTACAACCAACACTGCACCCCTCCACACAGCACTGCACCACTTCTCAGCCTAGCACTACAACCATCATTGCATCCCTCCACACAGCCCTGCAGCACGTCTCAGCCCAGCACTACAACCAACACTGCACCCCTCCACACAGCCCTGCAGCACGTCTCAGTCCAGCACTACAACCATCACTGCACCCCTCCACACAGCACTGCACCACTTCTCAGCCCATCACTACAACCAACACTGCTCCCCTCCACACAGCCCTGCAGCACGACTCAGCCCAGCACTACAACCAACTCTGCACCCCTCCACACAGCCCTGCAGCACGTCTCAGTCCAGCACTACAACCAACACTGCACCCCCAACACACAGCCCTGCACCACTTCAGTCCTTCACTACAACCATCACTGCTCCCCTCCACACAGCCCTGCAGCACGTCTCCAGTCCAGCACTACAACCATCACTGCACCCCTCCACACAGCACTGCACCACTTCTCAGCCCATCACTACAACCAACACTGCTCCCCTCCACACAGCCCTGCAGCACGACTCAGCCCAGCACTACAACCAACTCTGCACCCCTCCACACAGCCCTGCAGCACGTCTCAGCCCAGCACGTCTCAGCCCAGCACTACAACCAACACTGCTCCCCTCCACACAGCCCTGCAGCACGTCTCAGTCCAGCACTACAACCAACACTGCTCCCCTCCACACAGCCCTGCAGGACAACTCAGCCCAGCACTACAACCAACACTGCACCCCTCCACACAGCACTGCACCACTTCTCAGCCTAGCACTACAACCATCACTGCATCCCTCCACACAGCCCTGCAGCACGTCTCAGCCCAGCACTACAACCAACACTGCACCCCCAACACACAGCCCTGCACCACTTCAGTCCTTCACTACAACCATCACTGCTCCCTCCACACAGCCCTGCACCACTTCAGTCTATCCCTACAATCAACACTGCTCCCCTCCACACAGCCCTGCAGCACGTCCTCAGCCCAGCACGTCTCAGCCCAGCACTACAACCATCACTGCACCCCTCCACACAGCCCTGCAGCACGTCTCAGTCCAGCACTACAACCAACACTGCTCCCCTCCACACAGCCCTGCAGCACGACTCAGCCCAGCACTACAACCATCACTGCTCCCCTCCACACAGCCCTGCAGCACGTCTCAGCCCAGCACTACAACCATCACTGCACCCCTCCACACAGCCCTGCAGCACGACTCAGCCCAGCACTACAACCAACACTGCTCCCCTCCACACAGCCCTGCAGCACGACTCAGCCCAGCACTACAACCATCACTGCTCCCCTCCACACAGCCCTGCACCACTTCTCAGCCCAGCACTACAACCATCACTGCTCCCCTCCACACATCACTGCATCCCTCCACAAAGCCCTGCAGCACATCTCAGTCCAGCACTACAACCAACACTGCATCCCTCCACACAGCCCTGCAGCACGTCTCAGTCCAGCACTACAACCATCACTGCTCCCCTCCACACAGCCCTGCAGCACGTCTCAGTCCAGCACTACAACCAACACTGCTCCCCTCCACACAGCCCTGCAGCACGTCTCAGCCCAGCACTACAACCAACACTGCTCCCCTCCACACAGCCCTGCAGCACGTCTCAGCCCAGCACGACTCAGCCCAGCACTACAACCATCACTGCACCCCTCCACACAGCCCTGCAGCACGACTCAGCCCAGCACGTCTCAGCCCAGCACTACAACCATCACTGCACCCCTCCACAAAGCCCTGCAGCACATCTCAGTCCAGCACTACAACCAACACTGCACCCCTCCACACAGCCCTGCAGCACGTCTCAGCCCAGCACTACAACCATCACTGCACCCCTCCACACAGCACTGCACCACTTCTCAGCCCATCACTACAACCAACACTGCACCCCTCCACACAGCACTGCACCACTTCTCAGCCCATCACTACAACCATCACTGCACCCCTCCACACAGCCCTGCACCACTTCAGTCCTTCACTACAACCATCACTGCTCCCCTCCACACAGCCCTGCACCACTTCAGTCTATCCCTACAATCAACACTGCTCCCCTCCACACAGCCCTGCAGCACGACTCAGCCCAGCACTACAACCATCACTGCACCCCTCCACACAGCCCTGCAGCACGACTCAGCCCAGCACGTCTCAGCCCAGCACTACAACCATCACTGCACCCCTCCACAAAGCCCTGCAGCACATCTCAGTCCAGCACTACAACCAACACTGCACCCCTCCACACAGCCCTGCAGCACGTCTCAGCCCAGCACTACAACCAACACTGCACCACTCCACACAGCACTGCACCACATCTCAGCCCATCACTACAACCAACACTGCACCCCTCCACACAGCACTGCACCACTTCTCAGCCCATCACTACAACCAACACTGCACCCCTCCACACAGCCCTGCACCACTTCAGTCCTTCACTACAACCAACACTGCACCCCTCCACACAGCCCTGCAGCACGTCTCAGCCCAGCATTACAACCAACACTGCTCCCCTCCACACAGCCCTGCAGCACGTCTCAGCCCAGCATTACAACCAACACTGCACCCCTCCACACAGCCCTGCAGCACGTCTCAGCCCAGCACTACAACCATCACTGCACCCCTCCACACAGCACTGCACCACTTCTCAGCCCATCACTACAACCAACACTGCACCCCTCCACACAGCCCTGCACCACTTCTCAGCCCATCACTACAACCAACACTGCACCCCTCCACACAGCCCTGCAGCACGACTCAGCCCAGCACTACAACCAACTCTGCACCCCTCCACAAAGCCCTGCAGCACGTCTCAGTCCAGCACTACAACCAACACTGCTCCCTCCACAAAGCCCTGCAGCACGCTCTCAGTCCAGCACTACAACCAACACAGCTCCCCTCCACACAGCCCTGCAGCACGTCTCAGCCCAGCACGTCTCAGCCCAGCACTACAACCAACACTGCTCCCCTCCACACAGCCCTGCAGCACGTCTCAGTCCAGCACTACAACCAACACTGCTCCCCTCCACACAGCCCTGCAGCACGACTCAGCCCAGCACTACAACCATCACTGCACCCCTCCACACAGCCCTGCAGCACGTCTCAGTCCAGCACTACAACCAACACTGCACCCCTCCACACAGCCCTGCACCACTTCTCAGCCCAGCACTACAACCAACACTGCACCCTCCACACAGCCCTGCAGCACGACTCAGCCCAGCACTACAACCATCACTGCTCCCCTCCACACAGCCCTGCAGCACGTCTCAGTCCAGCACTACAACCAACACTGCACCCCCAACACACAGCCCTGCACCACTTCAGTCCTTCACTACAACCATCACTGCTCCCCTCCACACAGCCCTGCAGCACGTCTCAGTCCAGCACTACAACCATCACTGCACACATCCACACAGCCCTGCACCACTTCAGTCTATCCCTACAATCAACACTGCACCCCTCCACACAGCCCTGCAACACTTCAGTCTATCCCTACAATCAACACTGCTCCCCTCCACACAGCCCTGCAGCACGTCTCAGCCCAGCACTACAACCATCACTGCACCCCTCCACAAAGCCCTGCAGCACGACTCAGCCCAGCACTACAACCAACTCTGCACCCCTCCACACAGCCCTGCAGCACGACTCAGCCCAGCACTACAACCATCACTGCACCCCTCCACACAGCCCTGCAGCACGACTCAGCCCAGCACTACAACCATCACTGCACCCCTCCACAAAGCCCTGCAGCACATCTCAGTCCAGCACTACAACCAACACTGCACCCCTCCACACAGCACTGCACCACTTCTCAGCCCATCACTACAACCAACACTGCACCCCTCCACACAGCCCTGCAGCACGACTCAGCCCAGCACTACAACCATCACTGCACCCCTCCACACAGCCCTGCACCACTTCAGTCCTTCACTACAACCAACACTGCACCCCTCCACACAGCCCTGCACCACTTCAGTCCTTCACTACAACCATCACTGCTCCCCTCCACACAGCCCTGCAGCACGTCTCAGCCCAGCACGTCTCAGCCCAGCACTACAACCAACACTGCACCCCTCCACACAGCCCTGCAGCACGTCTCAGTCCAGCACTACAACCATCACTGCACCCCTCCACACAGCACTGCACCACTTCTCAGCCCATCACTACAACCATCACTGCATCCCTCCACACAGCCCTGCACCACTTCTCAGCCCAGCACTACAACCATCACTGCATCCCTCCACACAGCCCTGCAGCACGTCTCAGCCCAGCACGTCTCAGCCCAGCACTACAACCAACACTGCACCCCTCCACACAGCCCTGCAGCACGTCTCAGTCCAGCACTACAACCATCACTGCACCCCTCCACACAGCACTGCACCACTTCAGTCCTTCACTACAACCATCACTGCTCCCCTCCACACAGCCCTGCAGCACGACTCAGCCCAGCACTACAACCATCACTGCACCCCTCCACACAGCACTGCACCACTTCTCAGTCCAGCACTACAACCATCACTGCACCCCCTCCACACAGCCCTGCAGCACGTCTCAGTCCAGCACTACAACCAACTCTGCACCCCTCCACACAGCCCTGCAGCACGACTCAGCCCAGCACTACAACCATCACTGCTCCCCTCCACACAGCCCTGCAGCACGACTCAGCCCAGCACTACAACCATCACTGCACCCCTCCACACAGCACTGCACCACTTCTCAGCCCATCACTACAACCAACACTGCACCCCTCCACACAGCCCTGCACCACTTCTCAGCCCATCACTACAACCAACACTGCATCCCTCCACACAGCCCTGCAGCACGTCTCAGCCCAGCACTACAACCAACACTGCACCCCTCCACACAGCCCTGCAGCACGTCTCAGTCCAGCACTACAACCATCACTGCACCCCTCCACACAGCCCTGCAGCACGTCTCAGCCCAGCATTACAACCAACACTGCACCCCTCCACACAGCCCTGCAGCACGACTCAGCCCAGCACTACAACCAACGCTGCACCCCTCCACACAGCCCTGCAGCACGACTCAGCCCAGCACTACAACCATCACTGCACCCCTCCACACAGCACTGCACCACTTCTCAGCCCATCACTACAACCAACACTGCACCCCTCCACACAGCCCTGCAGCACGACTCAGCCCAGCACTACAACCAACTCTGCACCCCTCCACAAAGCCCTGCAGCACGTCTCAGTCCAGCACTACAACCAACACTGCACCCCTCCACACAGCCCTGCAGCACGTCTCAGTCCAGCACTACAACCAACACTGCTCCCCTCAACACAGCCCTGCAGCACGACTCAGCCCAGCACTACAACCAACTCTGCACCCCTCCACAAAGCCCTGCAGCACGTCTCAGCCCAGCACTACAACCATCACTGCTCCCCTCCACACAGCCCTGCAGCACGACTCAGCCCAGCACTACAACCATCACTGCTCCCCTCCACACAGCCCTGCAGCACGTCTCAGCCCAGCACTACAACCATCACTGCACCCCTCCACACAGCCCTGCAGCACGACTCAGCCCAGCACTACAACCAACACTGCTCCCCTCCACACAGCCCTGCAGCACGACTCAGCCCAGCACTACAACCATCACTGCTCCCCTCCACAAAGCCCTGCAGCACATCTCAGTCCAGCACTACAACCAACACTGCATCCCTCCACACAGCCCTGCAGCACGTCTCAGCCCAGCACGACTCAGCCCAGCACTACAACCATCACTGCACCCCTCCACACAGCCCTGCAGCACGTCTCAGTCCAGCACTACAACCAACACTGCACCCCCAACACACAGCCCTGCACCACTTCAGTCCTTCACTACAACCATCACTGCTCCCCTCCACACAGCCCTGCACCACTTCAGTCTATCCCTACAATCAACACTGCTCCCCTCCACACAGCCCTGCAGCACGTCTCAGCCCAGCACGACACAGCCCAGCACTACAACCATCACTGCACCCCTCCACACAGCCCTGCAGCACGACTCAGCCCAGCACGTCTCAGCCCAGCACTACAACCATCACTGCACCCCTCCACAAAGCCCTGCAGCACATCTCAGTCCAGTACTACAACCAACACTGCACCCCTCCACACAGCACTGCACCACTTCTCAGCCCAGCACTACAACCATCACTGCACCCCTCCACACAGCACTGCACCACTTCTCAGCCCATCACTACAACCAACACTGCACCCTCCACACAGCACTGCACCACTTCTCAGCCCATCACTACAACCAACACTGCACCCCTCCACACAGCCCTGCACCACTTCAGTCCTTCACTACAACCAACACTGCACCCCTCCACACAGCCCTGCAGCACGTCTCAGCCCAGCATTACAACCAACACTGCTCCCCTCCACACAGCCCTGCAGCACGCCTCAGCCCAGCATTACAACCAACACTGCACCCCTCCACACAGCCCTGCAGCACGTCTCAGCCCAGCACTACAACCATCACTGCACCCCTCCACACAGCACTGCACCACTTCTCAGCCCATCACTACAACCAACACTGCACCCCTCCACACAGCCCTGCACCACTTCTCAGCCCATCACTACAACCAACACTGCACCCCTCCACACAGCCCTGCAGCACGACTCAGCCCAGCACTACAACCAACTCTGCACCCCTCCACAAAGCCCTGCAGCACGTCTCAGTCCAGCACTACAACCAACACTGCTCCCCTCCACAAAGCCCTGCAGCACGTCTCAGTCCAGCACTACAACCAACACAGCTCCCCTCCACACAGCCCTGCAGCACGTCTCAGCCCAGCACGTCTCAGCCCAGCACTACAACCAACACTGCTCCCCTCCACACAGCCCTGCAGCACGTCTCAGTCCAGCACTACAACCAACACTGCTCCCCTCCACACAGCCCTGCAGCACGACTCAGCCCAGCACTACAACCATCACTGCACCCCTCCACACAGCCCTGCAGCACGTCTCAGTCCAGCACTACAACCAACACTGCACCCCTCCACACAGCCCTGCACCACTTCTCAGCCCAGCACTACAACCAACACTGCACCCCTCCACACAGCCCTGCAGCACGACTCAGCCCAGCACTACAACCATCACTGCTCCCCTCCACACAGCCCTGCAGCACGTCTCAGTCCAGCACTACAACCAACACTGCACCCCCAACACACAGCCCTGCACCACTTCAGTCCTTCACTACAACCATCACTGCTCCCTCCACACAGCCCTGCAGCACGTCCTCAGTCCAGCACTACAACCATCACTGCACACATCCACACAGCCCTGCACCACTTCAGTCTATCCCTACAATCAACACTGCACCCCTCCACACAGCCCTGCAACACTTCAGTCTATCCCTACAATCAACACTGCTCCCCTCCACACAGCCCGGCAGCACGTCTCAGCCCAGCACTACAACCATCACTGCACCCCTCCACAAAGCCCTGCAGCACGACTCAGCCCAGCACTACAACCAACTCTGCACCCCTCCACACAGCCCTGCAGCACGACTCAGCCCAGCACTACAACCATCACTGCACCCCTCCACAAAGCCCTGCAGCACATCTCAGTCCAGCACTACAACCAACACTGCACCCCTCCACACAGCACTGCACCACTTCTCAGCCCATCACTACAACCAACACTGCACCCCTCCACACAGCCCTGCAGCACGACTCAGCCCAGCACTACAACCATCACTGCACCCCTCCACACAGCCCTGCACCACTTCAGTCCTTCACTACAACCAACACTGCACCCCTCCACACAGCCCTGCAGCACTTCAGTCCTTCACTACAACCATCACTGCTCCCCTCCACACAGCCCTGCAGCACGTCTCAGCCCAGCACTACAACCAACACTGCACCCCTCCACACAGCCCTGCAGCACGTCTCAGTCCAGCACTACAACCATCACTGCACCCTCCACACAGCACTGCACCACTTCTCAGCCCATCACTACAACCATCACTGCATCCCTCCACACAGCCCTGCACCACTTCTCAGCCCAGCACTACAACCATCACTGCATCCCTCCACACAGCCCTGCAGCACGTCTCAGCCCAGCACGTCTCAGCCCAGCACTACAACCAACACTGCACCCCTCCACACAGCCCTGCAGCACGTCTCAGTCCAGCACTACAACCATCACTGCACCCCTCCACACAGCACTGCACCACTTCAGTCCTTCACTACAACCATCACTGCTCCCTCCACACAGCCCTGCAGCACGACTCAGCCCAGCACTACAACCATCACTGCACCCCTCCACACAGCACTGCACCACTTCTCAGTCCAGCACTACAACCATCACTGCACCCCTCCACACAGCCCTGCAGCACGTCTCAGTCCAGCACTACAACCAACTCTGCACCCCTCCACACAGCCCTGCAGCACGACTCAGCCCAGCACTACAACCATCACTGCTCCCCTCCACACAGCCCTGCAGCACGACTCAGCCCAGCACTACAACCATCACTGCACCCCTCCACACAGCACTGCACCACTTCTCAGCCCATCACTACAACCAACACTGCACCCCTCCACACAGCCCTGCACCACTTCTCAGCCCATCACTACAACCAACACTGCATCCCTCCACACAGCCCTGCAGCACGTCTCAGCCCAGCACTACAACCAACACTGCACCCCTCCACACAGCCCTGCAGCACGTCTCAGTCCAGCACTACAACCATCACTGCACCCCTCCACACAGCCCTGCAGCACGTCTCAGCCCAGCATTACAACCAACACTGCACCCCTCCACACAGCCCTGCAGCACGACTCAGCCCAGCACTACAACCAACACTGCACCCCTCCACACAGCCCTGCAGCACGACTCAGCCCAGCACTACAACCATCACTGCACCCCTCCACACAGCACTGCACCACTTCTCAGCCCATCACTACAACCAACACTGCACCCCTCCACACAGCCCTGCAGCACGACTCAGCCCAGCACTACAACCAACTCTGCACCCCTCCACAAAGCCCTGCAGCACGTCTCAGTCCAGCACTACAACCAACACTGCACCCCTCCACACAGCCCTGCAGCACGTCTCAGTCCAGCACTACAACCAACACTGCTCCCCTCCACACAGCCCTGCAGCACGACTCAGCCCAGCACTACAACCAACTCTGCACCCCTCCACAAAGCCCTGCAGCACGTCTCAGCCCAGCACTACAACCATCACTGCTCCCCTCCACACAGCCCTGCAGCACGACTCAGCCCAGCACTACAACCATCACTGCTCCCCTCCACACAGCCCTGCAGCACGTCTCAGCCCAGCACTACAACCATCACTGCACCCCTCCACACAGCCCTGCAGCACGACTCAGCCCAGCACTACAACCAACACTGCTCCCTCCACACAGCCCTGCAGCACGACTCAGCCCAGCACTACAACCATCACTGCTCCCTCCACAAAGCCCTGCAGCACATCTCAGTCCAGCACTACAACCAACACTGCATCCCTCCACACAGCCCTGCAGCACGTCTCAGCCCAGCACGACTCAGCCCAGCACTACAACCATCACTGCACCCCTCCACACAGCCCTGCAGCACGTCTCAGTCCAGCACTACAACCAACACTGCACCCCCAACACACAGCCCTGCACCACTTCAGTCCTTCACTACAACCATCACTGCTCCCCTCCACACAGCCCTGCACCACTTCAGTCTATCCCTACAATCAACACTGCTCCCCTCCACACAGCCCTGCAGCACGTCTCAGCCCAGCACGACACAGCCCAGCACTACAACCATCACTGCACCCCTCCACACAGCCCTGCAGCACGACTCAGCCCAGCACGTCTCAGCCCAGCACTACAACCATCACTGCACCCCTCCACAAAGCCCTGCAGCACATCTCAGTCCAGCACTACAACCAACACTGCACCCCTCCACACAGCACTGCACCACTTCTCAGCCCAGCACTACAACCATCACTGCACCCCTCCACACAGCACTGCACCACTTCAGTCCTTCACTACAACCAACACTGCACCCCTCCACACAGCCCTGCAGCACGTCTCAGTCCAGCACTACAACCAACACTGCACCCCTCCACACAGACCTGCAGCACGTCTCAGCCCAGCATTACAACCAACACTGCACCCCTCCACACAGCCCTGCAGCACGTCTCAGCCCAGCACTACAACCATCACTGCACCCCTCCACACAGCACTGCACCACTTCTCAGCCCATCACTACAACCAACACTGCACCCCCAACACAGCCCTGCACCACTTCTCAGCCCATCACTACAACCAACACTGCACCCCTCCACACAGCCCTGCAGCACGACTCAGCCCAGCACTACAACCAACTCTGCACCCCTCCACAAAGCCCTGCAGCACGTCTCAGTCCAGCACTACAACCAACACTGCTCCCCTCCACAAAGCCCTGCAGCACGTCTCAGTCCAGCACAACCAACACTGCTCCCCTCCACAAAGCCCTGCAGCACGTCTCAGTCCAGCACTACAACCATCACTGCACCCCTCCACACAGCCCTGCAGCACGACTCAGCCCAGCACTACAACCATCACTGCACCCCTCCACACAGCACTGCACCACTTCTCAGCCCATCACTACAACCAACACTGCTCCCCTCCACACAGCCCTGCAGCTCGACTCAGCCCAGCACTACAACCAACACTGCACCCCTCCACACAGCCCTGCAGCACGTCTCAGCCCAGCACTACAACCAACACTGCTCCCCTCCACACAGCCCTGCAGCACGTCTCAGTCCAGCACTACAACCAACACTGCTCCCCTCCACACAGCCCTGCAGCACGACTCAGCCCAGCACTATAACCATCACTGCATCCCTCCACACAGCCCTGCAGCACGTCTCAGCCCAGCACTACAACCAACACTGCACCCCTCCACACAGCACTGCACCACTTCTCAGCCTAGCACTACAACCATCACTGCACCCCTCCACACAGCCCTGCAGCACGTCTCAGCCCAGCACTACAACCATCACTGCTCCCCTCCACACAGCCCTGCAGCACGTCTCAGTCCAGCACTACAACCAACTCTGCACCCCTCCACACAGCCCTGCAGCACGTCTCAGCCCAGCACTACAACCATCACTGCACCCCTCCACACAGCCCTGCACCACTTCAGTCCTTCACTACAACCATCACTGCTCCCCTCCACACAGCCCTGCAGCACGTCTCAGCCCAGCACTACAACCATCACTGCACCCCTCCACAAAGCCCTGCAGCACGACTCAGCCCAGCACTACAACCAACACTGCTCCCCTCCACACAGCCCTGCAGCACGTCTCAGTCCAGCACTACAACCATCACTGCACCCCTCCACACAGCCCTGCAGCACGTCTCAGCCCAGCACTACAACCATCACTGCACCCCTCCACACAGCCCTGCAGCACGACTCAGCCCAGCACGTCTCAGCCCAGCACTACAACCAACACTGCACCCCTCCACACAGCCCTGCAGCACGTCTCAGTCCAGCACTACAACCAACACTGCACCCCCTCCACAAAGCCCTGCAGCATGTCTCAGTCCACTGCACCCCCTCCACACAGCACTGCGCCACTTCTCAGCCCATCACTACAACCAACACTGCACCCCCAACACAGCCCTGCACCACTTCTCAGCCCATCACTACAACCAACACTGCACCCCTCCACACAGCCCTGCAGCACGACTCAGCCCAGCACTACAACCAACTCTGCACCCCTCCACAAAGCCCTGCAGCACGTCTCAGTCCAGCACTACAACCAACACTGCTCCCCTCCACAAAGCCCTGCAGCACGTCTCAGCCCAGCACTACAACCATCACTGCTCCCCTCCACACAGCCCTGCAGCACGACTCAGCCCAGCACTACAACCATCACTGCTCCCCTCCACACAGCACTGCACCACTTCTCAGCCCATCACTACAACCAACACTGCTCCCCTCCACACAGCCCTGCAGCACGACTCAGCCCAGCACTACAACCAACTCTGCACCCCTCCACACAGCCCTGCAGCACGCCTCAGCCCAGCACTACAACCAACACTGCCCTCACACAGCTGCAGCACCTCAGTCCAGCACACAACCAACACTGCTCCTCACACAGCCCTGCAGCCGACTCAGCCCAGCACTACAACCAACACTGCTCCTCCACACAGCCCTGCAGCACGCCCTCAGCCCAGCACTACAACCATATCACTGCACCCTCCACACAGCCCTGCACACGCACGCACCACTTCTCAGCCTAGCACTACAACCATCACTGCACCCCTCCACACAGCCCTGCAGCACGTCTCAGCCCAGCACTACAACCATCACTGCTCCCCTCCACACAGCCCTGCAGCACGTCTCAGCCCAGCACTACAACCAACACTGCACCCTCCCACAGCCCTGCACCACTTCAGTCCTTCACTACAACCATCACTGCTCCCCTCACACAGCCCTGCAGCACGTCTCAGTCCAGCACTACAACCAACACTGCATCCCTCCACAAAGCCCTGCAGCACGTCTCAGTCCAGCACTACAACCAACACTGCATCCCTCCGCAGCACAACTTCTCAGCCCATCACTACAACCAACACTGCACCCCAACACAGCCCTGCACCACTTCTCAGCCCATCACTACAACCAACACTGCACCCCTCCACACAGCCCTGCAGCACGACTCAGCCCAGCACTACAACCAACTCTGCACCCCTCCACAAAGCCCTGCAGCACGTCTCAGTCCAGCACTACAACCAACACTGCTCCCCTCCACAAAGCCCTGCAGCACGTCTCAGCCCAGCACTACAACCATCACTGCTCCCCTCCACACAGCCCTGCAGCACGACTCAGCCCAGCACTACAACCATCACTGCACCCCTCCACACAGCACTGCACCACTTCTCAGCCCATCACTACAACCAACACTGCTCCCCTCCACACAGCCCTGCAGCACGACTCAGCCCAGCACTACAACCAACTCTGCACCCCTCCACACAGCCCTGCAGCACGTCTCAGCCCAGCACTACAACCAACACTGCTCCCCTCCACACAGCCCTGCAGCACGTCTCAGTCCAGCACTACAACCAACACTGCTCCCCTCCACACAGCCCTGCAGCACGACTCAGCCCAGCACTACAACCAACACTGCACCCCTCCACACAGCCCTGCAGCACGTCTCAGCCCAGCACTACAACCATCACTGCTCCCCTCCACACAGCCCTGCAGCACGTCTCAGCCCAGCACTACAACCAACACTGCACCCCTCCACACAGCACTGCACCACTTCTCAGCCTAGCACTACAACCATCACTGCACCCCCTCCACACAGCCCTGCAGCACGTCTCAGCCCAGCACTACAACCATCACTGCTCCCCTCCACACAGCCCTGCAGCACGTCTCAGCCCAGCACTACAACCAACACTGCACCCCTCCACACAGCCCTGCACCACTTCAGTCCTTCACTACAACCATCACTGCTCCCCTCCACACAGCCCTGCAGCACGTCTCAGTCCAGCACTACAACCAACACTGCATCCCTCCACAAAGCCCTGCAGCACGTCTCAGTCCAGCACTACAACCAACACTGCATCCCTCCACACAGCACTGCACCACTTCTCAGCCTAGCACTACAACCAACACTGCTCCCCTCCACACAGCCCTGCACCACTTCAGTCCTTCACTACAACCAACACTGCACCCCTCCACACAGCCCTGCAGCACGTCTCAGCCCAGCACTACAACCATCACTGCTCCCCTCCACACAGCCCTGCAGCACGTCTCAGCCCAGCACTACAACCAACTCTGCACCCCTCCACACAGCCCTGCAGCACGTCTCAGCCCAGCACTACAACCAACTCTGCACCCCTCCACACAGCCCTGCAGCACGTCTCAGCCCAGCACTACAACCAACTCTGCACCCCTCCACAAAGCCCTGCAGCACGACTCAGCCCAGCACTACAACCAACACTGCACCCCACATCCTATTACTCAACCCTGCCCTACATTTGGCAATTAACATTTCAGGCTTGCACTACAGTTTAAAAAATACCCCTTCACCTACTACTTTTTAACCCCGCACTGAACTGAACACTCCACCCTGCATCAACCTCATTTATCTTTATCCTGTGTCCACCTCTACATCACCTCTTCTCTCTCTGCACCTCTTCTCTTTCCTACCTCTTCTGTCTCTGCACCTCATCTCTACATCACCTCTTCTCTCTGCACCTCTTCTCTCTCTGCACCTCTTCTCTTTCCTACCTCTTCTGTCTCTGCACCTCATCTCTACATCACCTCTTCTGTCTCTGCACCTCATCTCTACATCACCTCTTCTCTCTGCACCTCTTCTCTCTCTGCACCTCTTCTCTTTCCTACCTCTTCTGTCTCTGCACCTCATCTCTACATCACCTCTTCTGTCTCTGCACCTCATCTCTACATCACCTCTTCTCTCTGCACCTCTTCTCTCTCTGCACCTCTTCTCTTTCCTACCTCTTCTGTCTCTGCACCTCATCTCTACATCACCTCTTCTGTCTCTGCACCTCATCTCTACATCACCTCTTCTCTCTGCACCTCTTCTCTCTCTGCACCTCTTCTCTTTCCTACCTCTTCTGTCTCTGCACCTCATCTCTACATCACCTCCTGTGTCTGCACCTCATCTCTACATCACCTCCTGTGTCTGCACCTCATGTCTACATCACCTCCTGTGTCTGCGCCGCTTCTCTCTGCACCTCATCTCTACATCGCCTCTTCTGTCTCTGCACCTCATCTCTACATCACCTCTTCTCTCTGCACCTCTTCTGTCTCTGCACCTCATCTCTACATCACCTCTTCTGTCTCTGCACCTCATCTCTACATCACCTCTTCTCTCTGCACCTCTTCTCTCTCTGCACCTCTTCTCTCTGCACCTCTTCTCTCTCTGCACCTCTTCTCTTTCCTACCTCTTCTGTCTCTGCACCTCATCTCTACATCACCTCCTGTGTCTGCGCCTCTTCTCTACATCGCCTCTTCTCTCTGCACCTCTTCTCTCTCTGCACCTCCTCTCTCTGCACCTCTTCTCTCTCTGCACCTCTTCTCTCTCTGCACCTCTTCTCTCTCTGCACCTCCTCTCTCTGCACCTCTTCTCTTTCTTCCCTTCGCCCCCTCTCCAAACTCATTCTTATTTTGACATCGGTTTACTTCACTGCTCTTGCTCTTTTCTCATTCTTGACCCCTCTGCCTGCCCAGCTCCTCCCTCTCTGCCTCTACCTCCCTCTAACTCACTCCTCAATCTTCCTTAATTCTCTTCCTCGCCCACTGCTGTACCCACCGGTCTCCCTCCGCCATCTCCCTATTTGTAGAGCTCTATCACTCACCCTCATCTTAAAAGCTTACCTATCTCAATGTCTCTGCCTACCTCTTCCTCGGTTTCATCTCACTGTATCTTTCTTTCTGGCTATCTCACCTTTCTGTTTTTACCTTACAGATCTCCCTACATTCCCTTTCTCTCTCCAGCTCTACCTTCCTTTCCCCTCTACTTCACATTTCTCGCCACACCACTCTCTGTCCTTCGCCTGCACCATGAATGAATGAACAGACATTTATAAAGCGCATGGCTACTCAAGAGAGTGTCCTGGTGCTATTTAGGCAGCTCTCCACTTCCCCCACGCCCACCTAGTTGCAAAATAGCCAGGTTTTAAGTTGTTTCCTGAAAATAGCCAGATCGGTCGTGGCTCTGAGGCTCGCCGGAAAATGGTTCCAGGTTTGGACTCCCAGACACACAAAAGATATTCCTCGGGTTCTAACCCGGCACATCCTGGGTATGGTAGCCAGGCGATTAAATGAGGACCTCAAAGTTCTAGAGGGAGTGTAGCGAGTATTCTCTTCCTAATGTAACTGGCCCCCATGCCATGTAAGGCTTTATATGTAAGCACCAAAGCCTTGAATTTGATCCTCTTTCTCACTGGCAACCAGTGAAGAGCACTACGATGTGAGGACATATGAGTCCTGGGGTTTAAATTGAGGACTAGTCTTGCCGCTGCATTTTGAACTGCCTACAGACAGTTTAGAAGATAATCAGGCTGACCCAAGTATAGAACAATCCCGTTAATATTGTGCACTAGTCTACTGAGCATCAAGAAGTCCCGCTCACCGGATCTTTCCTGCAGTGGGGTGAACCAGCTGGTTAGGCACTGAATTCCACATAAAATATTGCTGTTACAAGACAAAAACAATATGGCCTGAAAAGCAACAAGAGATGCCTTTATCAACGCTTAATAAGCCATCGCTCGGTACTACTTGGATGGCAGACAACCGGCATCTTCAGCTTTTGCCTGTTTTCCTTTGCCTCCATTTCTGACAGTTAAATGAATAATTTAATATTGTTTGGCATCACAAGGGTTTGCGTTAACTATAAATGGATATTCAATTCAAACTTATCCTAAAATGAGCCCCAAAATTTGTCTTGCTTGGGCCCCAAAAATCCTTAAGATGGCCCTGCTAAGAGGGGCTAATATGGGTTCTCACGGTGTAAATCTTCTACCTGACACCCCGAGCACCAGATATCTGGGCTGCACAACCAACCCTGGGGGTCACCTGATACCATGTCCCCAAGAGATCCCCTCAAACTAGGTCCGAGGACACTGAGAATTAACAGACAACAGGTTTCTGGAAAAAGATATAGTCTGTATTTCTAAAATGAACATCAATTCAACACACAATAGAAGGTAAATGAAAATAGGCCAGGAAAAGCCAACAGGTCTCACCTATGAGACCTACTGGGTTTGACAATCCTTTTGGCCATGTTGTAGAGCATCTGGACTACATTCTTTCATTCAGTGTTTACACAAAATGAATCAAGCAGTTTCCTAACAGCGAGCAGTGGAGGCACAGAAGCCAGCAATGAAAGAGATGGTGGAGAAGCTAAAAACTATGGGAGGGACAAGCTGAAACGAGGACACCCATCGAATAGAAAGCAAGCAAATAAGAGTGACAGTAAAACAAGCCAATGGTAAGACACGGGTGAGCTCTTGGGAAGTCCACACAATGTCATTGCAACCAGACAGCTGCCCTGGTAGGTAGGTTCAACCTAACAAGGATTCAGGTGAGTACAAAGCTAAGTATGGTTTTCAGTCCCACCTCGCAGAACACCTGGGATCAAGGAAAGTCTTACGAGCCCAGTACCAAGAGAGCCTCCCCTGCCTTGCAGCCTAGGCTATAACCTGTGGGAAGCCCACTAACCCCCTATGTAATCCCTTCATGAGGGCGTTCCCACACTACAGCACCGTGTCAGATGGAATAGAAGGGTGGCTCATGGGTGCAACTAGACTTCCGGGGCTTGGGGTAGGTGACACCGAGCATGGCCACCACAGAATGATCTCCTGGGGAGAGGGTCCCCTCCGTACAACTGAACAGGACATGAAATGTCTGCCCACCCCCTCCGGTCTGATCTCCATTTTGTTCCCTCAGGCAGAGGGCTTCTTCAGACACAAAATGGGGGACCAGTCCAAAGCACAGAACAGCCTCAGCTTCCCCAGACAGCCATTCACTCATATGTGATAAACGCACTTTTCACTACAGAGTCTCTTAGTGTCTAAACCTAACCTAAAGCCAGGACTCTGCTCCACACAAACTCCCAGCATCCTTTCTCAGCCGCTAAGCATTCCACAAGTACCAAGGGACAGGCCTGGACATTCCAAGGCGGACAAAGCACAGAGAGTAAACCACCTTCAGGAGAAGAGGCTCTCATAGCTCCAGGAAAAACCACCTTCAGGAGGAGAGGCTCTCATAGCTCCAGGAAAAACCACCTTCAGGAGGAGAGGCTCTCATAGCTCCAAGAAAACCCACCTTCAGGAGGAGAGGCTCTCATAGCTCCAGGAGAAACCACCTTCAGGAGGAGAGGCTCTCATAGCTCCAGGAAAAACCACCTTCAGGAGGAGAGGCTCTCATAGCTCCAAGAAAAACCACCTTCAGGAGGAGAGGCTCTCATAGCTCCAGGAGAAACCACCTTCAGGAGGAGAGGCTCTCATAGCTCCAGGAAAAACCACCTTCAGGAGGAGAGGCTCTCATAGCTCCAAGAAAAACCACCTTCAGGAGGAGAGGCTCTCATAGCTCCAGAAAAACCACCTTCAGCAGAAGAGGCTCTCATAGTTCCTGGGAAACACTGCTGCTCTCCCCCGTCATGTTAGGTCGCACATGACACCCAGGGTTCAGCCGAGGGGTAGCCAAAACACAGTAATCTGTGAGATTTCACCTAGCAAGATATCTCTGTACAGCTTTGAACACAGAGCAACAACAATCCACCCTACTGACTTCAACATATGTTTTTCACAATAAATGAATCAAGCCTACTGCCTTTGTTGCAGCTTTTCATAATAAATAGTTGAGAAGTATGAAATCACCTACACAGATGCTTTCACAATAAATAAGTCAAGCCTACTGCCTTTGTTGTAACTTTCCATAACACATAGATTTGGTCTGTGGCATAACTTTTCGCAATGAACCAATCAGGCCAATGGACATAATATTTCCCAAAAGCCAAGAGTTCAATACAAGCAGTCTCTTCAACAGAAGCACAGACCATCTGTCCAATCAAAAGCCTACACAGGAGCCCCTCCCTCAGTACTGCTTCCTAAAGCTCCTATTCTGGTAATCATAAGATCCGGCAATAGGTGCCCTCTCAAGCCAGACCTAAATCAAACATATTGCATCTTCACGTTTCCATAATACTGGTGACTAGAAGTAGGAAGAAGAAAAAGTCTCAATAAGAAACTACAGATTAGGACTCAGTATGGACCAGTTATTAAATCTGGAATCCAAGTGAGACCCTTATAATGCCTAAAGATGCAAATGTGGCAACTTGGCCCTACAAAACCTTTTAGCGGAGGAGTATTTCACTTCCTACCTTTTAGGGTTCAAAACAAAACCACTGTTCAGGGAGCAAAAGGAAAACGGACTCCTGATGTAACTATTTTGAAGCGGGTAAAATAGGTCACAGTTTTAAACTAGGGGTATATTTTGCTATAATCCTAGGTAAAAATTGAAAAAAAAAATTCATTATAAAAAACCCTTGTTGGATCAGGCATCAACAATAGTAGAATTCCTCGTAGTGACGTATCACTACCGACTCTACTGATCTAGGAATGACACCAGTTCACAAGAGGTGCATCAACAATAGTAGAATTCCTCGTAGTGACGTATCACTACCGACTCTACTGATCTAGGAATGACACCAGTTCACAAGAGGTGCATCAACAATAGTAGAGTTCCTCGTAGTGACGTATCACTACCGACTCTACTGATCTAGGAATGACACCAGTTCACAAGAGGTGCATAAACCATAGTAGAGTTCCTCGTAGTGACGTATCACTACCGACTCTACTGATCTAGGAATGACACCAGTTCACAAGAGGTGCATAAACCATAGTAGAGTTCCTCATAGTGACGTATCACTACCGACTCTACTGATCTAGGAATGACACCAGTTCACAAGAGGTGCATAAACCATAGTAGAGTTCCTCATAGTGACGTATCACTACCGACTCTACTGATCTAGGAATGACACCAGTTCACAAGAGGTGCATAAACCATAGTAGAGTTCCTCGTAGTGACGTATCACTACCGACTCTACTGATTTAGGAATGACACCAGTTCACAAGAGGTACATCAACAAAAGTAGAGTTCCTCATAGTGACGTATCACTACCGACTCTACTGATCTAGGAATGACACCAGTTCACAAGAGGTGCATAAACCATAGTAGAGTTCCTCGTAGTGACGTATCACTACCGACTCTACTGATCTAGGAATGACACCAGTTCACAAGAGGTGCATAAACCATAGTAGAGTTCCTCATAGTGACGTATCACTACCGACTCTACTGATCTAGGAATGACACCAGTTCACAAGAGGTGCATAAACCATAGTAGAGTTCCTCGTAGTGACGTATCACTACCGACTCTACCCGATCTAGGAATGACACCAGTTCACAAGAGGTACATCAACAATAGTAGAGTTCCTCATAGTGACGTATCACTACCGACTCTACTGATCTAGGAATGACACCAGTTCACAAGAGGTGCATAAACCATAGTAGAGTTCCTCGTAGTGACGTATCACTACCGACTCTACTGATCTAGGAATGACACCAGTTCACAAGAGGTCCATCAACAATAGTAGAGTTCCTCATAGTGACGTATCACTACCGACTCTACTGATATTAGGAATGACACCAGTTCACAAGAGGTGCATAAACCATAGTAGGGTTCCTCAAAGTGACGTATAACTACAGACTCTACTGATCTAGGAATGACACCAGTTCACAAGAGGTGCAGTAGGGTTCCTCATAGTGACGTATCACTACCGACTCTACTGATCTAGGAATGACACCAGTTCACAAGAGGTGCAGTAGGGTTCCTCATAGTGACGTATCACTACCGACTCTACTGATCTAGGAATGACACCAGTTCACAAGAGGTGCATAAACCATAGTAGAGTTCCTCATAGTGACATATCGCTACCTACTTTTTCTAGTGGGAGCACTTTCCCGAAAAGCAGAAAGAAAACAGTCCTGTCTGGTGCTTACCTGGAGGGTTGTGTTAC
This sequence comes from Calotriton arnoldi, assembly GCA_963921515.1. Lineage (NCBI taxonomy): Eukaryota > Metazoa > Chordata > Amphibia > Caudata > Salamandridae > Calotriton > Calotriton arnoldi. The sequence continues at coordinate 884,231 of CAWUFW010000681.1, forward strand.
AGCTATAAAGTCTTCATGGTGTGTACACATCTTTGCTCATAACTCGGCTTTACAACATACTCAACAGCCATTTTATGAAACCACAGAGGCCTAAGCGGGAGGAATTGAAGAAATATAAAACAAATGCCTTTTACACACCCTGTCAAATAAAATATGCACTTTTGTGAGTTATCAGCACAGGACATTCATCCTGATGGTGTCGGAGCCACTAAAGAATGCCTCTGTGAGGCTGTTTGTGCTTTTCGTGGCTCTAAGACATTACGACCACTGGACCTTGCCCTGGAGCAGTTGCTTCTGGGAGGACCATTGTCTTCTGCAACTCCCTGGGACATCCGAGTTGTTTCTTGTTCACTTATTCACAGACCTGCCCCTGGTTTGGCCCTCAGCTTTATCACACTCCATGAGCTTCTTTTCAATACTCTGTTTTTGTGCCACTAGCGCTGGTTTTATCTTCACCTGGAGGCAAAGAACACAAACCAATAAAGCTGATTGTCAGTGATCAATGGCTAATCTGTCTTTTGATCCCTTTTCACCTTGGTCGTCTGGCATCTGCCATTTTTCTAGGACTTGTTGCAATCCTAACAACGCACCTGGGGTGCCCAAGAGTGCTGTTTAAAATGTGAGAAAAAAATATCATGCAAACAACCGGAACTTATCACCAAGCATTGGCCCCAAATCTGCAGAACTGGAGACAGAAGGGAAGATGGAGGCACAAGAGGGAACTCAGTGCGGCTGGATTTAAAACATACGAAAAGGTGAAGTGAAAGTGGAGAGAGAATCATGTAGGGTCTATGGCTTTGCCATATGTTATCACATGGGGCCCCTCCTGTTAGCTTCCTGCATTCTCACAAGATCTTCCTGGAAAGAAAGTGGTCGAGAGGGATTCATGAGATACAAGTAGCAGAGGGAACAGATATAGAAAGGTTTACATTTATTTAGAGGACAAGCAGCCCTAAAACAAGAGGTTGTCTTAAGAGAGTAAAGTGAAGCCTGAAATAAAAATAAAAAACAATGCAGAGGAATTAATAGGCAATGCATAGAACAGTCTCCAAACGAACCACGGGAAGCAGAAACTAGTAAATGAATATACAAAGATCTGGAAGAGACATGGGGGCAACAAGATCCTCAAGAGATGGGAGTGAAGCTTGAGACCATATATTAAGAGCAGACAAAGAAATGGAAAATGTAAGAATTGATTGTTATTTGGGGTGGGTGGTAACTACCCAAATCAAGGAATAATCACAACCCTCATCAGGGAGAAACTCAAAAGACACTAAATTAGCCTGTGCACTACCACCTGGGAGTTATGGGACAGAGCAGACAGGCTTAACTTGGGGCAATGAGTAAAGTAGCTATGCAGTACCAAAACAGTGATAGTTAAAATCTCAAACCATTAAAAAAAAAAAAAAATCACAATCCGGGGGCGTTGCCAAACAAGATGGCCGACTAGATGTGCCCTCTGTGAGACCCTGAGCCCTCAAATTAATCCTGCATAACCCTGTGCACAAATCTTTTAAAAAGTGGTAACTGCAAGATGCAATATGGCTTAGTGACCGCCCGCTGCGGAAATATTGATACCCACCCCCTCATGGAGACGAGAAAATGAGCTGTGGAATACAACGGCTGTGAACACAAGCCGGCCAGGAATGGAAGCGGGGGCTAAGAAGGGCGATTAAGACTTACCAGGAGGGGTCAGACGGAAAGTCAATTAAGAGCTCACTGAGGGGCCTGGAATCGGAGGACTCCTGGGGTCGAGGTTCTCCTCCTCCCCCACCAAACTGAGCAGGTGGAGGTGGAGCCATCTTAAAGCGTTGAGCTTGCGCTGCCAGCTTCAGGATGGGTGAGGTAGCCTAGTGTGAGGTCACGCTTGCCCTAGAGGCATTGGAGGATGGACAATATCCCGGGAGGGCTTGGCGTGCAGCAGGAGTACAGCCTGCCAAGACGGGGACAGCAGGAGTCTCACAGCGATACAGCGGTGTGCCCTGGCGTGAGAGTGATGGCTGGTGCCTGAGATGCGAAGGGTCTTGGAAGGTTGGGACTGCCTTAACACGGAGGAAAAGTCACATCACCCACTTGATAGGAGGGGAGTTCACTGTCCAACAAACACAAGAGGCAATGGGAGGAGTGCATTAAACAAGGGAAGGACAATCAATATACTGCAGGAAGTTTGACAACTGCTGGAGAAAACAAAGAGAGGACTCTGAAGGGAAGAGCTGATCCTGGTAGGGAAGGTTGCGATGCATGCTAGGCAGTGTAGGAGGGTACCGGGGGACAACAACAGGTTAAAACGGAGTGTGAAGGCTGATGCAATCAAGTGATTTCTTCATAAAGACTCCTGTATCCGCTTAGAGACCTTAACAGGTCATATCCAGCGGGGAACAGAATAGGCGTCCTTGGGATACATGATGAGTGCAGGACGATGGGTAAAGGCAAAACAGCTAAACCCAGACAAAAAGTAGTAAGACAATTATACTACGCCAAAAAGGCCAGAGGAACCATCACAGGCACAGCAGTTGGGGAGATCCAGGGCCCCCAGACAGAGCCCTCCTCAACTGACATTATAACGACGATCCATATTTGAAGGACAATAATACTGGAAGGGAAAATAGATATGGTGACTATAGAGGTGAATTTCCTTCATGTGGATTTGCATAACGTGGTTAACAGGGTAACGGAGAAGAAGGAGCAAGTTGCCAAGACACTGAACGACCACTGTGGCGGCGCGGACGATGCACACATCAGTAATGGAGGAGAGACTTGAAGACGCAGAGGGGCGCTCTAGGTGCAATAAGCTCAGGTTTGTGGGATTTCAGGATAAGGCAGAGGGACCATCTGCCGAGCTATTCTTGGAGACATGGATAACAGACACGCTGAGGCCTGGCAGACTATCTAAACTTTTCACAATCGACAGGATACGTACCAGGCTTTTTAACCAGCAAAATTACAACATAATCTATCAATCAATCAGGGAATTTTAAAGCGCACTACTCACCCGTGAGGGTTTTAAGGTGCTAAGGGGGGGGGGGGGTGGGGGGGGCAGCTCCGGGTCAGCCAAAAAGCCAGGTCTTGAGGATCTTCCTGAAGTTTTGCAGAGATGGGGAGCGTCTGATGTTGACTGGGAGCTCATTCCAGGCCTTGGCTGTGACGTAGGAGAAGGCTCTTCCACCTGCTCTGGTTCTGAGGATGCGCAGGGTTTGTGCTAGGGCGAGGTCGGCGGAGTGGAGGTTTCTTTTGAGTACGTGGAAAGAGACTCTTTCGTTGAGGTATTTGGGTCCGATGCTGTGGGGGAATTTGTAGGTGTGGGTGAGGAGCTTGAAGGTTACTCACTTCTCGATGGGGAGCCAGTGGAGGTCTCGCAGGTGTTGGGTCATGTGCTCGCGTTGTGGGGTCTGGCAGCGGTGTTCTGGATGGTCTGGAGTTTGTGTAGCAGAGATTTGTGGATTCCGGCGTAAAGGGCGTTTCCGTAGTCCAGTCTGCTAGTTATGAGTGCGTGGGTGACGGTCTTCCTGGCTTTGGGGGGGGGATCCATTTGACAGTCTTGCAGAGGGAGTTGAAGCTGGTGGAGGCGACGGCGTTGATCTGGTGAATCATGGTGAGGGAGGAGTCGAGAATGATGCCGAGGTTTCGGGCGTGGTCTGTGAGGGTAGGAGGGTTTCCGAGGGCTGAGGGCCACTAGGTGTTGTCCCAGGAGGTGGGGGAGGGTCCGAGGACGAGAACCTCTGTCTTCTCCGAGTTGAGCTGTAGGCAGCTGCTGCTCATCCAGGATGCAACGTCTTTCATTCCTTCCTGGAAGCTGAGTCTGGTGTCTCCGGGGTTCTTCGTGAGGGAGAGGATGAGCTGGGTGTCGTCGGCGTAGGATACTATGCTGAGTTCATGCGGTCTGACGATGGCGGTGAGGGGGGCCATGTAGATGTTGAAAAGCGTGGGGCTGAGTGATGATACTTGGGGTACCCCGCAGTTGATCTCTGTGGGTTTGGAGAGGAAGGGTGGGAGTCTGAGCCTTTGGGTTCTGCCAGTGAGGAAGGAGCGTATCCAGTCGATGGCGGTTCCCGTATGCCGGTGTCGTGGAGTCTGGCTGCGAGAGTGCGGTGGGAGATGGTGTCGAAGGCTGGGGAGAGGTCTAGCAGGATGAGGGCCGGAGTGTGGCCCTGGTTGAGGAGCGTGCAGATGTCGTCGGTGGCGGCGAGGAGGGCGGTCTCGGTGCTGTGGTTACTGCGGAAGCCGGACTGGAAAGAGTCGAGGATGGCGTCCTCTTCGATGAAGGTTGTCAGCTGGGCGTTGACGATTTTCTCGGTGACCTTGGCTGCAATAGGGAAGGAGAGAAATGGGACGGTAGTTCGTCAGGTCAGCCGAAGGTTTCTTGAGGAGGGGCTTGACCTCTGCCCGCTTCCAGTCGTCGGGAAAGAAGCCGGATTCAAGGCTAGCGTTGATGAAGCAGCGTATCTCAAGTGCTATGGCGGCGGCGGCTCTGTGGAAAATGTGTGGCGGGCAGGGGTCTGTGGGGGCTCCTGAATGGGTGCGCTTCATTGTCGTGGTGGTGTCTTCAGTGGTGACCGGTGTCCAGGTGGTGATGGTGGGCTGGCTGTCAGCGCTGGAGGGAAGGGTGGTTTCTGGAGTCTGTTTGCTGAAATTGTCGTAGAGGGCCTTGATTTTCACGTGGAAGTAGGAGCCAAGCTTGTTGCAGAGATTCTGGGAGGGTGTGACGTTTGTGGCTTCGCTGGTTGGTTTGGTGAATTGCTGGATGATGTTAAAGAGTTCCTTTGAGTTGCTGGAGTTGGTGAGGATTTTGTTCTGGATGAAGGTCCTCTTGGTGGATCTTATGAGTTGGTGGTATTCTGTAATGGCACTCTTTTAACTGGTCTGGTCCTCTGTGGTTTTGCTGTTTCTCCATCGTTTTTCGAGAGGTCTGCAGGAGCGTCTAGCTTCTTGGAGGTCGGTGGTGAACTAGGTGGCCTTCAGGGGTCGTTGTCTGTCGGAGTTGCGGAGGGGTGCGAGCTTGTCTGCGCAGCTGGTGATCCAGCGGTGCAGTTCCTTGGCTGCAGAGTTCGCGTCGGACGTGGCGGAGGGGGGATCGTGGATGAAGGTGGAATTGAGGTGCTCCTCTGTGACCTTGCTCCAATTTCTTCGTGACGGGCGCAGAGTGGGCTTGTGAGCGGTGGTGGTGTTGAAGGAGAAGTGTACGCAGTGGTGGTCTGTCCAGAGGGGCTGCGAGGTGTGGCTGAAGCGGATGTTGGTCCCTCCAGTGAAGATGGGGTCGAAGGTGTGCCCTGCCTTATGGGTGGGCGTGGTGACGAGCTGCTTCAGTCCAAGGTTGGCGAGGTTGTCCAGGAGGGCGGTGGAGTCGGGGTCGCTGCGGTTGTCGAGGTGGAAGTTCTGGTCTCCGATGTGTATGTAGTCCGTGTAGGCGATGGCGTGGGGTGCGATGAGGTCGGCAATGGTAGTGGTGAAAGAAGCACGAGGCCCTGGGGGTATGTAGACGAGGGTGCCGCGAAGAGTGGTTCTAGGGCTGGTCTGGATCTGGAAGTGAAGGTGTTCGGTGGTGGAGGAGGAGTCATTCGTGCTGGGGGTGGAGATTCGGAGGGAGCTCTTGTGTGCGATGGCGAGTCCTCCTCCTGGGCGGTGGGGCGGTCCTTCGTCTGGATCTTGTATCCGTCGGGGATGGTGGTGGCGATGTCGGGGCGGAGGAGGCATTGGTCCAGGTTTCCGTGAAGAAGGCAACGTCTGGCGAGAGGGTGTCGAGGAGGTCCTAGATCTCTACGGCATGTCTGTGCAGGGAGCGCACGTTGAGGAGGATGCACTTCAGGGCTTCGGTGGTGCAGGCGTCCAGCGTGGGTGCGGCGATCTTGGGGGTGCTGTGGATGGTGAAGGATTGTCGGCAGGAGAACTGGCTGTGTGGTATTCGGTGTAGACAGCTGGCAGTTGTTGTTCCTTCCGGGGTTGAGTGCGAGGAGGGCAGCAGAGTCGTAGCGGTGCGGGACGGAGATCCAGGGTCCCTGGCGCTGGTCGCGTCGCGGACGGGCTTGCCTTTGGCGCGCTGGGGGCGCGACCGCGCAGCGGCCACCATTAAATAGGGGAGGGGGAGGGAAGCGCAGCTGGGAGGCGGGAAACGGCAGGGTGGGAGGGGCCGCGAGGGCAGAAGCGGCAGGAAAAAGGGCGGTGAAGTGGGCACGGAAGAAAAGTGGCAACAGGCAAAGGAGAACTAGAGAATACCAGAACTAAAAGTAAAAGGCACAATACAAAAAGGCACAATACAAAAGAATAACAGAACTAGCAGTAAAAAAGGCACAATACAAAAGGCACGATACCAAGAAGCAGAGCGGCGGAGTGCGGACTCGAACCCAGCCTACACAGTGGCACCACAGCAGCAGCAGCACAACAGCGGAGCTGCAGGGGGAGAGAGCAGGTCTCACGAGGAAGAGCTGCCCCAATATATGAAAATAGACCCAAACGTATCTTTACTGATTTCACAGAGAAAATGTAAGATGTACGAAAAAAACGTTTTAATTGGTCAAGAGGAAATTGAGAGATATGAGCTTGAAATACAGCCCCATATTCCGGGTGGAATAGAGGAACAAAGAAATGGAAAGGTGCATGTCTTCATGTGGCCAGATGAGGCATGGGATTTGATTGAATCAGTAGATGAAATGACTGCTAGTGATAAAAAATAAAAACAAGCATTGGCATAGCCAATAGGTCTCGCCTTTGGGACCTTATAAGTGTTTAGCCATGCAACACTTGATGATGTTGCACCAAGGTTATTGTGCTGGATAACTAAACACTTATAAGGTCCCAAAGGCGAGACCTATTGGCTATGCCAATGCTTGTTTTCAGAGTTGTTATGAAGAGATGTTAAATAAATGCTCTGTTTGTTATAAAAGGTGTGCTCTGCCTTCTGTTCATGTGCGTGTGCTACAAAACACCATAGCTCAAACATAACTAGTGCTCTAGTTATTGTGCACACATAGCACTACAGGACACCACAGCACATTATTGCACTCAGATTATGCAGACACAGTGTTTGTATAGTAGCTAGAGTAAACACACACTGGAACTGCAACCACATCCGAACCCTCACCAACAGCAGCCATGGTCACTTTCATTAGCAGGGCAACATTCCTGCTGACAACCAAACGCACAGCTAGCACATAAGACAAGGCAAACGCAACACAATAACAGGCACTTACTGATAAAATACTGTGCACTCGAGCTGCCTGTTGTTTCTCAGCTCTAGATTGCATTTGTCTGTAGCGCCCACACTGTCATTCCAGAGAACAAAATTGTGTGTCCCCTACTCACTGGCAGCCTAGGGTGCTGAGGAATGAGGGTCACTGCTTCGCTGCGGGCTCCTGAACCCAACCCTTTACAACGACTGCACTGTCGGCCTGCTCCAACCCCTATTTATCTTCTGGGGCTGCAGGATTGGCGGTGGTTAGGAAACACCATATTGGAACTCCCGGAGGGGTGCTCAGGCGAGGCCAGGACAGAACGGAAAGGGAAGTGGTGCGGGAGGAACATTTTGCGGATACAAAATGCAGTTACTTGTTTTCAGCAGAAAAGACAACGGCTTTATCACAGATGTTTTGTCAAATGTCATTGGTAACTAAAAAAAGATAGTTTGCGAACTTTGAAAGCTGCCAGCGTGATGAAGATGCATGGATTAGGAATGCATTTATTCACAAGAGATCTTTCAGTGGTTGTTTACTGCAAACCTTTCTTTTTTTGCCGGTTTGGATGTAACATCTGCTTTTAAGCTTAAGCATAAGCAGTCGAGCAAATACGTGTAAGAGCTTGATCACCTTTCGCTTCCATCAGGATGAATTGGTGAGAGGGCCTGCTATTAATATTTATTGGTGCTGTGGTGATTGAGACGGCACAGATGCTGCCTGTGTAATCCTTAAGAACATTACGAATACAACTGGAGCCCTGCGCAGGGTGCCACGTTGGGGCAAGAATAATATAACGGAGCTTGGAGCGGAGCAAACCAGTGAAAGTAAAAACTAGGGAGAGTGTGAGGTGCAGAGATAACGGAGCTCAGAGCGGGCAGGCCAATGAAAAAAAAACTAGGGAGAGTGTGAGGTGCGGAGGGGGCTTGTTGGCATGGCTGAGAGGTCACCAGTGAGGTGGTGTGTGGTGCGCACAGGGATGCCGGCAGTCAGGCAGTCAGGACGGGGATGAACGGTCTTCCCTGGGAGTCACTCTCGCACAGTGACCGGCCGGGGCAAGATTAATATGAAGGAGCTCGAAGCGGAGCAAACCAGTGAAAGTAAAAAACAAGCAGTCTCTGCATGGTAACAGGGACCAGCACGCACAGCGTTTACTTTTGCTTAAACGCGTGCATATTTTGCATTGATGCCACACTCAAGCAGCATCGCGATCGGCGGTCTTCACTTTTGAAGCACTGCACTCGTGCTTGTGGTGGCATCCACCTTGCTGGAGCGAGCAGCGGCCATATGTTTGTAATTAACGTGGCCGCGCCGCTGCTCGCTCCCGCAAGGTGGATGCCGCCACAAGCACGAGTGCAGTGCTTCAAAAGTGAAGACCGATGGCTAAAGGCACTCCTAGAGCAACGCATGTGCGCTGCCTAGGCGAGACCTAAAAACAGATAGTTCTTTGGAACAGGTGAACAAAGCAGGCCTGCTCGATTGATGCTCGGATTAAAAGCTGCTCGAAGTGGGGGACAGCCTCGTGCCACAGGGAGGATGGATGTGCAAATGGATGGCACGTTAACTGAACTACTGACTGACTCTAGACCGCAAGTATCCTTTACTAGTAGAAGGGAGCCCCTGGGGCTGGTAAGTGGGACTCTATGGGGGATGAGGGGGCAATGAAACATGATAAACTGTTAACACTTGAGCGAGTTATGTCAAGGTGATGGAATACTAAACTACTGGAATTAACCCATATTGTTAGACCACCTGGAAATGATCTAGCTGGTGAACAAAGTGAATGCTTGCCGCCTGGAACTGTAATACTCAAGAGAATTATCGCAGACTGAGTAAATAAATGTTTTAGAATTGATTAATCATAGAAGGAATGTATAACAACAGGTGACTACAGTACAGGCAAAGGGAGAGACAACTCTACATTTAAGAACAAAAGAAACATTCTTAAGTTGGGAGCAGGGTGTAGCTGAGTGCCGGACTCTTAGGTGTCTGTCTATCCATAAGGTGAGGTGTGGTAACGAGGGCTTGAGGGAAGTACTCTGCAGAGCAAAACGAGTTCACAGACTACGGTTGTTTGGTGGGGAACAAGGCTGTGGTAGTTTGTTACGGCTGCGGATGGGCAGCAATGACCAGGGGTGGGAAGGATTGGGAGGGTGGGGGGAGGGGGGTTACAGCTATTTATTAAGGGTGATGCATACACTCTGCCCAGGAGGGTCCTACCTGAGCTTAAAAGGGAATGCGAAGGCTTCCACGATCTTGCACAGATAGTGCATCTTGTACAATAAATTAGGGGTAAATACAAGATAAGAACCTGGAATGTCAGGGGGATTAATAATATCACTAAGAGACACGGAACGCATGCATATGAGACATTAAGGAGTGAGTGTTGCACCGCTGCAAGAGACACGAGAGGAGAAAGTATTACTAAAACTCACAAAAAATGGAGCTGTCAAAATATGCCACGTCCTACTCCAATTTTGCTAGGCGGTGCTTATTCAGATAGCTGCAGTAATCCAATTCGATGTTAAAAATGTTGTAAGACCCGGACAGATGCTTATTATTGCTAGGTCTGTTACAAGCGCAAAACGTTTGCCTAGTCAATATATATATATTTTTAAGAGATTTACTACAGATCACGGCCCCATACATTCACTGTGAAATCATACGGACAGGGAATCTTAACTGTGTTCTCGATGGAACACTAAACAGATCTCGATCTAGGGAGGGAACCAACCCACTCACGAATAGATGCCTTAAGGAGGTGATGGGGGGTAGATGTTTAGCAAGTGTTGCACCCCAATGATAGGATTTACTCCTGACTCACAGCCGGCTAAATTACATATTGTCACAAAACCAACACAGTTACAAGATGAGAGATCTTCTTTATCTGGCAAAATATTCTCAGACCATTCTCCACTGCTGGCTTCTTAGGATGGTCCACGATCCCTGCCTAGTATTCCCATGTGGCAACTACATGTAGAAGCGTTGAATAATGTCATATTTAACCATGTAGAGGCGTTGAATAATGTCATCTTTACCCATGTAGAGGAGTTGAATAATGTCATCTTTAACCATGTAGAGGCGTTGAATAATGTCATATTTACCCATGTGGAGGCGTTGAATAATGTCATCTTTACCCATGTAGAGGCGTTGAATAATGTCATATTTAACCATGTAGAGGCGTTGAATACTGTCATCTTTACCCCTGTGGAGGAGTTGAATAATGTCATATTTAACCATGTAGAGGCGTTGAATAATGTCATCTTTACCCATGTAGAGGAGTTGAATAATGTCATCTTTACCCATGTAGAGGAGTTGAATAATGTCATCTTTACCCATGTGGACGCGTTGAATAATGTCATCTTTACCCATGTAGAGGAGTTGAATAATGTCATCTTTACCCATGTGGAGGATTTGAATAATGTCATATTTAACCATGTAGAGGCGTTGTATAATGTCATCTTTAGCCATGTAGAGGCGTTGAATAATATCATCTTTACCCATGTGGAGGCGTTGAATAATGTCAACATTAGCCATGTGGAGGCGTGGAATAATGTCATCTTCACCCATGTGGAGGTGCTGAATAATGTCATCATTAGCCATGTGGAGGCGTTGAATAATGTCATCTTTACCCATGTGGAGGCGTTGAATAACGTCATCTTTACTCATGAGGAGGCGTTGAATAATGTAATCTTTACCCATGTGGAGGAGTTGAATAATGTCATCTTTACCCATGTGGAGGTGCTGAATAATGTCATCTTTACCCATGTGGAGGCGCTGAATAATGCCATCTTTAGCCATGTGGAGACGTTGAATAATGTCATCTTTAGCCATGTCGAGGTGTTGAATAATGTCATCTTCACCCATGTGGAGGCGCTAAATAATGCCATCGTTACCCATGTGGAGGCGTTGAATAATGTCATCTTTACCCATGTAGAGGAGTTGAATAATGTCATATTTGCCCATGTGGAGGCGTTGAATAACGTCATCTTTAGCCATGTGGAGGTGTTGAATAATGTCATCTTTACTCATGTGGAAGCGTTGAATAATGTCATCTTTACCTATGTGGAGGTGTTGAATAACGTCATCTTTACCCATGTGGAGGTGTTGAATAATGTCATATTTAACCATGTAGAGGCGTTGAATACTTCATCTTTACCTATGTGGAGGCGTTGAATAACGTCATCTTTACCCATGTGGAGGCGTTGAATAATGTCATATTTAACCATGTAGAGGCGTTGAATAATGTCATATTTAACCATGTAGAGGCGTTGAATAATGTCATATTTAACCATGTAGAGGCGTTGAATACTGTCATCTTTACCCATGTAGAGGAGTTGAATAATGTCATCATTACCCATGTAGAGGAGTTGAATACTGTCATCTTTACCCCTGTGGAGGAGTTGAATAATGTCATCATTATCCATGTAGAGGAGTTGAATACTGTCATCTTTACCCCTGTGGAGGCGTTGAATAATGTCATATTTAACCATGTAGAGGCGTTGAATAATGTCATATTTAACCATGTAGAGGCGTTGAATAATGTCATCTTTACCCATGTAGAGGCGTTGAATAATGTCATATTTAACCATGTAGAGGAGTTGAATAATGTCATCTTTACCCATGTGGAGGCGTTGAATAATGTCATATTTAACCATGTAGAGGCGTTGAATAATGTCATATTTAACCATGTAGAGGCGTTGAATAATGTCATCTTTACCCATGTAGAGGCGTTGAATAATGTCATATTTAACCATGTAGAGGCGTTGAATACTGTCATCTTTACCCCTGTGGAGGAGTTGAATAATGTCATATTTAACAATGTAGAGGCGTTGAATAATGTCATCTTTACCCATGTAGAGGAGTTGAATAATGTCATCTTTACCCATGTAGAGGAGTTGAATAATGTCATCTTTACCCATGTGGAGGCGTTGAATAATGTCATCTTTACCCATGTAGAGGAGTTGAATAATGTCATCTTTACCCATGTGGAGGCGTTGTATAATGTCATCTTTAGCCATGTGGAGGCGTTGAATAATATCATCTTTACCCACGTGGAGGCGTTGAATAATGTCATCTTTACCCATGTGGAGGCGTTGAATAACGTCATCTTTAGCCATGTGAAGGTGTTGAATAATGTCATCTTTACCCATGTGGAGGAGTTGAATAATGTCATCTTTACCCATGTGGAGGTGCTGAATAATGTCATCTTTACCCATGTGGAGGCGCTGAATAATGCCATCTTTAGCCATGTGGAGACGTTGAATAATGTCATCTTTAGCCATGTCGAGGTGTTGAATAATGTCATCTTCACCCATGTGGAGGCGCTAAATAATGCCATCTTTACCCATGTGGAGGCGTTGAATAATGTCATCTTTACCCATGTGGAGGCGTTGAATAATGTCATCTTTACCTATGTGGAGGCGTTGAATAATGTCATCTTTACCCATGTGGAGGCGTTGAATAATGTCATCTTTACCCATGTGGAGGTGTTGAATAATATCATCTTTACCCATGTGGAAGTGTTGAGAAGTAGCATCTTTACCCATGTGGAGGTGTTGAATAATATCATCTTTACCCACGTGGAGGCGTTGAATAATGTAATCTTTACCCATGTGGAGGTGTTGAATAATGTAATCTTTGCCCAGTGGCTGAAGGAAAGGCTTTTACAATACTTGGAAACCCATTGGGGTAGGACAAGTAATAAAGCTGCCGAATGGGAAACCGCAAAAGTAGTACCTCGAAGGGGATGCATGACCAAAACATCAAAAATCTTAATCCAAATTAAAACAAGTATAGTAAATGGCACCAAAACAAATACAAATCCAATAAGGGGAACCAGAGATTTGAATTTTTAAAGTTTTAAGTAAAAATAGTGCCAAAAAGCACTACGCGCCAAGAATAGTCTAAGGAAGCTTTAGAATAAGACCCAGGGATGATGTTAGGCTGACCGTGATGTAGACAGGTCACATACCCCATGAGGATTTGTACCGGCCAAAGATTTTACCTTATGATTTAGACTTTTTTTATGGAGCTCAAAATCTTCCAGCGGGGCATGCCTGAAGCTGTAACCAAGGAAAGTGCATCGAAATCAGACACCTTTGCCTGTGGTCTTCCTCTGAAGGCTATGAAGGTCTTGGAGCGCCACAAAATGCCCAAGTCCTACTTTTGAGGGTTTTGGAGCAGCTCCTCTGGGTCACGTCTATGGCTCCCATGACCTCAGGGACAGCAGTTAGGGAGCAAGACTTATTCCAGCACAGGCCACCCAAAGGGTCCAGTTGTCAATGGTCAACCGGTTACTTTAGGAAAGGGCCTCTTGCAGCTTGAGTTCAGCTAACTGACCATTGGAGTCCACTTCTTTGTCCTGGGTACAAGGAGGATGAGGTCCAGTCCTTCAGAGCACCTCTCAGGCCAAAGATAGCAGGTGCAGCCCTCTTCAGACCTTCCGCAGGTTCAGAAAGTGTTCAGAGGAGGATTCACTGGGGTGACACTAACTGGTGGGTGGGGGTGACTCTTGGACACTGCCTAACAAATGGGGAAAAAGTTCCCACAGGCAACCCACCCACTTTTGTATCGCCTCCGGTTTGCCTTACTGCGAACAAGCCCAATGTGTACCTCACTCCTAATATCCAAGGCGTACAGAAGAAGTACAGAAGTACTCATCAGGGGCCCACACCCCGACGCCTGGAACGACACCTGGTGGCCCCCCGCCCTCGGAAGCCCGCCCACCCCCACGGACCACGCACGCAACCTCGGAATCATCCTGGACTCCGAACTCAAAATGGACCGCCAGATCAACTCCGTCGCATCCTCCTGCTTCGACACCCTCCGACTCCTACGCAAGACCTTCAAATGGATCCCCCTCGAACACAGAAAGACCGTCACACACGCCCTCGTCACCAGCAGACTTGACTACGGCAACGCACTCTACGCCGGAATCAACAAAAACCTCACCCGCAAACTTCAAAACATCCAGAACGCCGCCGCCAGACTAATCCTCAACCTGCCATGACACTGCCACATCACCCAGCACCTGCGCACACTCCACTGGCTCCCCATCGAGGCTAGAATCGCCTTCAAGATTCTCACCCACGCACACAAAGCCCTCCACAACACCGGACCAGCATACCTGAATAACCGACTCACATTCCACGCACCCCAAAGGACCCTACGAACAGCCCAGCTCTCCTACGCCGTGGTCCCCCGCGCCAGAAAGACCAGATCGGGAGGCCGCTCCTTCTCCTTCCTCGCAGCAAGAGCCTGGAACGCCCTACCGCTCCACCTCAGACAGACATCACTCCCCAACTTCACGAGGGACCTCAAAACATGGCTCTTTGAAAGACCTCCTTCTTGATGGACAGGACCTTGCGCCTCCCCCAGCACCTTGAGACCCTTACGGGTGAGTAGTCGCACTTAACAAACCCATGATTGATTGATTGATTGAGGCGGGGGACACCCTTCATTCCTTGTGCAGAGTTCGCTGCCCAGAGGTGTGGCCAGGGAAATTCCCCTCCCCTATGTCCACTCAAAACCAATTCTGGGGATAGCTTCTCTACCACCTCTGTCCCTTTCAAGTTAACGAGGTTCCTTGGTCTACCCCAACTGTCCTTGCCGGGCTGATAGTGATCAACTGCTCCACAACCTGTCACCAGTCCTAAGCCACTGTTCTGGGAACAGTTTTCTCACCTCACTATGGCCAAGTACTTGCTGGGCAGCTGCTGGCAGGCTAATGCAAATTAGCCTTAAGGAGCTTCAGGCAGGTATAAGTTAACTTTCTAAAAGTTATGTTTCCTAAATATTTATTAAAAGCTTAACTATACCAGTGAATCCGACTTTTAACGAAACATGAAAATTTGTCTTTAAATTACTATTTTACCCTAATCCTGTCAAATGTTACAGATTAATGTTTCTAATCTGTACTTTGACATTTTCTAGGATCGAGCTACAGATCTACCACTAAGAATAGTTTTTCGTTTCTAGTCACTGGACTAACATGGCAACTTTAATTTAGCATTTTTTAAATTACAGGCACCCTAAATTGTGGGCGATCCACAGCTTCTTCAGCATGTTGCACAGACTTCAGGTATGTTCCCTCATCTCTGGAAGACTGGCTGTCAACTGGCACCAGCCCTGGATCACAGGAGCTCTTCGAGTGCGCTGCAGAGCACTTGCTTTCTTGGTCAAGATGATCTATGAACTGGCACAAATTGAGGTAGTTTGGCTTCCAACTTTCTACACATTTTACAGACAGAGGGTGTTAATCCGATGCTGAGAGTCCTAGAACTGGTCTGGGGTGCTTCATTTTCAAAAATCGTTTCTGGTTGTAGTGCAGAAGCACACTTTGTGCAAGGTGATGGCTCTAACAGCAGGTAGTGGTGATGCCGGTTCCAAGCAGGAGTTTCCAAATTGTGGGAAAAATGAAGTCTGAATCCTCTGCACCCGACTGTCATCAGCCTTCCAGAATTAACAATCAGGGAAAGAGAGAAGGTAAGCCCTGTCTCGAAATGTCCGCATCTGTAACAGAATCTGCTGTTTCACCCTCTCTCCCCTACCACTCACCAAACCACAGTGTTCAGGAAAGACTAATTATCAATCCTCTAAAAGGTTCTGACAGAATTTCTGAGGGGAGCCATCTCTCCATCACTTCCACTGTCTGGGTCGCCTCCTTTCAGCTCCGGGGATGCAGGCGGTACACTTCCACTGTCTGGGTCGCCTCCTTTCAGCTCCGGGGATGCAGGCAGTACACTTCCACTGTCTGGGTCGCCTCCTTTCAGCTCCGGGGATGCAGGCGGTACACTTCCACTGTCTGGGTCGCCTCCTTTCAGCTCCGGGGATGCAGGCAGTACACTTCCACTGTCTGGGGGAGCTGCATCTCATCCTCCGTCATGTGCCATGTCAAACCAGGGGCATCCAAAATGGATCCCAATAGCAATCAGAGCCTCTCTCATCATAGCACGGCATCTTGCTACCGGCCACGCCTTGTCAGCGCAAGGAGCTACGTGTCACATCTACGCGGTACTTAACACGAGCGAGGCCAGTGGTCCAATCCTCCTGAAAAATAAAAATGGTCTGGCTAGTATCATTAATCTACAAAAATAGCAGAATGCCTCCTCCACCGCCTTATGTCGACAACGCAGAGTACAGACAGTATGACCATGTCACTGAAGAGGGCATGCTTGGCGCGCGCCTCAGGATCCCAGAACAGATTCTGTACCTTGGAATCACCATGGGCAGGTCGAACTCTTCAGTGCACATTATAGCACGTCAGCGGGGACAGCAAAGAATGAGGGTACCAGTTTCAAAGGCAGATGGATGACTAAGGGAAGGGATATCTGTACCTTGGAATCACAATGAGCAGGTCGAACCCTTCAGTGCACATTATAGCACGTCAGCGGGGACAACAAAGAATGAGGGTACCAGTTTCAAAGGCAGATGGATGACTAAGGGAAGGGATATCTGTACCGTGAATCACCGTGGGCAGGTCGAACCCTTCAGTGCACATTATAGCACGTCAGCGGGGACAACAAAAAATGAGGGTACCAGTTTCAAAAGGAGATGGATGACTAAGGGAAGGGATATCTGTACCTTGAATCACCGTGGGCAGGTCAAACCCTTCAGTGCACATTATAGCACGTCAGCGGGGACAACAAAGAATGAGGGTACCAGTTTCAAAGGCAGATGGATGACTAAGGGAAGGGATAAAGGCCCATTTATAATACACCGGACCGACACAACCACGCCTATCTCCCACAGCCAAAGACTTACCATGACATGGCTTGATTCATTAGCTTACAAGTGTTCTAGCGTACCGTACAAAGAGTACTCCACTATAAAACGTCCAATAAACACGCGGATAATCGCCCTCACAATACCGCATGTTTTCCATGAACTCCACTCTTGCAGAAATACTGAAGTAAACAACCGCATAAGCATAGACTTTCTTCTTTACAAAAGTACAACAAACAAAACCTTTCTGTGTAAAGGCATTGTTCCCAAAATCTATACATACATTTACACAAAAGAATGTGCAATAAACATACAAGTTGGTCCTTAACCCACACAAACTAAACAATTCATCAACTACAGATATTGCAATATATACACAAGATGACAGAATACAATAAAAAAGACAATCATTTCAGGTCTAGCTTAGGAACTACTCCCCTTAGCTTACTTAGTGAATTATAAAAAAAAAATACAATAATTTTTACTGACCAAATATCTAGATTTCCCTGTATAAAATCAGTTCTCTCTCAAGCATCCTCTTTTAATGGTAGAAGGTAGTAGTCTGAAGGTTTTTATTGTATCTTCTGAATAGAGAATGCATACATTCACGCCCCCCCCCCTTCTTAACTCCATGTCTTGTTCTTTAGTTACATCTTCTTGTGTTTCCTGGCCCAGGGTGTGCAGGGAGACTGCCTGATTGAACCGCTTTAAAGCCTGTCCTCGTGTACATATTTCTAGTTCACAAATTAGCGCTGTGTCCTTGACTGATCAAACTTTTACAATTATTGTCCAAACAAAATAGTTCTGATCCAATTATGATTACTATATTATTATGTTTGATTATTCTAACGCAGAAGAAAACAGAGGTGAATTACGTGCGTATGTTACATGAAGTAAGATACGAAAAGATGGACTGAAGAAAAGCCCCATTGACATGTCCTGAAACCCTCTCCTTTGAAAACTAGCCCTACACACACTCTCCAGAAGAGCACTGAGAGCTTCTACAGTTGGAGCAAGTACAACCGCAGACTTATAAACCTTTACAAAGGGTTGAACTCACCAACACCAAATTATAGGTTACATGTTATGGGGCCATTTGCAAAACCCTTTTCGCAAATCCATCTATTTTTATACTTTTTTTTCAATTCCTATCTGTAGTGAAAGTAACGCAACCAACTGCAAAATAGAGAACATTTTTACACTTTTCTACGGTCACGCTTCCACTCAAAAACTACTTTATTTGCAGTGGTTACTAGAAACATGGGCTTTGTGTTCAAAGGTTCACCTTCATCAAAAAATGTAAATGCACCACCAACAGTGCATTTAAACCCACAACATCTTTAATCACCTTAAACCAGCAAAACCCGCTGAAAGGTCAGTGGCCGACAGGTCAGGTATTAGTCGGCTGCTTTATGAACCACAGAGAAGGCTACACCCAACTCCTATCTACACCCTTGGAATAGCTGCCTGACAATGTCCCTAGCATCGTCTGCACCCAATGAGGGCACGTGAGCATCTGGGTACCGTACCCTCCTTGCCTCCCCGCCCCAAGTCAAAGGATAAAATGCGCCACCTGACCACACACCCAGTAAAGGCTGCATATCCTTCAGAAAAGCATCGTAGAGGCTCTCCTCTCGATGGTCTAAGACAAAAACCAGCTCTCACTGTCCTGCGCCTCTTCTCTGCCTGGGACAGTGAGAACCACAAAGCAGCTCTGAAAACACTGGTAACTTGAATGGCCTTGGGTTGAGTAGTCATTCCTTTCCAAACGTACCTACAAATCAGGCCTGGTTGAACAGAATCATCTAATCAGAGTCATGAGGGGCACCACTCGGAACCCCAACACCTGCGCATCACCATCGACATTCGCCCACGGGCACACCTCATCAAGCAGCATCAGCTGAATCTCCAACTACCAGCTGATGAGAACATTCAGGCCAGAAACTCACCTTCAGATCCAGGCTAGTGTCACCAAATACTTGTGCCACAGTCTTTTGTCGAAAGAGAACTTCCTCTGCATGGACAAAGCCAACGCAGAAATCCTGATGATGGGAGGGACGGAACCAGACTCTCGGCCTTCACTTGGCCAAACCCCTGGCCAAAATCGAGGGACCCCCTTAATCTGTGCTTTCTTTCCTTCCCCGCGTCGACACAGGGGTTACAGTGGTTTATTTGCAGCTCTCCTACCTTCAAATACCCCTTGTCTTCTAGAAACTGATGCCCGCATGGATATCACAAGAGTGGTGGTTGCGGCACACCTAGAGCTTGATTCTGCATAGGGCAGAATATGGTGGGGTAAACTGCACCCAGGAAAGTACCAACCAACCAGGGTGGGGATTTACTGAGTCTGATGAATAACCCCCATTCAGAGTTATACCACTTGGAAAGAGCCATGAGGTTTAGTTACATAGCACACTGATTCTGCATGTTTTTGTCTATTGACTGCCACTTTTTCCACTAAAATATTCACCAGTTCTAACTGGCAAAATCTGGCACGGACAAGTAGCAAGAATATTTGAATTATCACACAACTTGAACAGCGGCTCCCTCTGCAAACTCACGTTTATGAAAGAATCATCCCTGAACGATCTAGCTTCAAGGGTCTCTGTTCTGTGGGAACCCAGCAGGCCATATGGCCAGTATTTTGTTTCATTTTGTACTATATTCTTTCGTGCTGTATGATTGTCTCATGAATGGCATCTCATGTTCCCCATCCCCTCCCCTTTTTTATATTGTTTTGTTCTGATTTCTCAATAAAGAATTGCGAAACAAAGCTTTAAGTTACGCAGTTATCGAACTACAACCCTGAACTCAGAATCGTGGCCCTTGAGTATTGTAATGAAGTCGCAGTCACTGACAATCACCCTGGGCTGCAGTCCCATTGTATGGAACAGCAAAGGTGAAAGTTGGCGAGAGGACAAATACATTTAGCAGCTCTCCCACCAGGCCAGGATGTATGCCGCTCCACTCAGCAGAAACCTTAAGCAATGATGACGGAAAAAACAAAACACAGCAGAGACAAAAACAGTATTCACCACCACATTACATTTTTCCGCACAGAACAGTTTTTCACAGAGGGTGTCTTATGCTAGAGCAAATGGAGCGGCCAAGGCAGCTGACTTCGGAGCACAGGGTTCACAGTTCGATCCCCAGCTCTGGCGGCAGCTCAGCTCAGCACCATGTGACTCTGGGCAATAGCTCACTTAATTTCCACTACGGCCCCCAGCGCCTTGAGACCCGTAAGGGTGAGTAGCTGCGCTATATAAAAACGGACTTACTTACATTTACATGGGAACAACATGAGTGCCCTTGCCATAGTACAGAGACTCCCTCTCCCCCAACTTCCACCTCAATATTGTGTGCTCAGTGGAAGCACCATGGGGGGAGGTGGACGGGGGATGCCCAGAGGGCACCTTGTGATAGAGTGCCTTTGCCAGTCACCTGGGACTCCATGGTGCGGCTGCAGACTGGAGCCGTTTCAAGGAAGCAATGGAGCTCTCCTCTGACGCAAGGATCTTGTCATGGCTGCAGCCACTTTTGGGGTGGGGGAGAACTCAACTTTATTTGTTCCCTCTCCCTTTTGCTCCTTCATGAATGCATCTCATTGCACCAGTGTTTACTCCTCCACCTTCCCTGCCCATTGGTCTATTCTAGTCTATAAGTGTATGCCCTGCTGTAGGAAAGTAGGATCTGCTTTCATGGTCATCCCCACTTTTTGCTGGAGTCAGTATGTTTCTTTGACTAGCCTGGCTGGGATCCTGCTAATCAGGACCATGGTCTCTGTGCTTCCACCCTAAATTGACCATGGTAAGTACTTCTGTACCTCCACAATTGGCTAATGGTGTACCCTTGTAAGTCCCTAGTATATGGTACAACGGTACGTAGGGCATAGGTACACCAGGGGTCTCCCATGGGCTCCAGCATGTATTGTGCCACCCATGGGAGTCCACTTAAACTCTAACTACAGGCCTACCATTGCAGCATGTATGAGTTGGTGCTCACAGCAGATGTAAGTGTCCTTATATCTGGGGTCAATACAAAACCTATAAATCCCCCCTAAGGTAGGCCTTTCAATCCTGAAGTCAGGGTGCTTGGTTATAAGTGTGAGGGTGACCCTGCATGAGCAAGACACCCCTACAAACCCTGCAGTCGATTCTCCAGGCTTTGTAAGTGCGGTCAGCCATTTTAATACATATAGTGGACATCAGTCATTACGAGATGTCTAACTATATAATGGCTGCACCGAACCTGGTCATGTGTGGTATCAAACATGTTGGAATCATACCCCAACACTGATTCCAGTGCTGGAAGTATGATCCCATGTACTGGGGGGCTCCCTTGGGGTATCCCCCTGTACTACTGGTAACAGCTTTTCAGGGTCTGACAGCAAGCTAGTGCTGCTGCCGACCACAGACACGATTCTGCCCTCCTGCTGCTGAGTCTAGCTCAAGCAGGGGAAGGTGGAACAATATGCTTCCTTTCACAGGGAGGTGTGACCACCTCCCAGACAGGACTTAGTGTGCTGGGCTGGGGTGGGGGCACTTGCCAGTGCCACCAGACTGCTTTGAAGGGCACATTTGGTGCCCTCCTTGCATACTCTGGTTTGAGCCAATTCAGGGAGCCCTTGGCTCCTGCTCTGGTGCGAAACTGGAGAAAGGACATGGGAGTATCCTCCCATCTGTCCAGCCGCTCCTATGGGAGGGACCCCCAAGTTGTTCTAACCCTTTCCCATGGGTACTTAAGGGCTTACCTGTAGGTGGGTCCTCAGATTCGTTATGGGATTAGACTCAAGCCTGAAACCACGTCACTCTTCGACCGTCTGGACACTTGGACTTCGCTTAGAACCGAGACTGCACCAAGGAAGACTCCTGCTGCTTCTGGTCTCGCTGTTCTGCAAGTCTTCTTTGTCATCTGTGTTTCATCCAGGATCGTCACCAGGCCTGTGGGCATCAAGGACACCCGAAGTAATCTCCCTTGGAGGGAAGGAGTCACTCCCCTGCATCTGCAGGCACTGCAACAAAGGTGGCCAGTCTGCTGCTCCTGACGTCACACAGACTTTGAAAGGCTTGGCAACACAGATGGTGGTATGCAATTCCCTCGAAGCCTGACCTGTCCTCCCTGCAATTATGAGGCAAGTATCCTTCATCGGAACCGCTGGGACCGAACCCTTGTGCACTGCGTCGACTTGCCGTTGCCAAGGCTTGTTGGCTCTGCACTACAGAGATCTTCGGGCTACAAGAAGCTCCAGCCTCCAGCATCTCTTCCCTTCCAAGATCAGCATCCTCACTGCATCCTCTGCACCGTGTCCCTTCCTTCTTGGTGAGCTGCTCGAGGTCCTCATGCGACTCTTGTGCCTTCGGCCCGTGGGACCGGCGGAGGGTCTTCTCCTGCTTCAGTGGGCTCCCCTGCTTGCTCAGGGCCTGCTCCGACTCTCCTGCTTGTGGTGAGCCTCTCGGACCTTGCTGGTCTCAATGTTGCTCCTTCTTCGTTCTCCACGCCACTTGTGGCTACCAAGGCTTGTTGGTGCTCCTGCCGGACACCGACCCCCCTGGTCACCGACATCCGACGTGGGACAGCTTGTGCACGGCTCCTGGTCTTCCTCAGCATCGCCTGGTCCTCAGAGCTGCAGCGAAAAGGTCACCGTCAACTCGTCTGAACCGTGCGACATCGGTGGGCATTGCTCTTTCGTGCCTCCTGGTCTCTCCAGAGTGGCATACACTCTGTCCCCTCTTCTTGTAGGTTCTTCAGTTCCAGAATCCACCCCTGGATTCCACCTGACTTTTTCACCTTCTTCTTCAGAGGCACTTTTCTCCAAGTCTTCCATGTCGTCTACAGGAGGTTTCCGACGTCTCTTCACCCCTATGCACCTGGCTTCCCTGGTGTAGGTAACCTATTCTCCGGGGCACCCACGGGTGGGGTAGCTCTCCAACCATCCGTCCACCAAGGGAATTCTTCCGGTCCTCTGGGAAGGGTCCTGCTTCTGCAAAACTGCAACCATGACTTCTTCATTGACGTCCGTTGGTCACGCAGCTGAGTTCCCACTCTGCAAACTGCCTCCTTGGGGTTCCTGGGTACTTCTCTTGGGTGGTTCCTTGTGTCCTCGGCTTCTCTGGGTCTTCTGGTCCAAGTCTTGTCCTCTCCTGCAGTTCGCATTCCACTTTGATATATGGTTTGGTCTCCCCCTGGAGACCACTGTATTTTTTGCTACTTATCTTATTGCAATTGAGGTATTCTTGTGTTGATATCTCCGAGTATGAGATATACCAATGTGTTAGTGAGTGTTGTGTAATAAATAGACATTTTTATATATACACTGTGTGGTTCTTTTTCATTTAACCTACACTACATGATTAAACTAGTAAAACAAGCTGCTTAATGCTCCTTCAAGATACGCCTGAAGGCTTCTTTCCACAGCTGCTACTTTAAGAGCTCTCTAAGGTTATCAAAGACCACTAAAATCACCATAAGGGTTGCCTGGATTAGTGCAAGGTGCAACAGTTAAATAAGTGTGCACCATATACTAAGCCAGCCTCCTAGACCTGCCTTATAACATACACAGTCCTCGCCATGCCTGGGTCTCCACCACTACATATCTTACCATGTAAACCCCTATGGCATCCAGGGTAAAGCGTGGAGGATTCTCCCTGAGGTCTCGCTCCTGTTTGGGCATTGGACAAGCACCACTACATTCCTACCTGTGACCACTCCCTCCTGCGTTCCCCAAATTAGCTTGTCATGTCACCCCCAAGGCTGGGTCCCCTGTTCCTGCACGGTGGACTCAATACAGCACTCCATAGTGAAATAATAGTGCCTGCAGTGGGAAGTACTCTTTAACTTCAGGGCTGACTATGCATAGTACTCCACTGGTGGTTTAACATTGCCCCTCTGTCGATCCTGGATGAATTCCACGTAGTGCTCCCATGAAGGTTTAACACTGCCTCTGATGGGTGATGTATGGAAATTACTTTCTGCGTGATCACCCACAAAGTTTTGGACTGATGATGCTGGTTTTTCGGCTCTGAAAGTGCATTGAGGCTTGCTAACCAGGCATCAGTGCAAGTGCGCTGAG
Source organism: Calotriton arnoldi (assembly GCA_963921515.1). Lineage (NCBI taxonomy): Eukaryota > Metazoa > Chordata > Amphibia > Caudata > Salamandridae > Calotriton > Calotriton arnoldi. The sequence continues at coordinate 908,189 of CAWUFW010000681.1, forward strand.
CCTTAAAATTACATGTTTGATTGGCTTCTATCCAATTGTGAAAGGTTAATTTGCTTACAAGTCCGTAGTATATAGCACCCAGGGCCTGTAAGTTAACTGGTCCCCTAGGACTGCAGCCCTTATTGTGCCACTCTGAGTATGACAAAGTAAAACATGTCTCCCAGGCTCCCACTGCAGACTGGAGGAGCAGTTTTAAACTGTTAACTCGACTTTGCTATTTAAACCAAAGACAACATCCACACCTCCTTCTTTAGTATAAATAAGTCACCCGTAAGGTAGGCCTATTGAGTGCTAAGTCAGGATGCTGTACATTAACAAGCATTTGCAATGCAATCGGTCACGCCTTTGGGACCTCATATGTATTTAGCTATGCAGCACATTGGCCTGGGTGCTGAAACATCTACTGTTCTTTAACATGGAGGGAAAGTAAGCACCAAACTGCGTGACACGCCAGGTATGGGAACACATGGAGAGAAATATTGCCTTTCAGCGGTAAATGGTATAGTCCAAAGCTCTGTTTTTAATATAAAAGCAGGGCCTTCGGTGGTTATATCACTGAAAATACAAGATTTGAAAAATATATTATTGTCTACGGGTGCTCGTGGAAGACAATTTCTATGGACTGGAATCTAGAGAATGCTAAAGTGATTCTGGTATTTTACTAACCTCTGCTGCCCACTGGATATTTTCAGAAATACCAAGTCAAACGGCAATAAACCATGATTATCTCACTGTGCATATAGTTTAACATTACCTATTTAGGAGGGTTAACGTAAAATAATCTGTAAAAATAAATTCCAAACTTTCTTTTGGATCTCAGTGGCAAGCAACTAATCTACGAGTTGCCCACGCACTAGTCACTCGAATATCATGTAAACTGTGCCGCCTTTCTGTTCAGGGGCCAATTCATAAACTGCAGCTGTGCACGTGCAATCAATTCCTAATGTTGTGCTAAAAAGAGACTAGGAAGTTATCAGGCCTGCCCCCTACAGCAGGTCCGTGCGTTCCTCTTTTGTCAACTTGATGAGCTGCCAAATTCCAGCCCTCAAATTTTCACTCTCGCCGCACGTGCACAGGACCTTGTGCTCAGCATCACGGCCGCATGGGTGGCAATGGAAATACACATTTGTGCACCGGGGTCCGGGGGCACGTTGTACGTACCCTGACTGCTTGGAAATCTTCCCAAAGCTGAAAGCCTCCATGTAGACGGCCAGCCAGCAGCTTTCACTCACTCCGGCACCATGGAGATGAGAGGAACGCTACACATCCCAGGAGCTCTCTGCAAAGGACACAGCAGGGGCAGCAAGAGGGGTTCGCCCCTGAAAATTTGGGGGCAAGCTTTGAGGATAATAGCCATCCATCGACCCCGACCTGCGAGTCTACATAGGAAAGGGTATCGATTCATTTCACGAACCCACAATCAAAATCCGCTGATCACCCATTCACCCTCTCTCTGCGCCGCATGCTGTCACATTTAGATGAACGCATCTTAGGGGAGTGCCTCGAGCCACCTTTGCCGGAGTGGGGGGATGCCCGGGAGGGGGGCGATGAAGGAGGGTGGCCGAGGCTGTGTGCAGGCTGGGAATCAGGCAGGTAGCACTACTCGTTGCGAGCCAGCAGGAACTGCTCAGTAAATCACTGCAGCATCTGCAGGATGCCCACGCGCCTTCTGTCAGCACCAACAGCAACCCTCGGGCCTCGAGAGCTGTGCTGTCACTCACCCCTCAGGCATAGCACCCCTTCCAAATTTAGTCTCTCCCTCTGGTTCCCCGTCGTTGAGTGGAGTGATAGCCAGCCAGACGTCTTCTGCTGATCTTGGGAGGGGTGTGAGCAGAGGAGTTGAGATAGAGAAGGAGTGTGTGTACACCGAGTCCGATGCGCTAGAAGAACGGACAATATTGAGCGCAATAAGTTAAATTAGATAGCCGCTGGAACCCGGTTCATTTCACTGCTCCTTAAAAAACAAGCATTTGAAGGCACGCGCGAGGAGGGCGACGCGAGTGGTGCGCGCGCCTCGCGCTGAAAGTTAATAAAAAAAAAAAATGAAGCTGATAGCTGCGCGGCCGTGAAAGTGACACGGCCGCGCGGCGCGAAAGTGAAAGGAAAATGAAGCTGACGAGGAGGGAGTGGGAGGAGGGTATTCACGCGCTGGAGTGCACGTCGCGCGCGCTTGTGCGCTTGCGAGCAGCAGGCGTGACCACACGCTCGTGCACCATGGCCTTTTGCTTGCGCGTAACCGCAGGGAAAAGGCCACGACGCACGAGCGTGTGGTCAGCTTTTGAAACCCCTTACATAAAGTCTTCGCCTAGCAGCGCTTGCGCGCTACTCGAGGCTCGACCTAAAAAGTAGGGCATGTATTTTTATCTCTCCTACACAGAAGAAACCCCCAAATTGTTGTTTTAGCTGTGGAAAGGCAAGCAGCCCTGCTGGTGAGGCCAGGGTCAGAGGCCAGGGTCAGAGGCCAGGGTCAGAGGCTGACAAATCAGTGGTGCTAACTTCCGAATGGGACGACTAAAGCTGGTACTTCAAGGTATCAAAATAATCGCCACATAAAACCCGACTTGATGCCCAAGTCAATTTTAAAATAACTTTTGGAAAAAAATACTACATTTAGAAAGTTGCTACTCAGGTTTTCCAGTGGCAATTCACAGATGCGGACCACCAGACAGCCACCTGCACTCCTGGGGAGAAGTGTGAACGACTTCCAGGAAGGAACACAATAGAGGCCTGCCCTTGGAAGTGGTGTTACTTCTTCCTGGCAGAAAGCCACACAGGGTGTGAACCCAACAAGCAAGCTTGAAAGGGAAGCAGCCTTTGAAGAGCACATGATGAGTGCACACGAGAGGGGCTGCTATTTTGTTCTGGTACACAGGGTAGCATTGGGACAGAGAGGGGAGCATGGTGGCCAAACCGGTTTTCCTGTGGGCATGTAGGCCCCAGTTAGCCGCAACTCTATGGTGGGCTACCAAGTTCCACACACCAAGAGATGAGTTCTGCCATCTTGGGAGTGGGCAGAATAGTGCACTCTGGGATAACTAGTTGCCACACGAAGCAGGAAGTCATCAGCAGGGGGGACGGGACCTGAAAGCTCATTGGCTAATAACCACTGAATACCCCAAGTGCACTTTTTGGGGCATAAATATGTCACCCAATCCTGAGATCTTATCTGGACTGGAGAGAGGACTGAAGAAGTACTGCCCTGCTGTTCCCTGGACCTGGCAAGAAAGGTGGCACCAAAGACTGGACCTTCTGATCCTTTGGTTTGCAAAGAGAGGACTGTGACTGTGGTGCCTGGCTCAAGGAAAACTCACTCCTGAGACCCAGACAGAGGAGGTGAGGTCCAAGAGTCAGTTGGATGACTTCCTGTTACAGCTCCAGGGCCACAAAAGCTGAAGAAACCTGCCTTGGCAAGTCAGAAGCCACAATCACTTGCTCACCGCTGACTGCCAAAGTGCAGCCTAGGAGACTGAGTTCCGATGCTCAAAAGTTGCACCTGACTCTGCTGGACCCGGGAGAGTCGGAGGAGTGCAGTTTGGTTGCCAAAGAAGGACACTAGCTTCCACCAAAGGGAACCACTGGTTTTGTTGTGACTGGAGAACAGTAGTCCCCTGGCAACTGGACTTTTGCTGGACCCATCAGGACTTAGAGGCGAATCGGCCCCTGTGACCAAAGTCACCATACCAGGACTGTGGACCAAAGAGTAGCCCCAGGAAGCCCCCTCATCCACCACACAGCATCTTACAGAATCTTCAGCATCCTGTATCCCTTGCATGAGGACCACTTCATTGATGTCTATGGGAGCTCTCCCATAGAACCCTGGAACTGGACTGGAGACTGCTTTGGTGACTAGGTAACTGTCCTACAAATCCTCACTTGCCCCCTTTACCTCCTCCCTGTTGGAGTTGGTCACCCAAAAGCACGCTGCAGGGCCCGAACACAACTTCATAAAAGTTTTACAAAGTTTCCACTAACTGCAATAGTTGCCAATGTTTGTTGACTGGGTGAAAAGCAGTGATTTACAGTTTACTTAAAAACCTATGTCTTCTGAACCCTCCGGTGGATTTTGTTCATTATGGTATCTAAAAATTCATAAAATAAGATGTAGTTAGCAATATCATTAAGACGTAGGTTAGTCCAACTTAGAATACTTCACAGGTCCTACGTCTCCTGTGGTAGTCTAGCAAAAATGGGAAGGAAAGAGGATTCTAGGTGTAGTAGACTTTGCGAACAAGAAGGTACGTTTTATCACATACTATGGGAATGCCCAGCTGTTAAAACATATTGGGAGTCTATAACATATCAATTGCAAAGAGTGCTTGGGAGGGATCTTCAACCCACGCCCAAATGGTGTCTTCTCAATATATGAGAAGCGACGGACTTAAGCCGCAGGGAGCAACTCTGGGAATGACAATTGCAAAACAGAACATTGCCTGGAGAGGGGAAGCCTGTGAGGCGCCAACGCTGGGAGAGTGGGAAAGAGACATGGACTGGTGCATGATAGCAGAGAGGGTCATCTACGAGGGCAGAGGCTGCCCCAGGAAATGGGAAAAGATATGGGGTAAATGGAACGCTTATAGAGGTGATATATGTGTCTCCCTGCCAACCAGATGGGCAGAACTAACTTCAGAAGGACCACTTTGAAGGGAAATGACATAGGACTGTAATGGGGCACTAGTGGTCAGATCTGAAATCTGTAAAACATACTTGTAATATACTGTTGTTGTGTTTATACTTTTCCTATGTACCTGGTTTCTAGCTGCTCAGCCAGTGTGAGTGTCCTGTTTGGAATGTTGGTGTGATGGAGATGAGTGGAATGTTGGTGTGATGGACATGAGTGGAATGCTTGGGTGCCTGGTATGAGTGTAGGCAATTGAAGATGGGCTGAGCAGCAGGCAGGCTGCTCCTGTTGGGGCTCCACCACTGATCTTATGGACTTAATAAATAACTTACAAAGACACTACTCGACTACGTATACTACTTCACCTCTACGCATGGAACTTCATCACTACATTTTGGCGACGAGGGTGGGATTTTGGTGTGATGGACATGAGTGGAATGTTGGTGTGATGGACATGAGCGGAATGCTGGTGTGATGGACATGAGTGGAATGCTGGTGTGATGGACATGAGTGGAATGCTTGGGTGCCTGGTATGAGTGTAGGCAATTGAAGATGGGCTGAGCAGCAGGCAGGCTGCTCCTGGTGGGGCTCCACCACTGATCTTATGGACTTAATAAATAACTTACAAAGACACTACTCGACTACGTATACTACTTCACCTCTACGCATGGAACTTCATCACTACATTTTGGCGACGAGGGTGGGATTTTGGTGTGATGGACATGAGTGGAATGTGGGTGTGATGGACATGAGTGGAATGCTGGTGTGATGGACATGAGTGGAATGCTGGTGTGATGGACATGAGTGGAATGCTGGTGTGATGGAGATGAGTGGAATGCTGGTGTGATGGACATGAGTGGAATGCTTGGGTGCCTGGTATGAGTGTAGGCAATTGAAGATGGGCTGAGCAGCAGGCAGGCTGCTCCTGGTGGGGCTCCACCACTGATCTTATGGACTTAATAAATAACTTACAAAGACACTACTCGACTACGTATACTACTTCACCTCTACGCATGGAAATTCATCACTACATTTTGGCGACGAGGGTGGGATTTTGGTGTGATGGACATGAGTGGAATGTTGGTGTGATGGACATGAGAGGAATGCTGGTGTGATGGACATGAGAGGAATGCTGGTGTGATGGACATGAGTGGAATGCTGGTGTGATGGACATGAGTGGAATGCTGGTGTGATGGACATGAGTGGAATGTGGGTGTGATGGACATGAGTGGAATGTTGGTGTGATGGACATGAGTGGAATGTTGGTGTGATGGACATGAGTGGAATGTTGGTGTGATGGACATGAGTGGAATGCTGGTGTGATGGACATGAGTGGAATGTTGGTGTGATGGACATGAGTGGAATGCCTGGGTGCCTGGTATGAGTGTTGACAGTTGAAGATGGGCTGAGCAGCAGCGAGGCTGCTCCTGGTGGAGCTGCTACCATTGATGTTACGGACTTAATAAATAACTTAGAAAGACACTACTCGGCTACGTCTACTACTTCACCTCTACGCATGGAACTTCATCACTACAATACTGTATCCTGATCGGTTGTGATAAATGCTATTGTGGTCTATCGGATGCTGTATAGCTGAACAAGATTTAATAAAAAGTTTTAAAAGAAATTAGGAACTCGTTTTATAAGTTGGTGGCAGATTTCTTTTGTGTTGTATGACTTTTCTAATTGTGTTGTTTTGGTACTTCTAAATGTCGGACGGCTTGAGGGCAGAGCGATCAGGGTTGAGCTAAAGGTTTACAAACGGGCCAAACTGAACTCAAGACGGTATTGTGAGTGTATTTGACAATGAGGTTGCATAACCACACCATATAATACACCACTTTCCTCACAGGTGGCCACTCTGTCGCTCCTGGGTGGCTTACACTACCTCCGAGATGGTTCTCTTGCTTCTGGGTGGTCTCAATATGATGCTGCTTTGGTGGCTTTCAGTGCCTCCAATTAGTTGGACTTTTGCCGCCCCTAGTGGACTCAAGAAAATACTGCCTTGGTGGCTTACAGCGACTCATCCGAGTTGGTCCTCTGTGGCTCCTGAATTGACTCCATGTGGTGCTGCCTTTGGGGCTCAACAGTGCCTCCAATGAGCTAGCCCTGTGGTGCTTGGTGGGCTCCTTATAGTACTGCGTTGGTAGGTTACAGTGCCTCCAACGAGCTAGCCCTGTGGTGCTTGGTGGGCACCTTATAGTACTGCGTTGGTAGGTTACAGTGCCTCCAACGAGCTAGCCCTGTGGTGCTTGGTGGGCACCTTATAGTACTGCGTTGGTAGGTTACAGTGCCTCTAATGAGCTAGCCCTGTGGTGCTTGGTGGGCTCCTTATAGTACTGCGTTGGTAGGTTACAGTGCCTCTAATGAGCTAGCCCTGTGGTGCTTGGTGGGATCCTTATAGTACTGCGTTGGTAGGTTACAGTGCCTCGAACAAGTTTGTTCTCTGTCACTCCTAAGCGGATAGACCTCATGGGTTGCTGCCTTTGGGGCTCAACAGTTCCTCTAATGAGCTAGCCATGTGGTGCTTGGTGGGCACCTTATAGTACTGCGTTGGTAGGTTACAGTGCCTCGAACAAGTTTGTTCTCTGTCACTCCTTGGCAGACAGACCCCATATGGTGCTGCTTTTGCAGGCCTCAAAAACTCTACTCAGCCTCTCTCTACGGCAGGCCAGATTTTATCAAGGCAAGCTATTTTTAGGGCCTACTAGCCCGTACATCTTTTGTTCATTTAGAAAGTGAATGAGCAATAAAAATGCCTTTGCATCTTGTTTTTATCACATTTGCTGTGGGTTCAAACACAAAGGTCAAATGTCATCTCATGATTTCTTACAAACTGCTGCTCGCTTTATCCCACAAATTGGTATTTACTTTTCTTTCTTTGACTGCAAAGTTAGAGGATTTTGTAAAGTGAATTTTCTGACAATCGTACTGTGAACACGTCAGTTTTTTTCATACACAGCATTTAAATAGCTTGTAAGTGAACAGTACAAATATTTCAAAATATATCAGCAGTTAGGGAAGCCCTTGTTTTTTGGAATTCAGAAGTGTGATGGAGACAGATTTTAATAAGATCAAAACAATTCACAACAGTTTACTTGGTTATGTGCAAATTATAAATATGTGCTGAAACCTATTTCCAAATATGATCATTTATTTATTTATCCGGTTGTAAAGCGCCTGGTTACACCACCGGTGTGTCCCCGCGCTAGAAACAGACTCTCAGTGAGGCAGCGGAGACACTAAGCGAGAAACTAGAGGCATTTGACAGTAGTTCTAGTGGATCTACTCTGGTTTGATGGTGGGAACAGCCATGTCTTTAGATTTTTTCGAAAGGTGGTTTCACAAGGTTCTGCTCTTATGTCTGCAGGCAATGTGTTCCAGGTCTTGGCTGCAAGATATCTAAAGGAGCGCTTTCTGTATTCTCGGCACAGTCACCAGTGCCCTGCCTTTGGATCTTAGGTTCCGGCTCAGAGTATAGGATGTTATCAATGGTTGAAGATACCGTGGACCTTTCTTTGACAGGATTCGGTGACAGTAGCACATTGCCTTAAACATGATTCTCTTCTCCACCGGCAGCCAGTGCAAGCTTGCTAGAGCCTTCGTTGTGGATGTTCTTTTTCGGAGGTTCAACACTAGGCGAGCTGCCGCGTTTTGTATCGACTGGAGTTTTGTCAGTCCTTGTTTGGACGCACCCAGATATAGAACATTGCCATAGTCCATCTGGGAGGTGACCAAGGCATGTACTATCGTTTTCCTTGCATTGGTAGGTAACAGGTCAAGGAGTTTTCTCAGGACTTTAAGGGTCCCGAAGCATTTCCCCGCCACTTTCCGGATTTGGCTGTCAAATGTCAGTTTGGAGTCGAACCACACTCCAAGGTTTTTTACTTCTGCTTTTGGGATTGGTAGTTGATCTAATGTCTCAAGCCACCAAGCACATGACCAAATGAATGGGGCCTTTCCCACGATCAGCACCTCTGTTTTGTTTCCATTGAGTTTCAAGCAAGGGTTGGACATCCAGGCCGCTACATCCTCCAGACGCCGGGAGAATTGGTGGGCTGTCTGTTCTGAGACAGCGTGACGATCAGCTGAGTATCGTCAGCATAAGACACGATGGTCACGTTATGACCTTCCACTAGCTCTGCAAGTGGTCCCACATATAGATTAAATAGCGTGGGGCTTAGGATTGATCCCTGTGGGACTCCATGTCATCCAGCGCAGGGCAGAGCCCCTAACGCCACATGTCTCTAATCTTTGGAGGAGGAGACCATGGGAGACGGTATCAAAAGCTGCACTGAGATCCAAAAGGATCAGTGCAGCGGTCTGTCCTTCATCCGCATGTGGTCTCAGTGTTTCGGTGGCCAGGAGCAGCGCCGACTCCGTTGAGTGCGCAGCTCTGAAACCCGATTGTGAGGGGTGAAATAGGTCATTCTTGTTAATATGGTTAGTTAGCTGCTTATTCGCTACTTTCTCTGCAATTTTTGCAAAGAAAGGTAGTAACGAGATGGGGCGTAGATTTTCTAGCAGAGTGATCTATTGACAGCTTTTTTTTTTAGTGGACGTACTATCGCTTGCTTCCATTTATGGGGAACTTCTCCCAGTCGAAAGGAGCGTGCTATTAGCTCAGAGATAGCAAAACCAAAGGGGATGATGGACGGAGTGTTGAACATTGCAAGCACTCACCCCAGTCAACTGATCTGGGTTTAATCCATCATCATTCTTTAGCTCACTCCACCACCCCAGTTCAGACATGGCCATCTGCAAATCAGTCTGACCCTGTGCCTCATGGGAACAGTCCAGACCGAACTGCCAAGCCATGTCTTCCTGGACCGGAAACAAGCATCCTGGGACCGGTTTCGGGTTCATAACCCTCATCAGCCAGGCTATCTTGAATCCAGTGGCAAAGTGAGCAAGGGACCCACGTCTGGGCATACCCTGCCAACTTAGGGCGAACTTAGCAAAACCAAAGGGGATGATGGACGGAGTGTTGAACATTGCAAGCACTCACCCCCAGTCAACTGATCTGGGTTTAATCCATTATCATTCTTTAGCTCACTCCGCCATGTCTGAACTGGGGTGGCGGAGTGAGCTAAAGAATGATGATGGATTAAACCCAGATCAGTTGACTGTGACAGTGAATGCTTGCAATGTTCAACACTCCGTCCATCATCCCCTTTGGTTTTGCTATGTTCGCCCTAAGTTGGCAGGGTATGCCCAGACGTGGGTCCCTTGCTCACTTTGCCACTGGATTCAAGATAGCCTAGCTGATGACGGCTGTTAGCCAGAAACCGGTCCCAGGATGCTTGTTTCCGGTCCAGGGAAGACATGGCTTGGCAGTTCGGGCTGGACTGTTCCCATGAGGCACAGGGTCAGACTGATTTGCAGATGGCCATGTCTGAACTGGGGTGGCGGAGTGAGCTAAAGAATGATGATGGATTAAACCCAGATCAGTTGACTGGGGTGAGTGCTTGCAATGTTCAACACTCCGTCCATCATCCCCTTTGGTTTTGCTATGTTCACCCTAAGTTGGCAGGGTATGCCCAGACGTGGGTCCCTTGCTCACTTTGCCACTGGATTCAAGATAGCCTGGCTGATGACGGCTGTAAGCCAGAAACTGGTCCCAGGATGCTTGTTTCCGGTCCAGGGAAGACATGGCTTGGCAGTTCGGGCTGGACTGTTCCCATGAGGCACAGGGTCAGACTGATTTGCATATGGCCATGTCTGAACTGGGGTGGCGGAGTGAGCTAAAGAATGATGATGGATTAAACCCAGATCAGTTCACTGGGGGTGAGTGCTTGCAATGTTCAACACTCCGTCCATCATCCCCTTTGGTTTTGCTATGTTCGCCCTAAGTTGGCAGGGTATGCCCAGACGTGGGTCCCTTGCTCACTTTGCCACTGGATTCAAGATAGCCTGGCTGATGACGGCTGTTAGCCAGAAACCGGTCCCAGGATGCTTGTTTCCGGGCCAGGGAAGACATGGCTTGGCAGTTCGGGCTGGACTGTTCCCATGAGGCACAGGGTCAGACTGATTTGCAGATGGCCATGTCTGAACTGGGGTGGCGGAGTGAGCTAAAGAATGATGATGGATTAAACCCAGATCAGTTGACTGGGGGTGAGTGCTTGCAATGTTCAACACTCCGTCCATCATCCCCTTTGGTTTTGCTATGTTCGCCCTAAGTTGGCAGGGTATGCCCAGACGTGGGTCCCTTGCTCACTTTGCCACTGGATTCAAGATAGCCTGGCTGATGACGGCTGTAAGCCAGAAACTGGTCCCAGGATGCTTGTTTCCGGTCCAGGGAAGACATGGCTTGGCAGTTCGGGCTGGACTGTTCCCATGAGGCACAGGGTCAGACTGATTTGCATATGGCCATGTCTGAAGTGGGGTGGCGGAGTGAGCTAAAGAATGATGATGGATTAAACCCTGATCAGTTGACTGGGGGCGAGTGCTTGCAATGTTCAACACTCCGTCCATCATCCCCTTTGGTTTTGCTATGTTCGCCCTAAGTTGGCAGGGTATGCCCAGACGTGGGTCCCTTGCTCACTTTGCCACTGGATTCAAGATAGCCTGGCTGATGACGGCTGTTAGCCAGAAACCGGTCCCAGGATGCTTGTTTCCGGTCCAGGGAAGACATGGCTTGGCAGTTCGGGCTGGACTGTTCCCATGAGGCACAGGGTCAGACTGATTTGCAGATGGCCATGTCTGAACTGGGGTGGCGGAGTGAGCTAAAGAATGATGATGGATTAAACCCAGATCAGTTGACTGGGGGTGAGTGCTTGCAATGTTCAACACTCCGTCCATCATCCCCTTTGGTTTTGCTATGTTCGCCCTAAGTTGGCAGGGTATGCCCAGACGTGGGTCCCTTGCTCACTTTGCCACTGGATTCAAGATAGCCTGGCTGATGACAGCTGTAAGCCAGAAACTGGTCCCAGGATGCTTGTTTCCGGTCCAGGGAAGACATGGCTTGGCAGTTCGGGCTGGACTGTTCCCATGAGGCACAGGGTCAGACTGATTTGCATATGGCCATGTCTGAACTGGGGTGGCGGAGTGAGCTAAAGAATGATGATGGATTAAACCCTGATCAGTTGACTGGGGGCGAGTGCTTGCAATGTTCAACACTCCGTCCATCATCCCCTTTGGTTTTGCTATGTTCGCCCTAAGTTGGCAGGGTATGCCCAGACGTGGGTCCCTTGCTCACTTTGCCACTGGATTCAAGATAGCCTGGCTGATGACGGCTGTAAGCCAGAAACTGGTCCCAGGATGCTTGTTTCCGGTCCAGGAAGACATGGCTTGGCAGTTCGGGCTGGACTGTTCCCATGAGGCACAGGGTCAGACCGATTTGCATATGGCCATGTCTGAACTGGGAGTGGCGAGTGAGCTAAAGAATGATGATGGATTAAACCCAGATCAGTTGACTAGGGGTGAGTGCTTGCAATGTTCAACACTCCGTCCATCATCCCCTTTGGTTTTGCTAAGTTCGCCCTAAGTTGGCGGGGTATGCCCAGACGTGGGTCCCTTGCTCACTTTGCCACTGGATTCAAGATAGCCTGGCTGATGAGGGTTATGAACCCGAAACCGGTCCCAGGATGCTTGTTTCCGGTCCAGGGAAGACATGGCTTGGCAGTTCGGGCTGGACTGTTCCCATGAGGCACAGGGTCAGACTGATTTGCAGATGGCCATGTCTGAACTGTGGTGGCGGAGTGAGCTAAAGAATGATGATGGATTAAACCCAGATCAGTTGACTGGGGGTGAATGCTTGCAATGTTCAACACTCCGTCCATCATCCCCTTTGGTTTTGCTATGTTCGCCCTAAGTTGGCAGGGTATGCCCAGACGTGGGTCCCTTGCTCACTTTGCCACTGGATTCAAGATAGCCTGGCTGATGACGGCTGTTAGCCAGAAACCGGTCCCAGGATGCTTGTTTCCGGTCCAGGGAAGACATGGCTTGGCAGTTCGGGCTGGACTGTTCCCATGAGGCACAGGGTCAGACTGATTTGCATATGGCCATGTCTGAACTGGGGTGGCGGAGTGAGCTAAAGAATGATGATGGATTAAACCCAGATCAGTTGACTGGGGGCGAGTGCTTGCAATGTTCAACACTCCGTCCATCATCCCCTTTGGTTTTGCTATGTTCGCCCTAAGTTGGCAGGGTATGCCCAGACGTGGGTCCCTTGCTCACTTTGCCACTGGATTCAAGATAGCCTGGCTGATGACGGCTGTAAGCCAGAAACTGGTCCCAGGATGCTTGTTTCCGGTCCAGGGAAGACATGGCTTGGCAGTTCGGGCTGGACTGTTCCCATGAGGCACAGGGTCAGACTGATTTGCATATGGCCATGTCTGAACTGGGGTGGTGGAGTGAGCTAAAGAATGATGATGGATTAAACCCAGATCACTTGACTGGGGGTGAGTGTTTGATTTGCTCTAACGCTCCGTCCATCATCCCCTTTGGTATCGCTTTGTTCGCCCTAAGTTGGCAGGGTATGCCCAGACGTGGGTCCCTTGCTCACTTTGCCACTGGATTCAAGATAGCCTGGCTGATGAGGGTTTTGAACCCGAAACCGGTCCCAGGATTCTTGTTTCCGGTCCAGGGAAGACATGGCTTGGCAGTTCGGGCTGGACTGTTCCCATGAGGCACAGGGTCAGACTGATTTGCATATGGCCATGTCTGAACTGGGGTGGTGGAGTGAGCTAAAGAATGATGATGGATTAAACCCAGATCAGTTGACTGGGGGTGAGTGCTTGCAATGTTCAACACTCCGTCCATCATCCCCTTTGGTTTTGCTATTAGCTCAGAGATATGCGGCATAATGACGTTTCCTCTCTGCATTAGGATCTCTGGGCGAGCTGGATCTAGTGGGGATCCGGATTTAATTCCGCTAGTTATGATCTTCATCTCTTCTAACTCCTGCACCTTGAATTCATCAAGGGCTTCTCCCTTGAATGCTGTATCCGGCCTACAATCTGGGTTCCTGCCCTGACGTGCTTCTGCTGGAAAAGCGTCATATACTTTCGCCACTTTTTCTGCAAAGAATTTGTAAGAGATACAGTTTTATCCGTAAAACTGTCCATCAATGGGATAGTGTGTGGCTATTCCAAAGGAAAACATGCTGTCGGTAGATGACAATGTGCTACCACATCACATTTTAGTAATATGTTTATCAAAAGGGAGAGTTTTTAAACATGAGCAGAGAACCATTCCTGCAGACCCCCTGAAGAAGATGTCTTAAGTGAACTAAAAGGCAAGGCAGGAGTCATGTGTACTCTAAATATGGGCTGGGTTCCAATTATACATGGGGCAAAAGTTTAGTCTGTTAAATCAAAAAATAGTTTTTTGTACGACAGACACGCTCAACTCACATATTTGAAGGTGCTCTCATATGTGATAATGAAGGAAAGGTGACTCTGTGAAATAAAATATTTGCTCAGGCTCACACAAGTTGAGACCAGTTCATGGGTCAAGAGCATTACACTTAGGATGAGTACACTATTCAAGTCGCTAAACCTGGAGGTCTGGTAACATTTTTATGATTTTTCGAGACCTGTTTTGTGGCTTTATAGTTTGTCCAATGGGCTAGCCCTGTGTCACTCCTGGGTGGACTCTATACAGTACTTCCTGTGTCACTCCTGGGTGGACTCTATACAGTACTTCCTGTGTCGCTCCTGGGTGGACTCTATACAGTACTTCCTGTGTCGCTCCTGGGTGGACTCTATACAGTACTTCCTGCGCCACTCCTGGGTGGACTCTATACAGTACTTCCTGTGTCGCTCCTGGGTGGACTCTATACAGTACTTCCTGTGTCGCTCCTGGGTGGACTCTATACAGTACTTCCTGCGCCACTCCTGGGTGGACTCTATACAGTACTTCCTGTGTCACTCCTGGGTGGACTCTATACAGTACTTCCTGTGTCGCTCTTGGGTGGACTCTATACAGTAATTCCTGCGCCACTCCTGGGTGGACTCTATACAGTACTTCCTGTGTCGCTCCTGGGTGGACTCTATACAGTACTTCCTGTGTCGCTCCTGGGTGGACTCTATACAGTACTTCCTGTGTCGCTCCTGGGTGGACTCTATACAGTACTTCCTGTGTTGCTCCTGGGTGGACTCTATACAGAACTTCCTGCACCAATCCTGGGTGGACTATATACAGTACTTCCTGTGTCGCTCCTGGGTGGACTCTATACAGTACTTCCTGTGTCGCTCCTGGGTGGACTCTATACAGTACTTCCTGTGTCGCTCCTGGGTGGACTCTATACAGTACTTCCTGCGCCACTCCTGGGTGGACTCTATACAGTACTTCCTGTGTCGCTCCTGGGTGGACTCTATACAGTACTTCCTGTGTCGCTCCTGGGTGGACTCTATACAGTACTTCCTGTGTCGGCTCCTGGGTGGACTCTATACAGTACTTCCTGCGCCGCTCCTGGGTGGACTCTATACAGTACTTCCTGTGTCGCTCCTTGGTGGACTCTATACAGTACTTCCTGTGTCGCTCCTGGGTGGACTCTATACAGTACTTCCTGTGTCGCTCCTGGGTGGACTCTATACAGTACTTCCTGCGCCACTCCTGGGTGGACTCTATACAGTACTTCCTGTGTCGCTCCTGGGTGGACCCTATACAGTACTTCCTGTGTCGCTCCTGGGTGGACTCTATACAGTACTTCCTGTGTCGCTCCTGGATGGACTCTATACAGTACTTCCTGTGTCGCTCCTGAGTGGACTCTATACAGTACTTCCTGTGTCGCTCCTGGGTGGACTCTATACAGTACTTCCTGTGTCGCTCCTGGGTGGACTCTATACAGTACTTCCTGCACCGCTCCTGGGCGGACTCTATACAGTACTTCCTGTGTCGCTCCTGGGTGGACTCTATACAGTACTTCCTGTGTCGCTCCTGGGTGGACTCTATACAGTACTTCCTGTGTCGCTCCTGGGTGGACTCTATACAGTACTTCCTTGGTGGGTTAATAGTGCTCCTCCCAATGTGCTGATCCTGTGTCACCCCATAGACAGCACTCCTATTAGCCTTCTCTTGGTGGCGTAGCGGTGTCATCATGGGTGGGCCCTCCATCTCTCCTGGTGGACACCATATAGTACTTCCTGGTGGCTTAAGAGCATCTCCAATGAGATGGTCTTCTGTTGCTCCTGGGTGGATTCCAAATAATACCCCTTTGGTGGTTTAACTGCCCCACCGAGGGGTTAGGTCTTCAATGCTACTAAGTTGATGCTGTTTTCCTTAGTGGAACCAACTGATTTGCATCAATTGTAGAGTCTACATTTGTTACAGTCCCCCTAAAGTTGCTTAGTACCTGCATGTGCAAAGGAGTCCATTCTCACCAACTCTGCTACACCCCAATCTTATGTGCAACACCACCAGGTGCACACTGCTCAATCCAGGTCCTTCAACCCTCACCCCACATGTCCCTTATAGGCCACACTACAAACAAATCCCTTCAACCATGCACTATGAAAGGACAGCCAGGAATCCAAAGGAAATCAGAAGACTTACTGTACTTGCTAGGGGTATGATGCACTAGGACCAGCCAGAGAGTGCTGAGGCCTTGCAGGGGGAATGGAAAGCGCTATATGCCTATCAACATAATACAATGAAGAGCGTGTATAGTGCAGTACGCAAAGTCAAAATGCTGGGTTATAAATGCAAAGCTTGAAAAAGTGAGCAATAAAAGCAAATTTAGACGAGAACAGTAGCGTACACGAACACTGCCTAGATATGTAAATGGTGTGGGAACGTTTTCAGGAGTCTGTGGGAAGTCAGGAGTTATTGGGCTCAGATTGTATCAACCACAACAGTTTACTACTGTTAAAACGGGTCTTAACCTTACTATTGGGCTCAGAGGTGATCCCCATTAGCACAGAACTTTCAGGGTAGCAAAGTTGAGTAGTCTACGGATTACTCAGGGAGGTGGTGTGAGGTTGGAGACTTAGCACTCAACAACCATCGGGTGAAAAAGTAATGACTCGCAGCCCAGCCAGTACAAAAGGATAACTGCACATAACTTAGCAGACACTAATGGAATAGCACTCTCACTCCATTTCACGACAATCTTCTCTGGTGCAGTACATTAGCCCTTGGCCCTGTGTACGGTGGGTGTTACAGTACCTGAAAGAGGAGAAAGACGATGCTCTGGATATTCTCAGTCACAGCCACATAATCTTTCAGTTAGCCTCCAATCGAGGACACTCATCTTTACCGTAGAAGAACAATGTCACAGTGCCTTTCAGTGTCCAGATGGAAATGTTAGTGAAATCCTTCTGTAGGTGCTGCATGTGTGAAAAGCCATCAGTAGAGCCTCCCACACTCCAATGGTGTGCACTAGGCATGGCTCACAAGCAAGGATCCTTCAGATGGGGCCTCGGCCCAACTGGCAGACTTTGCACTTGCATGCAGGTCATGGGAGCGTCAGCAGAAGTCTGATACAGATGCACATGTAGCAGCAGAGCTTGTGGTCATGAAGATCTTGCTGCCTGGGTCTTCCTCAAAGCCAGTCTCATGCCCTCGCCCCAAACAAGCAAGTGTCCAGCATGGGCCGCAGTGGTGACGCTCCCTCGGACATCGTTAGGTTTCTATCAGCACTCTGAGATTCTTGAAAGCCAAACACATCAAAGCTTGCAACTACCTTAGCACTTCAATCCTTATAGGTGCCAATTCTCAAAGTTAAATTCTCTTTGGGATGAATTGCAGAGCATCCTTAGTCACACATGTTGATGCGGCCTTCACAAAACAGAGACATCTTGGCTTCCAAACCATGTTCACAGCCCTTGGTTCATGCCTTGCATTGTGTTGCTGAGTCAGCATCGTCTCATTCCATCTCCCCACACTCTGGCCTCTTCTTCCTTTGTGCAAGGGTACCTCCAGTGTCCCTCCTGAACGTCCGTCAACTCTACTTCAAAGTAGGAAGCAGGCAACCCCTTGGGAAGTTCAGGGAGTCTTACTCCGGTTACTGGCTCAAACATGGCAAGGGAACTGGTGGTCAGTGTACCAAACCTAGAACTGAAAGAAATCTCCCCGTCTTCACTCGTCTGCGACCCCAGATTTCTGGTGAGGAAATCTTGGCGCACTGACTGGAAGTTTCTGTCTCATTTTTATACCCATGTTGAAGACAGGCCTTGCGTATTCCAGGAGTTAAGTTATTTAACCGGTTCTGGGCAGTTCTGCACTTATGTGAATTTCACGCAGATTGGTCCAGCTATGGTCTTTGTGACAAATCTGAGCAAGAAGTCGGGGAGGGGGGCTAGGAGGCTCATCTCAGGAGCAACCTAAAACAAGAGGGCAAGGGAAGCTGTCCCACGTAACTACTTGCTACTGTAAAGTGCAGCCTCTACCGGGGAGGGAACAATGGGCCAGGAAACGGCATTGGAGATTCCGGGCTTCAAAGGGACCCTCCGTTTCCACCCCACTGTCTGACCTGCTGAAAGAGATCCCTGGAATATTCTGGGGAAAGACCTGCAGTATATATTTGATGTCTGGGCTCTCCCTCCTAAGTACCATACAGAGTACGCTTGACACAAAGTGGAACCCACTATGGCTGCAGCCACATCAACTTCAGCATACCCAGCCCACACCATCGTAGGAACCGCCATCACCAAATCTTTGCGAAGAGACTGGACCAAGACCTCAGAAGCATGCTGGTCTTCCGAACTCCTACACCACTGGCCTCAACGCAACAACCTCCCCGAGCCCATCTTGGACTTCAACGCCTGGATAACCATCTGCACAGACACTCTGGCTCCTTTCAAAGCCAACAAAGCCACAAGAACTAGACCGCAAGCAAGATGGTAAACAGAAGTGCTCAGGCTCATCAAACGCCACTGCTAGCAACTTAGGCGCAGATGGAGACAAAGTCAGAAAGACACAGACAAGAGCACCTACAAATACACCCTCAGGCGCTACCATCAGAAAATCAGGCCAACTAATGTTCCGCACTCACTGACAGCATCAACAGCAGCACCTACAGATCCAAGGAAATCTTTGCCATAGTAAAAGACTTCATCTCTCTGGTAGCAAGCTCCACCAGCATAGCCCACTCTCAGGACCTCTGCATCCAGCAGTCCCTATTCTTCAGCAACAAGATCACCAGCATTTATAAAAGATTCAAGCCCCAACCAGACCCTTACACCCTTCAAGCCCTCCTGCCCATATCTACTAACACCCAAAGGACCACCTTGAACAACTGGCTCACAATCATCACTCGAGAACCGTAATGACCATGCAGTCCGTATAATCTGAAGAGCCCTCAGAACCATGACCTCCTCACCACATCTTCATCATTGGGGAGAGGAGTTGGCCTAACGGCTAGGGCGGTCGACCTCGAATCTTGGTATCCGGGTTCGAGTCTCGGCAATGACGCTGAACATCCTGTGATTCTGGGCAAATCACTTAATCTCCCAGTGCCTAACAAAAATGAATGTGTCCTCATGTAACGCAAATTGTGCTATGTAAAGCGCTCTGATACCCGATACCTTCGGGTCAAGTTCGCGCTATATAAAACTCCGTAAAAAAGAAAAAAAAATCAAAGGACTGGACCCCATAAGCACAGCCCTCACCCTGAACGACTCAATCATCACAGCCACCTACCCAGATGCCTGGAAAAAAAAACACAGTACTCCCCTACTCAAGAAACCCTCAGCAGACCCAAAGAAACTGCAAGCTACAGATCTGTAACCCTACCAGGGAACAGTAATGGAAAAGATGATAAACAGCTAGCCACCCACCTCACTGAAAAACACCTCCTCAAAAGCACTCAGTCTGGATTCAGGCCCAACCCCAGTACAGAGACCGCCCTCATCGCCACCATGGACGACATTCGGATGGTCACTGACAGAAGTGACATTGCGGCCCTCATTATATCGGATCTTTCGACAGCCTTCGACATCATCTTCCACCTCATCCTTATCAAACGACTGCATGATGCCAGCATTTGCCCCTTTCTGACAGGCCACACCCAGTCAGTCAGCATGGCCCCCTTCAACTCAGGTGCCATCAACTTCATTTGTGGAGTTCCACAAGGACCCTCACTCAGCCCAACTCTGTTCATCGCCTACATAACCCACTCGCCAGCATCATCAGCGCCCAATGAATAACATCATATCAAGATGCCAAACACCCAGATCGATTTCTCCACCTGTATTGACCAAAGTCGCCAGATGGATGAAGACCAACTACCTCAAGCTCAACATAGACAAGACAGAAGTAGTAATCTTTGGCAAAGACACCTCGCTCTGTGACTCCATCTGGTGGCCTTTCAGACTCGGGCCCACACCCTATTGGCAACCAATGTAAAGAACCTCAGAATAGTAATCAACAACCAACTCACCACAACCAGCCAACACGACCAAATACAGTCCCCATCTCCTGCTTCCACACAGTCAAGATGCTCAAGAAGGTCTTCAAATGGCTCCCCACTAACTCAAAGAATCATCACCAAAGTCCTTATCAGCAGGAAGCTTGACTAAGGCAACATACTCTATGCTGGAATGAACACTGAACTGACCAGAAGACTCCGGACTATACAAAACTCAGCAGCCATGTTCACCCCCAATCTCACACCCTGAACGCACAGCACCCTGCACCTCAAAGAGCTCCACTGGATTCCAATGCGCAAACAAGCACTCTTCAAACATCCCACACACACACATACAAAAGCCCCACATAGCTCAAGAAATGCATACACTTTCACAAACATACCAGACATCTCCTCTCAGTTGGACTCCTACTTGCTCACACCCCCAGCATAATGAGAACCAGATCAGGCAATAGTTCCCTTCTACCTCGCTCCTAAACACTAGAATGACACGCACATCAAAGCCTCCTCCTCAGTTCTTGAATTCCGCAAGAAACTATAGACTTGGCTCTTCACCTAGCCCAGGCTCGACCCATACAGCTCCTACTTCAGTGCCAGGATACCCTTCTCGGTGAGTTGTGAGCTATACAAAAACACAACACTGTCTCACTCTCCTCATGCATTCTTCACACAGGCAATGTGTGCACAGAGGAGTTGGCCTATCGGCTAGGGCGGTCAACCTCGAATCTTGGGAACTGGGTTCGAGTCTCGGCAATGTGTGTGCCCTTCAATCCGCTCTGGGTCTTTTTCCACATCATAGAAAAGCCTAGCACACATGCATGATCATTGTATGCACAGATGTGAGGTTAAAAAAACTCTACAGCTTAAAATGGGGAGTTAAAGGCAGGAGTGCACTTTCCCCATATCAATGTAGGGTGACCTTTCTCCAACCAAGCGGAGGGTATCCTAACAATCTACTGACATAAGTTGAAGTTTCGACCCTCTAGTGAGAAAGAGGGTAGATCTCCCTCAGGGCAGCATAAAATGAAATGATGCTCAAGTGTTATTTACGCTTGTGCCTAGTGTAACAAAATAATTAATGAGAAAGGAAGAATTAAAGACAACTGGCATTATTATTGTCCAGCCTGTTGTGCTGTCCACCATGGGAGCCTGGTGCATGCTCTTTGGACTCATGGCCTGTCTGTGAGTCTGTCTCTCCTGCTGTCAATCATGGGTGCCTGGTGCCTGTCCTGTCTGTGAGTCTGTCTCTCCTGCTGTCCACCGTGGGTGCCTGGTGCATGTCCTGCCTGTGAGCCTGTCTCTCCTTCTGTCCACCATGGGTGCCTGTTGCATGGCCTGTCTCTTCTGCTGTCCACCGTGGGTGCCTGTTGCATGGTCTGTCTGTGAGGCTGTCTCTCCTGCTGTCCACCATGGGTGCCTGTTCCAAGTCCTGTCTGTGATCCTGTCTCTCCTGCTGTCCACCATGGGTGCCTGTTGCATGTCCTGTCTCTGAGCCTGTCTCTCCTGCTGTCCACCATGGGAGCCTGTTGCATGTCCTGTCCGTGAGTCTCTCTCCTGCTGTCCACCATGGGTGCCTGGTGTATGTCTTGTCTGTGAGTCTGTCTCTCTTGCTGTCCATCGTAGGAGCCTGGTGCATGTCCTGTCTGTGAGTCTGTCTCTCCTGCTGTCCACCATGGGAGCCTGTTGCATGTCCTGTCTGTGAGTCTGTCTCTACTGCTGTACACCCTGGGTGCCTGTTACATGTCCTGTCTGTGAGCCTGTCTCTCCTGCTGTCCCCCAGTGGAGCCTGTTGCATGGCCTGTCTGTGAGCCTGTCTCTCCTGCTGTCCACCGTGGGTGCCTGGTGCATGTCCCGTCTGTGAGCCTGTATCTCCTGCTGTCCACAGTGGGTGCCTGGTGCATGTCCTGTCTGTGAGCCTGTCTCTCCTGCTGTCCACCATGGGTGCCTGTTGCATGGTCTGTCTGTGGGCCTGTCTCTCCTGCTGTCCACAGTGGGTGCCTGGTGCATGTCCTGTCTGTGAGTCTGTCTCTCCTGCTGTCCACCATGGGTGCCTGGTGCATGTCCTGTCTGAGAGTCTGTCTCTCCTGCTGTCCACAGTGGGTGCCTGGTGCATGGTCTGTCTGTGAGACTGTCTCTCCTGCTGTCCACCATGGGTGCCTGTTGCATGGTCTGTCTGTGAGCCTGTCTTTCCTGCTGTCCACAGTGGGTGCCTGGTGCATGTCCTGTCTGTGAGCCTGTCTCTCCTGCTGTCCACCATGGGTGCCTGGTGCATGTCCTGTCTGTGAGCCTGTCTCTCCTGCTGTCCACAGTGGGTGCCTGTTGCATGTCCTGTCCCTGAGTCTGTCTCTCCTGCTGTCCACAGTGGGTGCCTGTTGCATGTCCTGTCTGTGAGCCTGTCTCTCCTGCTGTCCACAGTGGGTGCCTGGTGCATGGTCTGTCTGTGAGTCTGTCTCTCCTGCTGTCCACAGTGGGTGCCTGTTGCATGTACGGTCTGTGAGTCTGTCTCTCCTGCTGTCCACCATGGTTGCCTGGTGCATGTCCTGTCTGTGAGCCTGTCTCTCCTGCTGTCCACCATGGGTGAATGGTGCATGTCCGGTCTGTGAGCCTGTCTCTCCTGCTGTCCACCATGGGTGCCTGGTGCATGTCCTGTCTGTGAGCCTGTCTCTCCTGCTGTCCACAGTGGGTGCCTGTTGCATGTCCTGTCTGCGAGTCTGTCTCTCCTGCTGTCCACAGTGGGTGCCTGTTGCATGTCCTGTCTGTGAGTCTGTCTCTCCTGCTGTCCACCATGGGTGCCTGGTGCATGTCCTGTCTGTGAGTCTGTCTCTCCTGCTGTCCACAGTGGGTGCCTGGTGCATGGTCTGTCTGTGAGCCTGTCTCTCCTGCTGTCCACCATGGGTGCCTGTTGCATGGTCTGTCTGTGAGCCTGTCTCTCCTGCTGTCCACAGTTGGTGCCTGGTGCATGTCCTGTCTGTGAGCCTGTCTCTCCTGCTGTCCACCATGGGTGCCTGATGCATGTCCTGTCAGTGAGCCTGTCTCTCCTGCTGTCCACAGTGGGTGCCTGATGCATGTCCTGTCAGTGAGTCTGTCTCTCCTGCTGTCCACAGTGGGTGCCTGTTGCATGTCCTGTCTGTGAGTCTGTCTCTCCTGCTGTCCACCATGGGTGCCTGATGCATGTCCTGTCAGTGAGCCTGTCTCTCCTGCTGTCCACAGTGGGTGCCTGTTGCATGTCCTGTCTGTGAGTCTGTCTCTCCTGCTGTCCACAGTGGGTGCCTGTTGCATGTCCTATCTGTGAGCCTGTCTCTCCTGCTGTCCAAAGTGGGTGCCTGGTCTGTCTGTGAGTCTGTCTCTCCTGCTGTCCGCCATGAGTGCCTGTTGCATGTCCTGTCTGTGAGCCTGTCTCTCCTGCTGTCCACAGTGGGTGCCTGTTGCATGTCCTGTCTGTGAGCCTGTCTCTCCTGCTGTCCACAGTGGGTGCCTGGTCTGTCTGTGAGCCTGTCTCTCCTGCTGTCCACCATGGGTGCCTGGTGCATGTCCTGTCTGTGAGCCTGTCTCTCCTGCTGTCCACAGTGGGTGCCTGTTGCATGTGCTGTCTGCGAGTCTGTCTCTCCTGCTGTCCACAGTGGGTGCCTGTTGCATGTCAAGTCGGTGAGTCTGTCTCTCCTGCTGTCCACCATGGGTGCCTGGTGCATGTCCTGTCTGTGAGCCTGTCTCTCCTGCTGTCCACAGTGGGTGCCTGTTGCATGTCCTGTCTGCGAGTCTGTCTCTCCTGCTGTCCACAGTGGGTGCCTGGTGCATGTCCTGTCTGTGAGCCTGTCTCTCCTGCTGTCCACCATGGGTGCCTGGTGCATGTCCTTTCTGTGAGCCTGTCTCTCCTGCTGTCCACAGTGGGTGCCTGTTGCATGTCCTGTCTGTGAGTCTCTCTCTCCTGCTGTCCACAGTGGGTGCATGTTGCATGTCCTGTCTGTGAGTCTGTCTCTCCTGCTGTCCACAGTGGGTGCCTGTTGCATGTCCTGTCTGTGAGCCTGTCTCTCCTGCTGTCCACAGTGGGTGCCTGGTCTGTCTGTGAGCCTGTCTCTCCTGCTGTCCGCCATGAGTGCCTGTTGCATGTCCTGTCTGTGAGCCTGTCTCTCCTGCTGTCCACCATGGGTGCCTGCATGTCCTGTCTGTGAGCCTGTCTCTCCTGCAGTCCACAGTGGGTGCCTGGTGCATGTCCTGTCTGTGAGCCTGTCTCTCCTGCTGTCCACCATGGGTGCCTGGTGCATGTCCTGTCTGTGAGCCTGTCTCTCCTGCTGTCCACAGTGGGTGCCTGTTGCATGTCCTGTCTGCGAGTCTGTCTCTCCTGCTGTCCACAGTGGGTGCCTGGTGCATGTCCTGTCTGTGAGCCTGTCTCTCCTGCTGTCCACCATGGGTGCCTGGTGCATGTCCTGTCTGTGAGCCTGTCTCTCCTGCTGTCCACCATGGGTGCCTGATGCATGTCCTGTCAGTGAGCCTGTCTCTCCTGCTGTCCACAGTGGGTGCCTGTTTCATGTACGGTCTGTGAGTCTGTCTCTCCTGCTGTCCACCATGGTTGCCTGGTGCATGTCCTGTCTGTGAGCCTGTCTCTCCTGCTGTCCACCATGGGTGCATGGTGCATGTACTGTCTGTGAGCATGTCTCTCCTGCTGTCCACCATGGGTGCCTGGTGCATGTCCTGTCTGTGAGCCTGTCTCACCTGCTGTCCACAGTGGGTGCCTGTTGCATGTCCTGTCTGCGAGTCTGTCTCTCCTGCTGTCCACAGTGGGTGCCTGTTGCATGTCCTGTCTGTGAGTCTGTCTCTCCTGCTGTCCACCATGGGTGCCTGGGGCATGTCCTGTCTGTGAGTCTGTCTCTCCTGCTGTCCACAGTGGGTGCCTGGTGCATGGCCTGTCTGTGAGCCTGTCTCTCCTGCTGTCCACCATGGGTGCCTGTTGCATGGTCTGTCTGTGAGCCTGTCTCTCCTGCTGTCCACAGTTGGTGCCTGGTGCATGTCCTGTCTGTGAGCTTGTATCTCCTGCTGTCCACCATGGGTGCCTGATGCATGTCCTGTCTGTGAGTCTGTCTCTCCTGCTGTCCACAGTGGGTGCCTGTTGCATGTCCTGTCTGTGAGTCTGTCTCTCCTGCTGTCCACAGTGGGTGCCTGTTGCATGTCCTGTCTGTGAGCCTGTCTCTCCTGCTGTCCACAGTGGGTACCTGGTCTGTCTGTGAGCCTGTCTCTCCTGCTGTCCGCCATGAGTGCCTGTTGCATGTCCTGTCTGTGAGCCTGTCTCTCCTGCTGTCCACCATGGGTGCCTGATGCATGTCCTGTCAGTGAGCCTGTCTCTCCTGCTGTCCACAGTGGGTGCCTGTTGCATGTCCTGTCTGTGAGTCTGTCTCTCCTGCTGTCCACAGTGGGTGCCTGTTGCATGTCCTGTCTGTGAGCCTGTCTCTCCTGCTGTCCACAGTGGGTGCCTGGTCTGTCTGTGAGCCTGCTAATCCTGCTGTCCGCCATGAGTGCCTGTTGCATGTCCTGTCTGTGAGCCTGTCTCTCCTGCTGTCCACAGTGGGTGCCTGTTGCATGTCCTGTCTGTGAGCCTGTCTCTCCTGCTGTCCACAGTGGGTGCCTGTTGCATGTCCTGTCTGTGAGCCTGTCTCTCCTGCTGTCCACAGTGGGTGCCTGGTGCATGTCCTGTCTGTGAGCCTGTCTCTCCTGCTGTCCACAGTGGGTGCCTGTTGCATGTGCTGTCTGCGAGTCTGTCTCTCCTGCTGTCCACAGTGGGTGCCTGTTGCATGTCCTGTCTGTGAGTCTGTCTCTCCTGCTGTCCACCATGGGTGCCTGGTGCATGTCCTGTCTGTGAGCCTGTCTCTCCTGCTGTCCACAGTGGGTGCCTGTTGCATGTCCTGTCTGCGAGTCTGTCTCTCCTGCTGTCCACAGTGGGTGCCTGGTGCATGTCCTGTCTGCGAGCCTGTCTCTCCTGCTGTCCACCATTGGTGCCTGGTGCATGTCCTGTCTGTGAGCCTGTCTCTCCTGCTGTCCACAGTGGGTGCCTGTTGCATGTCCTGTCTGTGAGTCTGTCTCTCCTGCTGTCCACAGTGGGTGCCTGTTGCATGTCCTGTCTGTGAGCCTGTCTCTCCTGCTGTCCACAGTGGGTGCCTGGTGCATGGTCTGTCTGTGAGTCTGTCTCTCCTGCTGTCCACAGTGGGTGCCTGTTGCATGTACGGTCTGTGAGTCTGTCTCTCCTGCTGTCCACCATGGTTGCCTGGTGCATGTCCTGTCTGTGAGCCTGTCTCTCCTGCTGTCCACCATGGGTGCCTGGTGCATGTCCTGTCTGTGAGCCTGTCTCTCCTGCTGTCCACCATGGGTGCCTGGTGCATGTCCTGTCTGTGAGCCTGTCTCTCCTGCTGTCCACAGTGGGTGCCTATTGCATGTCCTGTCTGCGAGTCTGTCTCTTCTGCTGTCCACAGTGGGTGCCTGTTGCATGTCCTGTCTGTGAGTCTGTCTCTCCTGCTGTCCACCATGGGTGCCTGGGGCATGTCCTGTCTGTGAGTCTGTCTCTCCTGCTGTCCACAGTGGGTGCCTGGTGCATGGTCTGTCTGTGAGCCTGTCTCTCCTGCTGTCCACCATGGGTGCCTGTTGCATGGTCTGTCTGTGAGCCTGTCTCTCCTGCTGTCCACAGTGGGTGCCTGGTGCATGTCCTGTCTGTGAGCCTGTCTCTCCTGCTGTCCACCATGGGTGCCTGATGCATGTCCTGTCAGTGAGCCTGTCTCTCCTGCTGTCCACAGTGGGTGCCTGTTGCATGTCCTGTCTGTGAGTCTGTCTCTCCTGCTGTCCACAATGGGTGCCTGTTGCATGTCCTGTCTGTGAGTCTGTCTCTCCTGCTGTCCACAGTGGGTGCCTGTTGCATGTCCTGTCTGTGAGCCTGTCTCTCCTGCTGTCCACAGTGGGTGCCTGGTCTGTCTGTGAGCCTGTCTCTCCTGCTGTCCGCCATGAGTGCCTGTTGCATGTCCTGTCTGTGAGCCTGTCTCTCCTGCTGTCCACCATGGGTGCCTGATGCATGTCCTGTCAGTGAGCCTGTCTCTCCTGCTGTCCACAGTGGGTGCCTGTTGCATGTCCTGTCTGTGAGTCTGTCTCTCCTGCTGTCCACAGTGGGTGCCTGTTGCATGTCCTGTCTGTGAGCCTGTCTCTCCTGCTGTCCACAGTGGGTGCCTGGTCAGTCTGTGAGCCTGTCTCTCCTGCTGTCCGCCATGAGTGCCTGTTGCATGTCCTGTCTGTGAGCCGGTCTCTCCTGCTGTCCACAGTGGGTGCCTGTTGCATGTCCTGTCTGTGAGTCTGTCTCTCCTGCTGTCCACCATGGGAGCCTGTTGCATGTCCTGTCTGTGAGTCTGTCTCTACTGCTGTCCACCATGGGTGCCTGTTGCATGTCCTGTCTGTGAGTCTGTCTCTACTGCTGTACACCCTGGGTGCCTGTTACATGTCCTGTCTGTGAGCCTGTCTCTCCTGCTGTCCCCCAGTGGAGCCTGTTGCATGGCCTGTCTGTGAGCCTGTCTCTCCTGCTGTCCACCGTGGGTGCCTGGTGCATGTCCCGTCTGTGAGCCTGTATCTCCTGCTGTCCACAGTGGGTGCCTGGTGCATGTCCTGTCTGTGAGCCTGTCTCTCCTGCTGTCCACCATGGGTGCCTGTTGCATGGTCTGTCTGTGGGCCTGTCTCTCCTGCTGTCCACAGTGGGTGCCTGGTGCATGTCCTGTCTGTGAGTCTGTCTCTCCTGCTGTCCACCATGGGTGCCTGGTGCATGTCCTGTCTGAGAGTCTGTCTCTCCTGCTGTCCACAGTTGGTGCCTGGTGCATGGTCTGTCTGTGAGACTGTCTCTCCTGCTGTCCACCATGGGTGCCTGTTGCATGGTCTGTCTGTGAGCCTGTCTTTCCTGCTGTCCACAGTGGGTGCCTGGTGCATGTCCTGTCTGTGAGCCTGTCTCTCCTGCTGTCCACCATGGGTGCCTGGTGCATGTCCTGTCTGTGAGCCTGTCTCTCCTGCTGTCCACAGTGGGTGCCTGTTGCATGTCCTGTCTGCGAGTCTGTCTCTCCTGCTGTCCACAGTGGGTGCCTGGTGCATGTCCTGTCTGTGAGCCTGTCTCTCCTGCTGTCCACCATGGGTGCCTGGTGCATGTCCTGTCTGTGAGCCTGTCTCTCCTGCTGTCCACCATGGGTGCCTGATGCATGTCCTGTCAGTGAGCCTGTCTCTCCTGCTGTCCACAGTGGGTGCCTGTTTCATGTACGGTCTGTGAGTCTGTCTCTCCTGCTGTCCACCATGGTTGCCTGGTGCATGTCCTGTCTGTGAGCCTGTCTCTCCTGCTGTCCACCATGGGTGCATGGTGCATGTACTGTCTGTGAGCATGTCTCTCCTGCTGTCCACCATGGGTGCCTGGTGCATGTCCTGCCTGTGAGCCTGGCTCACCTGCTGTCCACAGTGGGTGCCTGTTGCATGTCCTGTCTGCGAGTCTGTCTCTCCTGCTGTCCACAGTGGGTGCCTGTTGCATGTCCTGTCTGTGAGTCTGTCTCTCCTGCTGTCCACCATGGGTGCCTGGGGCATGTCCTGTCTGTGAGTCTGTCTCTCCTGCTGTCCACAGTGGGTGCCTGGTGCATGGCCTGTCTGTGAGCCTGTCTCTCCTGCTGTCCACCATGGGTGCCTGTTGCATGGTCTGTCTGTGAGCCTGTCTCTCCTGCTGTCCACAGTTGGTGCCTGGTGCATGTCCTGTCTGTGAGCTTGTATCTCCTGCTGTCCACCATGGGTGCCTGATGCATGTCCTGTCTGTGAGTCTGTCTCTCCTGCTGTCCACAGTGGGTGCCTGTTGCATGTCCTGTCTGTGAGTCTGTCTCTCCTGCTGTCCACAGTGGGTGCCTGTTGCATGTCCTGTCTGTGAGCCTGTCTCTCCTGCTGTCCACAGTGGGTACCTGGTCTGTCTGTGAGCCTGTCTCTCCTGCTGTCCGCCATGAGTGCCTGTTGCATGTCCTGTCTGTGAGCCTGTCTCTCCTGCTGTCCACCATGGGTGCCTGATGCATGTCCTGTCAGTGAGCCTGTCTCTCCTGCTGTCCACAGTGGGTGCCTGTTGCATGTCCTGTCTGTGAGTCTGTCTCTCCTGCTGTCCACAGTGGGTGCCTGTTGCATGTCCTGTCTGTGAGCCTGTCTCTCCTGCTGTCCACAGTGGGTGCCTGGTCTGTCTGTGAGCCTGCTAATCCTGCTGTCCGCCATGAGTGCCTGTTGCATGTCCTGTCTGTGAGCCTGTCTCTCCTGCTGTCCACAGTGGGTGCCTGTTGCATGTCCTGTCTGTGAGCCTGTCTCTCCTGCTGTCCACAGTGGGTGCCTGTTGCATGTCCTGTCTGTGAGCCTGTCTCTCCTGCTGTCCACAGTGGGTGCCTGGTGCATGTCCTGTCTGTGAGCCTGTCTCTCCTGCTGTCCACAGTGGGTGCCTGTTGCATGTGCTGTCTGCGAGTCTGTCTCTCCTGCTGTCCACAGTGGGTGCCTGTTGCATGTCCTGTCTGTGAGTCTGTCTCTCCTGCTGTCCACCATGGGTGCCTGGTGCATGTCCTGTCTGTGAGCCTGTCTCTCCTGCTGTCCACAGTGGGTGCCTGTTGCATGTCCTGTCTGCGAGTCTGTCTCTCCTGCTGTCCACAGTGGGTGCCTGGTGCATGTCCTGTCTGCGAGCCTGTCTCTCCTGCTGTCCACCATTGGTGCCTGGTGCATGTCCTGTCTGTGAGCCTGTCTCTCCTGCTGTCCACAGTGGGTGCCTGTTGCATGTCCTGTCTGTGAGTCTGTCTCTCCTGCTGTCCACAGTGGGTGCCTGTTGCATGTCCTGTCTGTGAGCCTGTCTCTCCTGCTGTCCACAGTGGGTGCCTGGTGCATGGTCTGTCTGTGAGTCTGTCTCTCCTGCTGTCCACAGTGGGTGCCTGTTGCATGTACGGTCTGTGAGTCTGTCTCTCCTGCTGTCCACCATGGTTGCCTGGTGCATGTCCTGTCTGTGAGCCTGTCTCTCCTGCTGTCCACCATGGGTGCCTGGTGCATGTCCTGTCTGTGAGCCTGTCTCTCCTGCTGTCCACCATGGGTGCCTGGTGCATGTCCTGTCTGTGAGCCTGTCTCTCCTGCTGTCCACAGTGGGTGCCTGTTGCATGTCCTGTCTGCGAGTCTGTCTCTTCTGCTGTCCACAGTGGGTGCCTGTTGCATGTCCTGTCTGTGAGTCTGTCTCTCCTGCTGTCCACCATGGGTGCCTGGGGCATGTCCTGTCTGTGAGTCTGTCTCTCCTGCTGTCCACAGTGGGTGCCTGGTGCATGGTCTGTCTGTGAGCCTGTCTCTCCTGCTGTCCACCATGGGTGCCTGTTGCATGGTCTGTCTGTGAGCCTGTCTCTCCTGCTGTCCACAGTGGGTGCCTGGTGCATGTCCTGTCTGTGAGCCTGTCTCTCCTGCTGTCCACCATGGGTGCCTGATGCATGTCCTGTCAGTGAGCCTGTCTCTCCTGCTGTCCACAGTGGGTGCCTGTTGCATGTCCTGTCTGTGAGTCTGTCTCTCCTGCTGTCCACAATGGGTGCCTGTTGCATGTCCTGTCTGTGAGTCTGTCTCTCCTGCTGTCCACAGTGGGTGCCTGTTGCATGTCCTGTCTGTGAGCCTGTCTCTCCTGCTGTCCACAGTGGGTGCCTGGTCTGTCTGTGAGCCTGTCTCTCCTGCTGTCCGCCATGAGTGCCTGTTGCATGTCCTGTCTGTGAGCCTGTCTCTCCTGCTGTCCACCATGGGTGCCTGATGCATGTCCTGTCCAGTGAGCCTGTCTCTCCTGCTGTCCACAGTGGGTGCCTGTTGCATGTCCTGTCTGTGAGTCTGTCTCTCCTGCTGTCCACAGTGGGTGCCTGTTGCATGTCCTGTCTGTGAGCCTGTCTCTCCTGCTGTCCACAGTGGGTGCCTGGTCAGTCTGTGAGCCTGTCTCTCCTGCTGTCCGCCATGAGTGCCTGTTGCATGTCCTGTCTGTGAGCCGGTCTCTCCTGCTGTCCACAGTGGGTGCCTGTTGCATGTCCTGTCTGTGAGTCTGTCTCTCCTGCTGTCCACCATGGGAGCCTGTTGCATGTCCTGTCTGTGAGTCTGTCTCTACTGCTGTCCACCATGGGTGCCTGTTGCATGTCCTGTCTGTGAGTCTGTCTCTACTGCTGTACACCCTGGGTGCCTGTTACATGTCCTGTCTGTGAGCCTGTCTCTCCTGCTGTCCCCCAGTGGAGCCTGTTGCATGGCCTGTCTGTGAGCCTGTCTCTCCTGATGTCCACCGTGGGTGCCTGGTGCATGTCCCGTCTGTGAGCCTGTATCTCCTGCTGTCCACAGTGGGTGCCTGGTGCATGTCCTGTCTGTGAGCCTGTCTCTCCTGCTGTCCACCATGGGTGCCTGTTGCATGGTCTGTCTGTGGGCCTGTCTCTCCTGCTGTCCACAGTGGGTGCCTGGTGCATGTCCTGTCTGTGAGTCTGTCTCTCCTGCTGTCCACCATGGGTGCCTGGTGCATGTCCTGTCTGAGAGTCTGTCTCTCCTGCTGTCCACAGTGGGTGCCTGGTGCATGGTCTGTCTGTGAGACTGTCTCTCCTGCTGTCCACCATGGGTGCCTGTTGCATGGTCTGTCTGTGAGCCTGTCTTTCCTGCTGTCCACAGTGGGTGCCTGTTGCATGTCCTGTCTGTGAGTCTGTCTCTCCTGCTGTCCACCATGGGTGCCTGTTGCATGGTCTGTCTGTGAGCCTGTCTTTCCTGCTGTCCACAGTGGGTGCCTGTTGCATGTCCTGTCTCTGAGTCTGTCTCTCCTGCTGTCCACAGTGGGTGCCTGTTGCATGTCCTGTCTGTGAGCCTGTCTCTCCTGCTGTCCACAGTGGGTGCCTGGTGCATGGTCTGTCTGTGAGTCTGTCTCTCCTGCTGTCCACAGTGTGTGCCTGTTGCATGTACGGTCTGTGAGTCTGTCTCTCCTGCTGTCCACCATGGTTGCCTGGTGCATGTCCTGTCTGTGAGCCTGTCTCTCCTGCTGTCCACCATGGGTGAATGGTGCATGTCCGGTCTGTGAGCCTGTCTCTCCTGCTGTCCACCATGGGTGCCTGGTGCATGTCCTGTCTGTGAGCCTGTCTCTCCTGCTGTCCACAGTGGGTGCCTGTTGCATGTCCTGTCTGCGAGTCTGTCTCTCCTGCTGTCCACAGTGGGTGCCTGTTGCATGTCCTGTCTGTGAGTCTGTCTCTCCTGCTGTCCACCATGGGTGCCTGGTGCATGTCCTGTCTGTGAGTCTGTCTCTCCTGCTGTCCACAGTGGGTGCCTGGTGCATGGTCTGTCTGTGAGCCTGTCTCTCCTGCTGTCCACCATGGGTGCCTGTTGCATGGTCTGTCTGTGAGCCTGTCTCTCCTGCTGTCCACAGTTGGTGCCTGGTGCATGTCCTGTCTGTGAGCCTGTCTCTCCTGCTGTCCACCATGGGTGCCTGATGCATGTCCTGTCAGTGAGCCTGTCTCTCCTGCTGTCCACAGTGGGTGCCTGATGCATGTCCTGTCAGTGAGTCTGTCTCTCCTGCTGTCCACAGTGGGTGCCTGTTGCATGTCCTGTCTGTGAGTGTCTCTCCTGCTGTCCACAGTGGGTGCCTGTTGCATGTCCTGTCTGTGAGCCTGTCTCTCCTGCTGTCCACAGTGGGTGCCTGGTCTGTCTGTGAGCCTGTCTCTCCTGCTGTCCGCCATGAGTGCCTGTTGCATGTCCTGTCTGTGAGCCTGTCTCTCCTGCTGTCCACCATGGGTGCCTGATGCATGTCCTGTCAGTGAGCCTGTCTCTCCTGCTGTCCACAGTGGGTGCCTGTTGCATGTCCTGTCTGTGAGTCTGTCTCTCCTGCTGTCCACAGTGGGTGCCTGTTGCATGTCCTATCTGTGAGCCTGTCTCTCCTGCTGTCCACAGTGGGTGCCTGGTCTGTCTGTGAGTCTGTCTCTCCTGCTGTCCGCCATGAGTGCCTGTTGCATGTCCTGTCTGTGAGCCTGTCTCTCCTGCTGTCCACAGTGGGTGCCTGTTGCATGTCCTGTCTGTGAGCCTGTCTCTCCTGCTGTCCACAGTGGGTGCCTGGTCTGTCTGTGAGCCTGTCTCTCCTGCTGTCCACCATGGGTGCCTGGTGCATGTCCTGTCTGTGAGCCTGTCTCTCCTGCTGTCCACAGTGGGTGCCTGTTGCATGTGCTGTCTGCGAGTCTGTCTCTCCTGCTGTCCACAGTGGGTGCTGTTGCATGTCCTGTCGGTGAGTCTGTCTCTCCTGCTGTCCACCATGGGTGCCTGGTGCATGTCCTGTCTGTGAGCCTGTCTCTCCTGCTGTCCACAGTGGGTGCCTGTTGCATGTCCTGTCTGCGAGTCTGTCTCTCCTGCTGTCCACAGTGGGTGCCTGGTGCATGTCCTGTCTGTGAGCCTGTCTCTCCTGCGGTCCACCATGGGTGCCTGGTGCATGTCCTGTCTGTGAGCCTGTCTCTCCTGCTGTCCACAGTGGGTGCCTGTTGCATGTCCTGTCTGTGAGTCTCTCTCTCCTGCTGTCCACAGTGGGTGCATGTTGCATGTCCTGTCTGTGAGTCTGTCTCTCCTGCTGTCCACAGTGGGTGCCTGTTGCATGTCCTGTCTGTGAGCCTGTCTCTCCTGCTGTCCACAGTGGGTGCCTGGTCTGTCTGTGAGCCTGTCTCTCCTGCTGTCCGCCATGAGTGCCTGTTGCATGTCCTGTCTGTGAGCCTGTCTCTCCTGCTGTCCACCATGGGTGCCTGCATGTCCTGTCTGTGAGCCTGTCTCTCCTGCAGTCCACAGTGGGTGCCTGGTGCATGTCCTGTCTGTGAGCCTGTCTCTCCTGCTGTCCGCCATGAGTGCCTGTTGCATGTCCTGTCTGTGAGCCTGTCTCTCCTGCTGTCCACCATGGGTGCCTGGTGCATGTCCTGTCTGTGAGCCTGTCTCTCCTGCTGTCCACAGTGGGTGCCTGTTGCATGTCCTGTCTGCGAGTCTGTCTCTCCTGCTGTCCACAGTGGGTGCCTGGTGCATGTCCTGTCTGTGAGCCTGTCTCTCCTGCTGTCCACCATGGGTGCCTGATGCATGTCCTGTCAGTGAGCCTGTCTCTCCTGCTGTCCACAGTGGGTGCCTGTTTTATGTACGGTCTGTGAGTCTGTCTCTCCTGATGTCCACCATGGTTGCCTGGTGCATGTCCTGTCTGTGAGCCTGTCTCTCCTGCTGTCCACCATGGGTGCATGGTGCATGTCCTGTCTGTGAGCATGTCTCTCCTGCTGTCCACCATGGGTGCCTGGTGCATGTCCTGTCTGTGAGCCTGTCTCACCTGCTGTCCACAGTGGGTGCCTGTTGCATGTCCTGTCTGCGAGTCTGTCTCTCCTGCTGTCCACAGTGGGTGCCTGTTGCATGTCCTGTCTGTGAGTCTGTCTCTCCTGCTGTCCACCATGGGTGCCTGGGGCATGTCCTGTCTGTGAGTCTGTCTCTCCTGCTGTCCACAGTGGGTGCCTGGTGCATGGTCTGTCTGTGAGCCTGTCTCTCCTGCTGTCCACCATGGGTGCCTGTTGCATGGTCTGTCTGTGAGCCTGTCTCTCCTGCTGTCCACAGTTGGTGTCTGGTGCATGTCCTGTCTGTGAGCTTGTATCTCCTGCTGTCCACCATGGGTGCCTGATGCATGTCCTGTCTGTGAGTCTGTCTCTCCTGCTGTCCACAGTGGGTGCCTGTTGCATGTCCTGTCTGTGAGTCTGTCTCTCCTGCTGTCCACAGTGGGTGCCTGTTGCATGTCCTGTCTGTGAGCCTGTCTCTCCTGCTGTCCACAGTGGGTACCTGGTCTGTCTGTGAGCCTGTCTCTCCTGCTGTCCGCCATGAGTGCCTGTTGCATGTCCTGTCTGTGAGCCTGTCTCTCCTGCTGTCCACCATGGGTGCCTGATGCATGTCCTGTCAGTGAGCCTGTCTCTCCTGCTGTCCACAGTGGGTGCCTGTTGCATGTCCTGTCTGTGAGTCTGTCTCTCCTGCTGTCCACAGTGGGTGCCTGTTGCATGTCCGGTCTGTGAGCCTGTCTCTCCTGCTGTCCACAGTGGGTGCCTGGTCTGACTGTGAGCCTGCTAATCCTGCTGTCCGCCATGAGTGCCTGTTGCATGTCCTGTCTGTGAGCCTGTCTCTCCTGCTGTCCACAGTGGGTGCCCGTTGCATGTCCTGTCTGTGAGCCTGTCTCTCCTGCTGTCCACAGTGGGTGCCTGTTGCATGTCCTGTCTGTGAGCCTGTCTCTCCTGCTGTCCACAGTGGGTGCCTGGTGCATGTCCTGTCTGTGAGCCTGTCTCTCCTGCTGTCCACAGTGGGTGCCTGTTGCATGTGCTGTCTGCGAGTCTGTCTCTCCTGCTGTCCACAGTGGGTGCCTGTTGCATGTCCTGTCTGTGAGTCTGTCTCTCCTGCTGTCCACCATGGGTGCCTGTCCTGTCTGTGAGCCTGTCTCTCCTGCTGTCCACAGTGGGTGCCTGTTGCATGTCCTGTCTGCGAGTCTGTCTCTCCTGCTGTCCACAGTGGGTGCCTGGTGCATGTCCTGTCTGCGAGCCTGTCTCTCCTGCTGTCCACCATTGGTGCCTGGTGCATGTCCTGTCTGTGAGCCTGCCTCTCCTGCTGTCCACAGTGGGTGCCTGTTGCATGTCCTGTCTGTGAGTCTGTCTCTCCTGCTGTCCACAGTGGGTGCCTGTTGCATGTCCTGTCTGTGAGCCTGTCTCTCCTGCTGTCCACAGTGGGTGCCTGGTGCATGGTCTGTCTGTGAGTCTGTCTCTCCTGCTGTCCACAGTGGGTGCCTGTTGCATGTACGGTCTGTGAGTCTGTCTCTCCTGCTGTCCACCATGGTTGCCTGGTGCATGTCCTGTCTGTGAGCCTGTCTCTCCTGCTGTCCACCATGGGTGCCTGGTGCATGTCCTGTCTGTGAGCCTGTCTCTCCTGCTGTCCACCATGGGTGCCTGGTGCATGTCCTGTCTGTGAGCCTGTCTCTCCTGCTGTCCACAGTGGGTGCCTGTTGCATGTCCTGTCTGCGAGTCTGTCTCTTCTGCTGTCCACAGTGGGTGCCTGTTGCATGTCCTGTCTGTGAGTCTGTCTCTCCTG
This sequence comes from Calotriton arnoldi, assembly GCA_963921515.1. Taxonomy (NCBI): domain Eukaryota; kingdom Metazoa; phylum Chordata; class Amphibia; order Caudata; family Salamandridae; genus Calotriton; species Calotriton arnoldi. The sequence continues at coordinate 944,224 of CAWUFW010000681.1, forward strand.
CTGTCCACCATGGGTGCCTGGGGCATGTCCTGTCTGTGAGTCTGTCTCTCCTGCTGTCCACAGTGGGTGCCTGGTGCATGGTCTGTCTGTGAGCCTGTCTCTCCTGCTGTCCACCATGGGTGCCTGTTGCATGGTCTGTCTGTGAGCCTGTCTCTCCTGCTGTCCACAGTGGGTGCCTGGTGCATGTCCTGTCTGTGAGCCTGTCTCTCCTGCTGTCCACCATGGGTGCCTGATGCATGTCCTGTCAGTGAGCCTGTCTCTCCTGCTGTCCACAGTGGGTGCCTGTTGCATGTCCTGTCTGTGAGTCTGTCTCTCCTGCTGTCCACAATGGGTGCCTGTTGCATGTCCTGTCTGTGAGTCTGTCTCTCCTGCTGTCCACAGTGGGTGCCTGTTGCATGTCCTGTCTGTGAGCCTGTCTCTCCTGCTGTCCACAGTGGGTGCCTGGTCTGTCTGTGAGCCTGTCTCTCCTGCTGTCCGCCATGAGTGCCTGTTGCATGTCCTGTCTGTGAGCCTGTCTCTCCTGCTGTCCACCATGGGTGCCTGATGCATGTCCTGTCAGTGAGCCTGTCTCTCCTGCTGTCCACAGTGGGTGCCTGTTGCATGTCCTGTCTGTGAGTCTGTCTCTCCTGCTGTCCACAGTGGGTGCCTGTTGCATGTCCTGTCTGTGAGCCTGTCTCTCCTGCTGTCCACAGTGGGTGCCTGGTCAGTCTGTGAGCCTGTCTCTCCTGCTGTCCGCCATGAGTGCCTGTTGCATGTCCTGTCTGTGAGCCTGTCTCTCCTGCTGTCCACAGTGGGTGCCTGTTGCATGTCCTGTCTGTGAGCCTGTCTCTCCTGCTGTCCACAGTGGGTGCCTGGTCTGTCTGTGAGCCTGTCTTCCTGCTGTCCACCATGGGTGCCTGGTGCATGTCCTGTCTGTGAGCCTGTCTCTCCTGCTGTCCACAGTGGGTGCCTGGTCTGTCTGTGAGCCTGTCTCTCCTGCTGTCCACCATGGGTGCCTGGTGCATGTCCTGTCTGTGAGCCTGTCTCTCCTGCTGTCCACAGTGGGTGCCTGTTGCATGTCCTGTCTGCGAGTCTGTCTCTCCTGCTGTCCACAGTGGGTGCCTGGTGCATGTCCTGTCTGTGAGCCTGTCTCTCCTGCTGTCCACCATGGGTGCCTGGTGCATGTCCTGTCTGTGAGCCTGTCTCTCCTGCTGTCCACCATGGGTGCCTGTTGCATGTCCTGTCTGTGAGCCTGTCTCTCCTGCTGTCCACAGTGGGTGCCTGTTGCATGTCCTGTCTGCGAGTCTGTCTCTCCTGCTGTCCACAGTGGGTGCCTGTTGCATGTCCTGTCTGTGAGTCTGTCTCTCCTGCTGTCCACCATGGGTGCCTGGGGCATGTCTGTCTGTGAGTCTGTCTCTCCTGCTGTCCACAGTGGGTGCCTGGTGCATGGTCTGTCTGTGAGCCTGTCTCTCCTGCTGTCCACCATGGGTGCCTGTTGCATGGTCTGTCTGTGAGCCTGTCTCTCCTGCTGTCCACAGTTGGTGCCTGGTGCATGTCCTGTCTGTGAGCCTGTCTCTCCTGCTGTCCACCATGGGTGCCTGATGCATGTCCTGTCAGTGAGCCTGTCTCTCCTGCTGTCCACAGTGGGTGCCTGTTGCATGTCCTGTCTGTGAGTCTGTCTCTCCTGCTGTCCACAGTGGGTGCCTGTTGCATGTCCTGTCTGTGAGTCTGTCTCTCCTGCTGTCCACAGTGGGTGACTGTTGCATGTCCTGTCTGTGAGCCTGTCTCTCCTGCTGTCCACAGTGGGTGCCTGGTCTGTCTGTGAGCCTGTCTCTCCTGCTGTCCGCCATGAGTGCCTGTTGCATGGCCTGTCTGTGAGCCTGTCTCTCCTGCTGTCCACCATGGGTGCCTGATGCATGTCCTGTCAGTGAGCCTGTCTCTCCTGCTGTCCACAGTGGGTGCCTGTTGCATGTCCTGTCTGTGAGCCTGTCTCTCCTGCTGTCCACAGTGGGTGCCTGGTCTGTCTGTGAGCCTGTCTCTCCTGCTGTCCGCCATGAGTGCCTGTTGCATGTCCTGTCTGTGAGCCTGTCTCTCCTGCTGTCCACAGTGGGTGCCTGTTGCATGTCCTGTCTGTGAGCCGGTCTCTCCTGCTGTCCACAGTGGGTGCCTGGTCTGTCTGTGAGCCTGTCTCTCCTGCTGTCCACCATGGGTGCCTGGTGCATGTCCTGTCTGTGAGCCTGTCTCTCCTGCTGTCCACAGTGGGTGCCTGTTGCATGTGCTGTCTGCGAGTCTGTCTCTCCTGCTGTCCACAGTGGGTGCCTGTTGCATGTCCTGTCTGTGAGTCTGTCTCTCCTGCTGTCCACCATGGGTGCCTGGTGCATGTCCTGTCTGTGAGCCTGTCTCTCCTGCTGTCCACAGTGGGTGCCTGTTGCATTTCCTGTCTGCGAGTCTGTCTCTCCTGCTGTCCACTGTGGGTGCCTGGTGCATGTCCTGTCTGTGAGCCTGTCTCTCCTGCTGTCCACCATGGGTGCCTGGTGCATGTCCTGTCTGTGAGCCTGTCTCTCCTGCTGTCCACAGTGGGTGCCTGTTGCATGTCCTGTCTGTGAGTCTGTCTCTCCTGCTGTCCACAGTGGGTGCCTGTTGCATGTCCTGTCTGTGAGCCTGTCTCTCCTGCTGTCCACAGTGGGTGCCTGTTGCATGTGCTGTCTGCGAGTCTGTCTCTCCTGCTGTCCACAGTGGGTGCCTGTTGCATGTCCTGTCTGTGAGACTGTCTCTCCTGCTGTCCACCATGGGTGCCTGGTGCATGTCCTGTCTGTGAGCCTGTCTCTCCTGCTGTCCACAGTGGGTGCCTGGTGTATGGTCTGTCTGTGAGTCTGTCTCTCCTGCTGTCCACAGTGGGTGCCTGTTGCATGTACGGTCTGTGAGACTGTCTCTCCTGCTGTCCACCATGGTTGCCTGGTGCATGTCCTGTCTGTGAGCCTGTCTATCCTGCTGTCCACCATGGGTGCCTGGTGCATGTCCTGTCTGTGAGCCTGTCTCTCCTGCTGTCCACAGTGGGTGCCTGTTGCATGTCCTGTCTGTGAGTCTGTCTCTCCTGCTGTCCACCATGGGTGCCTGGGGCATGTCCTGTCTGTGAGTCTGTCTCTCCTGCTGTCCACAGTGGGTGCCTGGTGCATGGTCTGTCTGTGAGCCTGTCTCTCCTGCTGTCCACCATGGGTGCCTGTTGCATGGTCTGTCTGTGAGCCTGTCTCTCCTGCTGTCGACAGTGGGTGCCTGGTGCATGTCCTGTCTGTGAGCCTGTCTCTCCTGCTGTCCACAGTGGGTGCCTGTTGCATGTCCTGTCTGTGAGTCTGTCTCTCCTGCTGTCCACAGTGGGTGCCTGTTGCATGTCCTGTCTGTGAGCCTGTCTCTCCTGCTGTCGACAGTGGGTGCCTGGTCTGTCTGTGAGCCTGCTAATCCTGCTGTCCGCCATGAGTGCCTGTTGCATGTCCTCTCTATGAGCCTGTCTCTCCTGCTGTCCACAGTGGGTGCCTGTTGCATGTCCTGTCTGTGAGCCTGTCTCTCCTGCTGTCCACAGTGGGTGCCTGTTGCATGTCCTGTCTGTGAGCCTGTCTCTCCTGCTGTCCACAGTGGGTGCCTGGTGCATGTCCTGTCTGTGAGCCTGTCTCTCCTGCTGTCCACAGTGGGTGCCTGTTGCATGTGCTGTCTGCGAGTCTGTCTCTCCTGCTGTCCACAGTGGGTGCCTGTTGCATGTCCTGTCTGTGAGTCTGTCTCTCCTGCTGTCCACCATGGGTGCCTGGTGCATGTCCTGTCTGTGAGCGTGTCTCTCCTGCTGTCCACAGTGGGTGCCTGTTGCATGTCCTGTCTGCGAGTCTGTCTCTCCTGCTGTCCACAGTGGGTGCCTGGTGCATGTCCTGTCTGCGAGCCTGTCTCTCCTGCTGTCCACCATTGGTGCCTGGTGCATGTCCTGTCTGTGAGCCTGTCTCTCCTGCTGTCCACAGTGGGTGCCTGTTGCATGTCCTGTCTGTGAGCCTGTCTCTCCTGCTGTCCACAGTGGGTGCCTGGTGCATGGTCTGTCTGTGAGTCTGTCTCTCCTGCTGTCCACAGTGGGTGCCTGTTGCATGTACGGTCTGTGAGTCTGTCTCTCCTGCTGTCCACCATGGTTGCCTGGTGCATGTCCTGTCTGTGAGCCTGTCTCTCCTGCTGTCCACCATGGGTGCCTGGTGCATGTCCTGTCTGTGAGCCTGTCTCTCCTGCTGTCCACCATGGGTGCCTGGTGCATGTCCTGTCTGTGAGCCTTTCTCTCCTGCTGTCCACAGTGGGTGCCTGTTGCATGTCCTGTCTGCGAGTCTGTCTCTTCTGCTGTCCACAGTGGGTGCCTGTTGCATGTCCTGTCTGTGAGTCTGTCTCTCCTGCTGTCCACCATGGGTGCCTGGGGCATGTCCTGTCTGTGAGTCTGTCTCTCCTGCTGTCCACAGTGGGTGCCTGGTGCATGGTCTGTCTGTGAGCCTGTCTCTCCTGCTGTCCACCATGGGTGCCTGTTGCATGGTCTGTCTGTGAGCCTGTCTCTCCTGCTGTCCACAGTGGGTGCCTGGTGCATGTCCTGTCTGTGAGCCTGTCTCTCCTGCTGTCCACCATGGGTGCCTGATGCATGTCCTGTCAGTGAGCCTGTCTCTCCTGCTGTCCACAGTGGGTGCCTGTTGCATGTCCTGTCTGTGAGTCTGTCTCTCCTGCTGTCCACAATGGGTGCCTGTTGCATGTCCTGTCTGTGAGTCTGTCTCTCCTGCTGTCCACAGTGGGTGCCTGTTGCATGTCCTGTCTGTGAGCCTGTCTCTCCTGCTGTCCACAGTGGGTGCCTGGTCTGTCTGTGAGCCTGTCTCTCCTGCTGTCCGCCATGAGTGCCTGTTGCATGTCCTGTCTGTGAGCCTGTCTCTCCTGCTGTCCACCATGGGTGCCTGATGCATGTCCTGTCAGTGAGCCTGTCTCTCCTGCTGTCCACAGTGGGTGCCTGTTGCATGTCCTGTCTGTGAGTCTGTCTCTCCTGCTGTCCACAGTGGGTGCCTGTTGCATGTCCTGTCTGTGAGCCTGTCTATCCTGCTGTCCACAGTGGGTGCCTGGTCAGTCTGTGAGCCTGTCTCTCCTGCTGTCCGCCATGAGTGCCTGTTGCATGTCCTGTCTGTGAGCCTGTCTCTCCTGCTGTCCACAGTGGGTGCCTGTTGCATGTCCTGTCTGTGAGCCTGTCTCTCCTGCTGTCCACAGTGGGTGCCTGGTCTGTCTGTGAGCCTGTCTTCCTGCTGTCCACCATGGGTGCCTGGTGCATGTCCTGTCTGTGAGCCTGTCTCTCCTGCTGTCCACAGTGGGTGCCTGGTCTGTCTGTGAGCCTGTCTCTCCTGCTGTCCACCATGGGTGCCTGGTGCATGTCCTGTCTGTGAGCCTGTCTCTCCTGCTGTCCACAGTGGGTGCCTGTTGCATGTCCTGTCTGCGAATCTGTCTCTCCTGCTGTCCACAGTGGGTGCCTGGTGCATGTCCTGTCTGTGAGCCTGTCTCTCCTGCTGTCCACCATGGGTGCCTGGTGCATGTCCTGTCTGTGAGCCTGTCTCTCCTGCTGTCCACCATGGGTGCCTGGTGCATGTCCTGTCTGTGAGCCTGTCTCTCCTGCTGTCCACAGTGGGTGCCTGTTGCATGTCCTGTCTGCGAGTCTGTCTCTCCTGCTGTCCACAGTGGGTGCCTGTTGCATGTCCTGTCTGTGAGTCTGTCTCTCCTGCTGTCCACCATGGGTGCCTGGGGCATGTCTGTCTGTCTGAGTCTGTCTCTCCTGCTGTCCACAGTGGGTGCCTGGTGCATGGTCTGTCTGTGAGCCTGTCTCTCCTGCTGTCCACCATGGGTGCCTGTTGCATGGTCTGTCTGTGAGCCTGTCTCTCCTGCTGTCCACAGTTGGTGCCTGGTGCATGTCCTGTCTGTGAGCCTGTCTCTCCTGCTGTCCACCATGGGTGCCTGATGCATGTCCTGTCAGTGAGCCTGTCTCTCCTGCTGTCCACAGTGGGTGCCTGTTGCATGTCCTGTCTGTGAGTCTGTCTCTCCTGCTGTCCACAGTGGGTGCCTGTTGCATGTCCTGTCTGTGAGTCTGTCTCTCCTGCTGTCCACAGTGGGTGCCTGTTGCATGTCCTGTCTGTGAGCCTGTCTCTCCTGCTGTCCACAGTGGGTGCCTGGTCTGTCTGTGAGCCTGTCTCTCCTGCTGTCCGCCATGAGTGCCTGTTGCATGTCCTGTCTGTGAGCCTGTCTCTCCTGCTGTCCACCATGGGTGCCTGATGCATGTCCTGTCAGTGAGCCTGTCTCTCCTGCTGTCCACAGTGGGTGCCTGTTGCATGTCCTGTCTGTGAGCCTGTCTCTCCTGCTGTCCACAGTGGGTGCCTGGTCTGTCTGTGAGCCTGTCTCTCCTGCTGTCCGCCATGAGTGCCTGTTGCATGTCCTGTCTGTGAGCCTGTCTCTCCTGCTGTCCACAGTGGGTGCCTGTTGCATGTCCTGTCTGTGAGCCGGTCTCTCCTGCTGTCCACAGTGGGTGCCTGGTCTGTCTGTGAGCCTGTCTCTCCTGCTGTCCACCATGGGTGCCTGGTGCATGTCCTGTCTGTGAGCCTGTCTCTCCTGCTGTCCACAGTGGGTGCCTGTTGCATGTCCTGTCTGCGAGTCTGTCTCTCCTGCTGTCCACAGTGGGTGCCTGTTGCATGTCCTGTCTGTGAGTCTGTCTCTCCTGCTGTCCACCATGGGTGCCTGGGGCATGTCTGTCTGTGAGTCTGTCTCTCCTGCTGTCCACAGTGGGTGCCTGGTGCATGGTCTGTCTGTGAGCCTGTCTCTCCTGCTGTCCACCATGGGTGCCTGTTGCATGGTCTGTCTGTGAGCCTGTCTCTCCTGCTGTCCACAGTTGGTGCCTGGTGCATGTCCTGTCTGTGAGCCTGTCTCTCCTGCTGTCCACCATGGGTGCCTGATGCATGTCCTGTCAGTGAGCCTGTCTCTCCTGCTGTCCACAGTGGGTGCCTGTTGCATGTCCTGTCTGTGAGTCTGTCTCTCCTGCTGTCCACAGTGGGTGCCTGTTGCATGTCCTGTCTGTGAGTCTGTCTCTCCTGCTGTCCACAGTGGGTGCCTGTTGCATGTCCTGTCTGTGAGCCTGTCTCTCCTGCTGTCCACAGTGGGTGCCTGGTCTGTCTGTGAGCCTGTCTCTCCTGCTGTCCGCCATGAGTGCCTGTTGCATGTCCTGTCTGTGAGCCTGTCTCTCCTGCTGTCCACCATGGGTGCCTGATGCATGTCCTGTCAGTGAGCCTGTCTCTCCTGCTGTCCACAGTGGGTGCCTGTTGCATGTCCTGTCTGTGAGCCTGTCTCTCCTGCTCTCCACAGTGGGTGCCTGGTCTGTCTGTGAGCCTGTCTCTCCTGCTGTCCGCCATGAGTGCCTGTTGCATGTCCTGTCTGTGAGCCTGTCTCTCCTGCTGTCCACAGTGGGTGCCTGTTGCATGTCCTGTCTGTGAGCCGGTCTCTCCTGCTGTCCACAGTGGGTGCCTGGTCTGTCTGTGAGCCTGTCTCTCCTGCTGTCCACCATGGGTGCCTGGTGCATGTCCTGTCTGTGAGCCTGTCTCTCCTGCTGTCCACAGTGGGTGCCTGTTGCATGTGCTGTCTGCGAGTCTGTCTCTCCTGCTGTCCACAGTGGGTGCCTGTTGCATGTCCTGTCTGTGAGTCTGTCTCTCCTGCTGTCCACCATGGGTGCCTGGTGCATGTCCTGTCTGTGAGCCTGTCTCTCCTGCTGTCCACAGTGGGTGCCTGTTGCATTTCCTGTCTGCGAGTCTGTCTCTCCTGCTGTCCACAGTGGGTGCCTGGTGCATGTACTGTCTGTGAGTCTGTCTCTCCTGCTGTCCACCATGGGTGCCTGGTGCATGTCCTGTCTGTGAGCCTGTCTCTCCTGCTGTCCACAGTGGGTGCCTGTTGCATGTCCTGTCTGTGAGTCTGTCTCTCCTGCTGTCCACAGTGGGTGCCTGTTGCATGTCCTGTCTGTGAGCCTGTCTCTCCTGCTGTCCACAGTGGGTGCCTGTTGCATGTGCTGTCTGTGAGTCTGTCTCTCCTGCTGTCCACCATGGGTGCCTGGTGCATGTCCTGTCTGTGAGCCTGTCTCTCCTGCTGTCCACAGTGGGTGCCTGTTGCATGTCCTGTCTGCGAGTCTGTCTCTCCCGCTGTCCACAGTGGGTGCCTGTTGCATGTCCTGTCTGTGAGTCTGTCTCTCCTGCTGTCCACCATGGGTGCCTGGGGCATGTCTGTCTGTGAGTCTGTCTCTCCTGCTGTCCACAGTGGGTGCCTGGTGCATGGTCTGTCTGTGAGCCTGTCTCTCCTGCTGTCCACCATGGGTGCCTGTTGCATGGTCTGTCTGTGAGCCTGTCTCTCCTGCTGTCCACAGTTGGTGCCTGGTGCATGTCCTGTCTGTGAGCCTGTCTCTCCTGCTGTCCACCATGGGTGCCTGATGCATGTCCTGTCAGTGAGCCTGTCTCTCCTGCTGTCCACAGTGGGTGCCTGTTGCATGTCCTGTCTGTGAGTCTGTCTCTCCTGCTGTCCACAGTGGGTGCCTGTTGCATGTCCTGTCTGTGAGTCTGTCTCTCCTGCTGTCCACAGTGGGTGCCTGTTGCATGTCCTGTCTGTGAGCCTGTCTCTCCTGCTGTCCACAGTGGGTGCCTGGTCTGTCTGTGAGCCTGTCTCTCCTGCTGTCCGCCATGAGTGCCTGTTGCATGTCCTGTCTGTGAGCCTGTCTCTCCTGCTGTCCACCATGGGTGCCTGATGCATGTCCTGTCAGTGAGCCTGTCTCTCCTGCTGTCCACAGTGGGTGCCTGTTGCATGTCCTGTCTGTGAGCCTGTCTCTCCTGCTGTCCACAGTGGGTGCCTGGTCTGTCTGTGAGCCTGTCTCTCCTGCTGTCCGCCATGAGTGCCTGTTGCATGTCCTGTCTGTGAGCCTGTCTCTCCTGCTGTCCACAGTGGGTGCCTGTTGCATGTCCTGTCTGTGAGCCGGTCTCTCCTGCTGTCCACAGTGGGTGCCTGGTCTGTCTGTGAGCCTGTCTCTCCTGCTGTCCACCATGGGTGCCTGGTGCATGTCCTGTCTGTGAGCCTGTCTCTCCTGCTGTCCACAGTGGGTGCCTGTTGCATGTCCTGTCTGCGAGTCTGTCTCTCCTGCTGTCCACAGTGGGTGCCTGTTGCATGTCCTGTCTGTGAGTCTGTCTCTCCTGCTGTCCACCATGGGTGCCTGGGGCATGTCTGTCTGTGAGTCTGTCTCTCCTGCTGTCCACAGTGGGTGCCTGGTGCATGGTCTGTCTGTGAGCCTGTCTCTCCTGCTGTCCACCATGGGTGCCTGTTGCATGGTCTGTCTGTGAGCCTGTCTCTCCTGCTGTCCACAGTTGGTGCCTGGTGCATGTCCTGTCTGTGAGCCTGTCTCTCCTGCTGTCCACCATGGGTGCCTGATGCATGTCCTGTCAGTGAGCCTGTCTCTCCTGCTGTCCACAGTGGGTGCCTGTTGCATGTCCTGTCTGTGAGTCTGTCTCTCCTGCTGTCCACAGTGGATGCCTGTTGCATGTCCTGTCTGTGAGTCTGTCTCTCCTGCTGTCCACAGTGGGTGCCTGTTGCATGTCCTGTCTGTGAGCCTGTCTCTCCTGCTGTCCACAGTGGGTGCCTGGTCTGTCTGTGAGCCTGTCTCTCCTGCTGTCCGCCATGAGTGCCTGTTGCATGTCCTGTCTGTGAGCCTGTCTCTCCTGCTGTCCACCATGGGTGCCTGATGCATGTCCTGTCAGTGAGCCTGTCTCTCCTGCTGTCCACAGTGGGTGCCTGTTGCATGTCCTGTCTGTGAGCCTGTCTCTCCTGCTGTCCACAGTGGGTGCCTGGTCTGTCTGTGAGCCTGTCTCTCCTGCTGTCCGCCATGAGTGCCTGTTGCATGTCCTGTCTGTGAGCCTGTCTCTCCTGCTGTCCACAGTGGGTGCCTGTTGCATGTCCTGTCTGTGAGCCGGTCTCTCCTGCTGTCCACAGTGGGTGCCTGGTCTGTCTGTGAGCCTGTCTCTCCTGCTGTCCACCATGGGTGCCTGGTGCATGTCCTGTCTGTGAGCCTGTCTCTCCTGCTGTCCACAGTGGGTGCCTGTTGCATGTGCTGTCTGCGAGTCTGTCTCTCCTGCTGTCCACAGTGGGTGCCTGTTGCATGTCCTGTCTGTGAGTCTGTCTCTCCTGCTGTCCACCATGGGTGCCTGGTGCATGTCCTGTCTGTGAGCCTGTCTCTCCTGCTGTCCACAGTGGGTGCCTGTTGCATTTCCTGTCTGCGAGTCTGTCTCTCCTGCTGTCCACAGTGGGTGCCTGGTGCATGTCCTGTCTGCGAGTCTGTCTCTCCTGCTGTCCACCATGGGTGCCTGGTGCATGTCCTGTCTGTGAGCCTGTCTCTCCTGCTGTCCACAGTGGGTGCCTGTTGCATGTCCTGTCTGTGAGTCTGTCTCTCCTGCTGTCCACAGTGGGTGCCTGTTGCATGTCCTGTCTGTGAGCCTGTCTCTCCTGCTGTCCACAGTGGGTGCCTGTTGCATGTGCTGTCTGTGAGTCTGTCTCTCCTGCTGTCCACCATGGGTGCCTGGTGCATGTCCTGTCTGTGAGCCTGTCTCTCCTGCTGTCCACAGTGGGTGCCTGTTGCATTTCCTGTCTGCGAGCCTGTCTCTCCTGCTGTCCACAGTGGGTGCCTGGTGCATGTCCTGTCTGTGAGTCTGTCTCTCCTGCTGTCCACCATGGGTGCCTGGTGCATGTCCTGTCTGTGAGCCTGTCTCTCCTGCTGTCCACAGTGGGTGCCTGTTGCATGTCCTGTCTGTGAGTCTGTCTCTCCTGCTGTCCACAGTGGGTGCCTGTTGCATGTCCTGTCTGTGAGCCTGTCTCTCCTGCTGTCCACAGTGGGTGCCTGTTGCATGTGCTGTCTGCGAGTCTGTCTCTCCTGCTGTCCACAGTGGGTGCCTGTTGCATGTCCTGTCTGTGAGTCTGTCTCTCCTGCTGTCCACCATGGGTGCCTGGTGCATGTCCTGTCTGTGAGCCTGTCTCTCCTGCTGTCCACAGTGGGTGCCTGGTGCATGGTCTGTCTGTGAGTCTGTCTCTCCTGCTGTCCACAGTGGGTGCCTGTTGCATGTACGGTCTGTGAGTCTGTCTCTCCTGCTGTCCACCATGGTTGCCTGGTGCATGTCCTGTCTGTGAGCCTGTCTCTCCTGCTGTCCACCATGGGTGCCTGGTGCATGTCCTGTCTGTGAGCCTGTCTCTCCTGCTGTCCACCATGGGTGCCTGGTGCATGTCCTGTCTGTGAGCCTGTCTCTCCTGCTGTCCACAGTGGGTGCCTGTTGCATGTCCTGTCTGCGAGTCTGTCTCTCCTGCTGTCGACAGTGGGTGCCTGTTGCATGTCCTGTCTGTGAGTCTGTCTCTCCTGCTGTCCACCATGGGTGCCTGGGGCATGTCCTGTCTGTGAGTCTGTCTCTCCTGCTGTCCACAGTGGGTGCCTGGTGCATGGTCTGTCTGTGAGCCTGTCTCTCCTGCTGTCCACCATGGGTGCCTGTTGCATGGTCTGTCTGTGAGCCTGTCTCTCCTGCTGTCCACAGTGGGTGCCTGGTGCATGTCCTGTCTGTGAGCCTGTCTCTCCTGCTGTCCACAGTGGGTGCCTGTTGCATGTCCTGTCAGTGAGTCTGTCTCTCCTGCTGTCCACAGTGGGTGCCTGTTGCATGTCCTGTCTGTGAGTCTGTCTCTCCTGCTGTCCACAGTGGGTGCCTGTTGCATGTCCTGTCTGTGAGTCTGTCTCTCCTGCTGTCCACAGTGGGTGACTGTTGCATGTCCTGTCTGTGAGCCTGTCTCTCCTGCTGTCCACAGTGGGTGCGTGGTCTGTCTGTGAGCCTGTCTCTCCTGCTGTCCGCCATGAGTGCCTGTTGCATGTCCTGTCTGTGAGCCTGTCTCTCCTGCTGTCCACCATGGGTGCCTGATGCATGTCCTGTCAGTGAGCCTGTCTCTCCTGCTGTCCACAGTGGGTGCCTGTTGCATGTCCTGTCTGTGAGTCTGTCTCTCCTGCTGTCCACAGTGGGTGCCTGTTGCATGTCCTGTCTGTGAGCCTGTCTCTCCTGCTGTCCACAGTGGGTGCCTGGTCTGTCTGTGAGCCTGTCTCTCCTGCTGTCTGCCATGAGTGCCTGTTGCATGTCCTGTCTGTGAGCCTGTCTCTCCTGCTGTCCACAGTGGGTGCCTGTTGCATGTCCTGTCTGTGAGCCTGTCTCTCCTGCTGTCCACAGTGGGTGCCTGGTCTGTCTGTGAGCCTGTCTCTCCTGCTGGCCACCATGGGTGCCTGGTGCATGTCCTGTCTGTGAGCCTGTCTCTCCTGCTGTCCACAGTGGGTGCCTGTTGCATGTGCTGTCTGCGAGTCTGTCTCTCCTGCTGTCCACAGTGGGTGCCTGTTGCATGTCCTGTCTGTGAGTCTGTCTCTCCTGCTGTCCACAGTGGGTGCCTGTTGCATGTCCTGTCTGTGAGCCTGTCTCTCCTGCTGTCCACAGTGGGTGCCTGGTCTGTCTGTGAGCCTGTCTCTCCTGCTGTCCACCATGGGTGCCTGATGCATGTCCTGTCAGTGAGCCTGTCTCTCCTGCTGTCCACAGTGGGTGCCTGTTGCATGTCCTGTCTGTGAGTCTGTCTCTCCTGCTGTCCACAGTGGGTGCCTGTTGCATGTCCTGTCTGTGAGCCTGTCTCTCCTGCTGTCCACCATGGGTGCCTGTTGCATGGTCTGTCTGTGAGCCTGTCTCTCCTGCTGTCCACAGTGGGTGCCTGGAGCATGTCCTGTCTGTGAGCCTGTCTCTCCTGCTGTCCACAGTGGGTGCCTGTTGCATGTCCTGTCAGTGAGTATGTCTCTCCTGCTGTCCACAGTGGGTGCCTGTTGCATGTCCTGTCTGTGAGTCTGTCTCTCCTGCTGTCCACAGTGGGTGCCTGTTGCATGTCCTGTCTGTGAGCCTGTCTCTCCTGCTGTCCACAGTGGGTGCCTGGTCTGTCTGTGAGCCTGTCTCTCCTGCTGTCCGCCATGAGTGCCTGTTGCATGTCCTGTCTGTGAGCCTGTCTCTCCTGCTGTCCACCATGGGTGCCTGATGCATGTCCTGTCAGTGAGCCTGTCTCTCCTGCTGTCCACAGTGGGTGCCTGTTGCATGTCCTGTCTGTGAGTCTGTCTCTCCTGCTGTCCACAGTGGGTGCCTGTTGCATGTCCTGTCTGTGAGCCTGTCTCTCCTGCTGTCCACAGTGGGTGCCTGGTCTGTCTGTGAGCCTGTTTCTCCTGCTGTCCGCCATGAGTGCCTGTTGCATGTCCTGTCTGTGAGCCTGTCTCTCCTGCTGTCCACAGTGGGTGCCTGTTGCATGTCCTGTCTGTGAGCCTGTCTCTCCTGCTGTCCACAGTGGGTGCCTGTTGCATGTCCTGTCTGTGAGTCTGTCTCTCCTGCTGTCCACCATGGGTGCCTGGGGCATGTCCTGTCTGTGAGTCTGTCTCTCCTGCTGTCCACAGTGGGTGCCTGGTGCATGGTCTGTCTGTGAGCCTGTCTCTCCTGCTGTCCACCATGGGTGCCTGTTGCATGGTCTGTCTGTGAGCCTGTCTCTCCTGCTGTCGACAGTGGGTGCCTGGTGCATGTCCTGTCTGTGAGCCTGTCTCTCCTGCTGTCCACAGTGGGTGCCTGTTGCATGTCCTGTCTGTGAGTCTGTCTCTCCTGCTGTCCACAGTGGGTGCCTGTTGCATGTCCTGTCTGTGAGCCTGTCTCTCCTGCTGTCGACAGTGGGTGCCTGGTCTGTCTGTGAGCCTGCTAATCCTGCTGTCCGCCATGAGTGCCTGTTGCATGTCCTCTCTATGAGCCTGTCTCTCCTGCTGTCCACAGTGGGTGCCTGTTGCATGTCCTGTCTGTGAGCCTGTCTCTCCTGCTGTCCACAGTGGGTGCCTGTTGCATGTCCTGTCTGTGAGCCTGTCTCTCCTGCTGTCCACAGTGGGTGCCTGGTGCATGTCCTGTCTGTGAGCCTGTCTCTCCTGCTGTCCACAGTGGGTGCCTGTTGCATGTGCTGTCTGCGAGTCTGTCTCTCCTGCTGTCCACAGTGGGTGCCTGTTGCATGTCCTGTCTGTGAGTCTGTCTCTCCTGCTGTCCACCATGGGTGCCTGGTGCATGTCCTGTCTGTGAGCGTGTCTCTCCTGCTGTCCACAGTGGGTGCCTGTTGCATGTCCTGTCTGCGAGTCTGTCTCTCCTGCTGTCCACAGTGGGTGCCTGGTGCATGTCCTGTCTGCGAGCCTGTCTCTCCTGCTGTCCACCATTGGTGCCTGGTGCATGTCCTGTCTGTGAGCCTGTCTCTCCTGCTGTCCACAGTGGGTGCCTGTTGCATGTCCTGTCTGTGAGCCTGTCTCTCCTGCTGTCCACAGTGGGTGCCTGGTGCATGGTCTGTCTGTGAGTCTGTCTCTCCTGCTGTCCACAGTGGGTGCCTGTTGCATGTACGGTCTGTGAGTCTGTCTCTCCTGCTGTCCACCATGGTTGCCTGGTGCATGTCCTGTCTGTGAGCCTGTCTCTCCTGCTGTCCACCATGGGTGCCTGGTGCATGTCCTGTCTATGAGCCTGTCTCTCCTGCTGTCCACCATGGGTGCCTGGTGCATGTCCTGTCTGTGAGCCTGTCTCTCCTGCTGTCCACAGTGGGTGCCTGTTGCATGTCCTGTCTGCGAGTCTGTCTCTTCTGCTGTCCACAGTGGGTGCCTGTTGCATGTCCTGTCTGTGAGTCTGTCTCTCCTGCTGTCCACCATGGGTGCCTGGGGCATGTCCTGTCTGTGAGTCTGTCTCTCCTGCTGTCCACAGTGGGTGCCTGGTGCATGGTCTGTCTGTGAGCCTGTCTCTCCTGCTGTCCACCATGGGTGCCTGTTGCATGGTCTGTCTGTGAGCCTGTCTCTCCTGCTGTCCACAGTGGGTGCCTGGTGCATGTCCTGTCTGTGAGCCTGTCTCTCCTGCTGTCCACCATGGGTGCCTGATGCATGTCCTGTCAGTGAGCCTGTCTCTCCTGCTGTCCACAGTGGGTGCCTGTTGCATGTCCTGTCTGTGAGTCTGTCTCTCCTGCTGTCCACAATGGGTGCCTGTTGCATGTCCTGTCTGTGAGTCTGTCTCTCCTGCTGTCCACAGTGGGTGCCTGTTGCATGTCCTGTCTGTGAGCCTGTCTCTCCTGCTGTCCACAGTGGGTGCCTGGTCTGTCTGTGAGCCTGTCTCTCCTGCTGTCCGCCATGAGTGCCTGTTGCATGTCCTGTCTGTGAGCCTGTCTCTCCTGCTGTCCACCATGGGTGCCTGATGCATGTCCTGTCAGTGAGCCTGTCTCTCCTGCTGTCCACAGTGGGTGCCTGTTGCATGTCCTGTCTGTGAGTCTGTCTCTCCTGCTGTCCACAGTGGGTGCCTGTTGCATGTCCTGTCTGTGAGCCTGTCTCTCCTGCTGTCCACAGTGGGTGCCTGGTCAGTCTGTGAGCCTGTCTCTCCTGCTGTCCGCCATGAGTGCCTGTTGCATGTCCTGTCTGTGAGCCTGTCTCTCCTGCTGTCCACAGTGGGTGCCTGTTGCATGTCCTGTCTGTGAGCCTGTCTCTCCTGCTGTCCACAGTGGGTGCCTGGTCTGTCTGTGAGCCTGTCTTCCTGCTGTCCACCATGGGTGCCTGGTGCATGTCCTGTCTGTGAGCCTGTCTCTCCTGCTGTCCACAGTGGGTGCCTGGTCTGTCTGTGAGCCTGTCTCTCCTGCTGTCCACCATGGGTGCCTGGTGCATGTCCTGTCTGTGAGCCTGTCTCTCCTGCTGTCCACAGTGGGTGCCTGTTGCATGTCCTGTCTGCGAGTCTGTCTCTCCTGCTGTCCACAGTGGGTGCCTGGTGCATGTCCTGTCTGTGAGCCTGTCTCTCCTGCTGTCCACCATGGGTGCCTGGTGCATGTCCTGTCTGTGAGCCTGTCTCTCCTGCTGTCCACCATGGGTGCCTGGTGCATGTCCTGTCTGTGAGCCTGTCTCTCCTGCTGTCCACAGTGGGTGCCTGTTGCATGTCCTGTCTGCGAGTCTGTCTCTCCTGCTGTCCACAGTGGGTGCCTGTTGCATGTCCTGTCTGTGAGTCTGTCTCTCCTGCTGTCCACCATGGGTGCCTGGGGCATGTCTGTCTGTGAGTCTGTCTCTCCTGCTGTCCACAGTGGGTGCCTGGTGCATGGTCTGTCTGTGAGCCTGTCTCTCCTGCTGTCCACCATGGGTGCCTGTTGCATGGTCTGTCTGTGAGCCTGTCTCTCCTGCTGTCCACAGTTGGTGCCTGGTGCATGTCCTGTCTGTGAGCCTGTCTCTCCTGCTGTCCACCATGGGTGCCTGATGCATGTCCTGTCAGTGAGCCTGTCTCTCCTGCTGTCCACAGTGGGTGCCTGTTGCATGTCCTGTCTGTGAGTCTGTCTCTCCTGCTGTCCACAGTGGGTGCCTGTTGCATGTCCTGTCTGTGAGTCTGTCTCTCCTGCTGTCCACAGTGGGTGCCTGTTGCATGTCCTGTCTGTGAGCCTGTCTCTCCTGCTGTCCACAGTGGGTGCCTGGTCTGTCTGTGAGCCTGTCTCTCCTGCTGTCCGCCATGAGTGCCTGTTGCATGTCCTGTCTGTGAGCCTGTCTCTCCTGCTGTCCACCATGGGTGCCTGATGCATGTCCTGTCAGTGAGCCTGTCTCTCCTGCTGTCCACAGTGGGTGCCTGTTGCATGTCCTGTCTGTGAGCCTGTCTCTCCTGCTGTCCACAGTGGGTGCCTGGTCTGTCTGTGAGCCTGTCTCTCCTGCTGTCCGCCATGAGTGCCTGTTGCATGTCCTGTCTGTGAGCCTGTCTCTCCTGCTGTCCACAGTGGGTGCCTGTTGCATGTCCTGTCTGTGAGCCGGTCTCTCCTGCTGTCCACAGTGGGTGCCTGGTCTGTCTGCGAGCCTGTCTCTCCTGCTGTCCACCATGGGTGCCAGGTGCATGTCCTGTCTGTGAGCCTGTCTCTCCTGCTGTCCACAGTGGGTGCCTGTTGCATGTCCTGTCTGCGAGTCTGTCTCTCCTGCTGTCCACAGTGGGTGCCTGTTGCATGTCCTGTCTGTGAGTCTGTCTCTCCTGCTGTCCACCATGGGTGCCTGGGGCATGTCTGTCTGTGAGTCTGTCTCTCCTGCTGTCCACAGTGGGTGCCTGGTGCATGGTCTGTCTGTGAGCCTGTCTCTCCTGCTGTCCACCATGGGTGCCTGTTGCATGGTCTGTCTGTGAGCCTGTCTCTCCTGCTGTCCACAGTTGGTGCCTGGTGCATGTCCTGTCTGTGAGCCTGTCTCTCCTGCTGTCCACCATGGGTGCCTGATGCATGTCCTGTCAGTGAGCCTGTCTCTCCTGCTGTCCACAGTGGGTGCCTGTTGCATGTCCTGTCTGTGAGTCTGTCTCTCCTGCTGTCCACAGTGGGTGCCTGTTGCATGTCCTGTCTGTGAGTCTGTCTCTCCTGCTGTCCACAGTGGGTGCCTGTTGCATGTCCTGTCTGTGAGCCTGTCTCTCCTGCTGTCCACAGTGGGTGCCTGGTCTGTCTGTGAGCCTGTCTCTCCTGCTGTCCGCCATGAGTGCCTGTTGCATGTCCTGTCTGTGAGCCTGTCTCTCCTGCTGTCCACCATGGGTGCCTGATGCATGTCCTGTCAGTGAGCCTGTCTCTCCTGCTGTCCACAGTGGGTGCCTGTTGCATGTCCTGTCTGTGAGCCTGTCTCTCCTGCTCTCCACAGTGGGTGCCTGGTCTGTCTGTGAGCCTGTCTCTCCTGCTGTCCGCCATGAGTGCCTGTTGCATGTCCTGTCTGTGAGCCTGTCTCTCCTGCTGTCCACAGTGGGTGCCTGTTGCATGTCCTGTCTGTGAGCCGGTCTCTCCTGCTGTCCACAGTGGGTGCCTGGTCTGTCTGTGAGCCTGTCTCTCCTGCTGTCCACCATGGGTGCCTGGTGCATGTCCTGTCTGTGAGCCTGTCTCTCCTGCTGTCCACAGTGGGTGCCTGTTGCATGTGCTGTCTGCGAGTCTGTCTCTCCTGCTGTCCACAGTGGGTGCCTGTTGCATGTCCTGTCTGTGAGTCTGTCTCTCCTGCTGTCCACCATGGGTGCCTGGTGCATGTCCTGTCTGTGAGCCTGTCTCTCCTGCTGTCCACAGTGGGTGCCTGTTGCATTTCCTGTCTGCGAGTCTGTCTCTCCTGCTGTCCACAGTGGGTGCCTGGTGCATGTACTGTCTGTGAGTCTGTCTCTCCTGCTGTCCACCATGGGTGCCTGGTGCATGTCCTGTCTGTGAGCCTGTCTCTCCTGCTGTCCACAGTGGGTGCCTGTTGCATGTCCTGTCTGTGAGTCTGTCTCTCCTGCTGTCCACAGTGGGTGCCTGTTGCATGTCCTGTCTGTGAGCCTGTCTCTCCTGCTGTCCACAGTGGGTGCCTGTTGCATGTGCTGTCTGTGAGTCTGTCTCTCCTGCTGTCCACCATGGGTGCCTGGTGCATGTCCTGTCTGTGAGCCTGTCTCTCCTGCTGTCCACAGTGGGTGCCTGTTGCATGTCCTGTCTGCGAGTCTGTCTCTCCCGCTGTCCACAGTGGGTGCCTGTTGCATGTCCTGTCTGTGAGTCTGTCTCTCCTGCTGTCCACCATGGGTGCCTGGGGCATGTCTGTCTGTGAGTCTGTCTCTCCTGCTGTCCACAGTGGGTGCCTGGTGCATGGTCTGTCTGTGAGCCTGTCTCTCCTGCTGTCCACCATGGGTGCCTGTTGCATGGTCTGTCTGTGAGCCTGTCTCTCCTGCTGTCCACAGTTGGTGCCTGGTGCATGTCCTGTCTGTGAGCCTGTCTCTCCTGCTGTCCACCATGGGTGCCTGATGCATGTCCTGTCAGTGAGCCTGTCTCTCCTGCTGTCCACAGTGGGTGCCTGTTGCATGTCCTGTCTGTGAGTCTGTCTCTCCTGCTGTCCACAGTGGGTGCCTGTTGCATGTCCTGTCTGTGAGTCTGTCTCTCCTGCTGTCCACAGTGGGTGCCTGTTGCATGTCCTGTCTGTGAGCCTGTCTCTCCTGCTGTCCACAGTGGGTGCCTGGTCTGTCTGTGAGCCTGTCTCTCCTGCTGTCCGCCATGAGTGCCTGTTGCATGTCCTGTCTGTGAGCCTGTCTCTCCTGCTGTCCACCATGGGTGCCTGATGCATGTCCTGTCAGTGAGCCTGTCTCTCCTGCTGTCCACAGTGGGTGCCTGTTGCATGTCCTGTCTGTGAGCCTGTCTCTCCTGCTGTCCACAGTGGGTGCCTGGTCTGTCTGTGAGCCTGTCTCTCCTGCTGTCCGCCATGAGTGCCTGTTGCATGTCCTGTCTGTGAGCCTGTCTCTCCTGCTGTCCACAGTGGGTGCCTGTTGCATGTCCTGTCTGTGAGCCGGTCTCTCCTGCTGTCCACAGTGGGTGCCTGGTCTGTCTGTGAGCCTGTCTCTCCTGCTGTCCACCATGGGTGCCTGGTGCATGTCCTGTCTGTGAGCCTGTCTCTCCTGCTGTCCACAGTGGGTGCCTGTTGCATGTCCTGTCTGCGAGTCTGTCTCTCCTGCTGTCCACAGTGGGTGCCTGTTGCATGTCCTGTCTGTGAGTCTGTCTCTCCTGCTGTCCACCATGGGTGCCTGGGGCATGTCTGTCTGTGAGTCTGTCTCTCCTGCTGTCCACAGTGGGTGCCTGGTGCATGGTCTGTCTGTGAGCCTGTCTCTCCTGCTGTCCACCATGGGTGCCTGTTGCATGGTCTGTCTGTGAGCCTGTCTCTCCTGCTGTCCACAGTTGGTGCCTGGTGCATGTCCTGTCTGTGAGCCTGTCTCTCCTGCTGTCCACCATGGGTGCCTGATGCATGTCCTGTCAGTGAGCCTGTCTCTCCTGCTGTCCACAGTGGGTGCCTGTTGCATGTCCTGTCTGTGAGTCTGTCTCTCCTGCTGTCCACAGTGGGTGCCTGTTGCATGTCCTGTCTGTGAGTCTGTCTCTCCTGCTGTCCACAGTGGGTGCCTGTTGCATGTCCTGTCTGTGAGCCTGTCTCTCCTGCTGTCCACAGTGGGTGCCTGGTCTGTCTGTGAGCCTGTCTCTCCTGCTGTCCGCCATGAGTGCCTGTTGCATGTCCTGTCTGTGAGCCTGTCTCTCCTGCTGTCCACCATGGGTGCCTGATGCATGTCCCGTCAGTGAGCCTGTCTCTCCTGCTGTCCACAGTGGGTGCCTGTTGCATGTCCTGTCTGTGAGCCTGTCTCTCCTGCTGTCCACAGTGGGTGCCTGGTCTGTCTGTGAGCCTGTCTCTCTTGCTGTCCGCCATGAGTGCCTGTTGCATGTCCTGTCTGTGAGCCTGTCTCTCCTGCTGTCCACAGTGGGTGCCTGTTGCATGTCCTGTCTGTGAGCCGGTCTCTCCTGCTGTCCACAGTGGGTGCCTGGTCTGTCTGTGAGCCTGTCTCTCCTGCTGTCCACCATGGGTGCCTGGTGCATGTCCTGTCTGTGAGCCTGTCTCTCCTGCTGTCCACAGTGGGTGCCTGTTGCATGTGCTGTCTGCGAGTCTGTCTCTCCTGCTGTCCACAGTGGGTGCCTGTTGCATGTCCTGTCTGTGAGTCTGTCTCTCCTGCTGTCCACCATGGGTGACTGGTGCATGTCCTGTCTGTGAGCCTGTCTCTCCTGCTGTCCACAGTGGGTGCCTGTTGCATTTCCTGTCTGCGAGTCTGTCTCTCCTGCTGTCCACAGTGGGTGCCTGGTGCATGTCCTGTCTGTGAGTCTGTCTCTCCTGCTGTCCACCATGGGTGCCTGGTGTATGTCCTGTCTGTGAGCCTGTCTCTCCTGCTGTCCACAGTGGGTGCCTGTTGCATGTCCTGTCTGTGAGTCTGTCTCTCCTGCTGTCCACAGTGGGTGCCTGTTGCATGTCCTGTCTGTGAGCCTGTCTCTCCTGCTGTCCACAGTGGGTGCCTGTTGCATGTGCTGTCTGTGAGTCTGTCTCTCCTGCTGTCCACCATGGGTGCCTGGTGCATGTCCTGTCTGTGAGCCTGTCTCTCCTGCTGTCCACAGTGGGTGCCTGTTGCATTTCCTGTCTGCGAGTCTGTCTCTCCTGCTGTCCACAGTGGGTGCCTGGTGCATGTCCTGTCTGTGAGTCTGTCTCTCCTGCTGTCCACCATGGGTGCCTGGTGCATGTCCTGTCTGTGAGCCTGTCTCTCCTGCTGTCCACAGTGGGTGCCTGTTGCATGTCCTGTCTGTGAGTCTGTCTCTCCTGCTGTCCACAGTGGGTGCCTGTTGCATGTCCTGTCTGTGAGCCTGTCTCTCCTGCTGTCCACAGTGGGTGCCTGTTGCATGTGCTGTCTGCGAGTCTGTCTCTCCTGCTGTCCACAGTGGGTGCCTGTTGCATGTCCTGTCTGTGAGTCTGTCTCTCCTGCTGTCCACCATGGGTGCCTGGTGCATGTCCTGTCTGTGAGCCTGTCTCTCCTGCTGTCCACAGTGGGTGCCTGGTGCATGGTCTGTCTGTGAGTCTGTCTCTCCTGCTGTCCACAGTGGGTGCCTGTTGCATGTACGGTCTGTGAGTCTGTCTCTCCTGCTGTCCACCATGGTTGCCTGGTGCATGTCCTGTCTGTGAGCCTGTCTCTCCTGCTGTCCACCATGGGTGCCTGGTGCATGTCCTGTCTGTGAGCCTGTCTCTCCTGCTGTCCACCATGGGTGCCTGGTGCATGTCCTGTCTGTGAGCCTGTCTCTCCTGCTGTCCACAGTGGGTGCCTGTTGCATGTCCTGTCTGCGAGTCTGTCTCTCCTGCTGTCGACAGTGGGTGCCTGTTGCATGTCCTGTCTGTGAGTCTGTCTCTCCTGCTGTCCACCATGGGTGCCTGGGGCATGTCCTGTCTGTGAGTCTGTCTCTCCTGCTGTCCACAGTGGGTGCCTGGTGCATGGTCTGTCTGTGAGCCTGTCTCTCCTGCTGTCCACCATGGGTGCCTGTTGCATGGTCTGTCTGTGAGCCTGTCTCTCCTGCTGTCCACAGTGGGTGCCTGGTGCATGTCCTGTCTGTGAGCCTGTCTCTCCTGCTGTCCACAGTGGGTGCCTGTTGCATGTCCTGTCAGTGAGTCTGTCTCTCCTGCTGTCCACAGTGGGTGCCTGTTGCATGTCCTGTCTGTGAGTCTGTCTCTCCTGCTGTCCACAGTGGGTGCCTGTTGCATGTCCTGTCTGTGAGTCTGTCTCTCCTGCTGTCCACAGTGGGTGACTGTTGCATGTCCTGTCTGTGAGCCTGTCTCTCCTGCTGTCCACAGTGGGTGCGTGGTCTGTCTGTGAGCCTGTCTCTCCTGCTGTCCGCCATGAGTGCCTGTTGCATGTCCTGTCTGTGAGCCTGTCTCTCCTGCTGTCCACCATGGGTGCCTGATGCATGTCCTGTCAGTGAGCCTGTCTCTCCTGCTGTCCACAGTGGGTGCCTGTTGCATGTCCTGTCTGTGATTCTGTCTCTCCTGCTGTCCACAGTGGGTGCCTGTTGCATGTCCTGTCTGTGAGCCTGTCTCTCCTGCTATCCACAGTGGGTGCCTGGTCTGTCTGTGAGCCTGTCTCTCCTGCTGTCTGCCATGAGTGCCTGTTGCATGTCCTGTCTGTGAGCCTGTCTCTCCTGCTGTCCACAGTGGGTGCCTGTTGCATGTCCTGTCTGTGAGCCTGTCTCTCCTGCTGTCCACAGTGGGTGCCTGGTCTGTCTGTGAGCCTGTCTCTCCTGCTGGCCACCATGGGTGCCTGGTGCATGTCCTGTCTGTGAGCCTGTCTCTCCTGCTGTCCACAGTGGGTGCCTGTTGCATGTGCTGTCTGCGAGTCTGTCTCTCCTGCTGTCCACAGTGGGTGCCTGTTGCATGTCCTGTCTGTGAGTCTGTCTCTCCTGCTGTCCACAGTGGGTGCCTGTTGCATGTCCTGTCTGTGAGCCTGTCTCTCCTGCTGTCCACAGTGGGTGCCTGGTCTGTCTGTGAGCCTGTCTCTCCTGCTGTCCACCATGGGTGCCTGATGCATGTCCTGTCAGTGAGCCTGTCTCTCCTGCTGTCCACAGTGGGTGCCTGTTGCATGTCCTGTCTGTGAGTCTGTCTCTCCTGCTGTCCACAGTGGGTGCCTGTTGCATGTCCTGTCTGTGAGCCTGTCTCTCCTGCTGTCCACCATGGGTGCCTGTTGCATGGTCTGTCTGTGAGCCTGTCTCTCCTGCTGTCCACAGTGGGTGCCTGGAGCATGTCCTGTCTGTGAGCCTGTCTCTCCTGCTGTCCACAGTGGGTGCCTGTTGCATGTCCTGTCAGTGAGTATGTCTCTCCTGCTGTCCACAGTGGGTGCCTGTTGCATGTCCTGTCTGTGAGTCTGTCTCTCCTGCTGTCCACAGTGGGTGCCTGTTGCATGTCCTGTCTGTGAGCCTGTCTCTCCTGCTGTCCACAGTGGGTGCCTGGTCTGTCTGTGAGCCTGTCTCTCCTGCTGTCCGCCATGAGTGCCTGTTGCATGTCCTGTCTGTGAGCCTGTCTCTCCTGCTGTCCACCATGGGTGCCTGATGCATGTCCTGTCAGTGAGCCTGTCTCTCCTGCTGTCCACAGTGGGTGCCTGTTGCATGTCCTGTCTGTGAGTCTGTCTCTCCTGCTGTCCACAGTGGGTGCCTGTTGCATGTCCTGTCTGTGAGCCTGTCTCTCCTGCTGTCCACAGTGGGTGCCTGGTCTGTCTGTGAGCCTGTTTCTCCTGCTGTCCGCCATGAGTGCCTGTTGCATGTCCTGTCTGTGAGCCTGTCTCTCCTGCTGTCCACAGTGGGTGCCTGTTGCATGTCCTGTCTGTGAGCCTGTCTCTCCTGCTGTCCACAGTGGGTGCCTGGTCTGTCTGTGAGCCTGTCTCTCCTGCTGTCCACCATGGGTGCCTGGTGCATGTCCTGTCTGTGAGCCTGTCTCTCCTGCTGTCCACAGTGGATGCCTGTTGCATGTGCTGTCTGCGAGTCTGTCTCTCCTGCTGTCCACAGTGGGTGCCTGTTGCATGTCCTGTCTGTGAGTCTGTCTCTCCTGCTGTCCACAGTGGGTGCCTGTTGCATGTCCTGTCTGTGAGCCTGTCTCTCCTGTTGTCCACAGTGGGTGCCTGGTCTGTCTGTGAGCCTGTCTCTCCTGCTGTCCACCATGGGTGCCTGATGCATGTCCTGTCAGTGAGCCTGTCTCTCCTGCTGTCCACAGTGGGTGCCTGTTGCATGTCCTGTCTGTGAGTCTGTCTCTCCTGCTGTCCACCATGGGTGCCTGGTGCATGTCCTGTCTGTGAGCCTGTCTCTCCTGCTGTCCACAGTGGGTGCCTGTTGCATGTGCTGTTTGCGAGTCTGTCTCTCCTGCTGTCCACAGTGGGTGCCTGTTGCATGTCCTGTCTGTGAGTCTCTCTCTCCTGCTGTCCACCATGGGTGCCTGGTGCATGTCCTGTCTGTGAGCCTGTCTCTCCTGCTGTCCACAGTGGGTGCCTGTTGCATGTCCTGTCTGCGAGCCTGTCTCTCCTGCTGTCCACAGTGGGTGCCTGGTGCATGTCCTGTCTGTGAGCCTGTCTCTCCTGCTGTCCACCATGGGTGCCTGGTGCATGTCCTGTCTGTGAGCCTGTCTCTCCTGCTGTCCAAAGTGGGTGCCTGTTGCATGTCCTGTCTGTGAGTCTGTCTCTCCTGCTGTCCACAGTGGGTGCCTGTTGCATGTCCTGTCTGTGAGCCTGTCTCTCCTGCTGTCCACAGTGGGTTCCTGGTGCATGGTCTGTCTGTGAGTCTGTCTCTCCTGCTGTCCACAGTGGGTGCCTGTTGCATGTACGGTCTGTGAGTCTGTCTCTCCTGCTGTCCACCATGGTTGCCTGGTGCATGTCCTGTCTGTGAGCCTGTCTCTCCTGCTGTCCACCATGGGTGCCTGGTGCATGTCCTGTCTGTGAGCCTGTCTCTCCTGCTGTCCACCATGGGTGCCTGGTGCATGTCCTGTCTGTGAGCCTGTCTCTCCTGCTGTCCACCATGGGTGCCTGGTGCATGTCCTGTCTGTGAGCCTGTCTCTCCTGCTGTCCACAGTGGGTGCCTGTTGCATGTCCTGTCTGCGAGTCTGTCTCTCCTGCTGTCGACAGTGGGTGCCTGTTGCATGTCCTGTCTGTGAGTCTGTCTCTCCTGCTGTCCACCATGGGTGCCTGGGGCATGTCCTGTCTGTGAGTCTGTCTCTCCTGCTGTCCACAGTGGGTGCCTGGTGCATGGTCTGTCTGTGAGCCTGTCTCTCCTGCTGTCCACCATGGGTGCCTGTTGCATGGTCTGTCTGTGAGCCTGTCTCTCCTGCTGTCCACAGTGGGTGCCTGGTGCATGTCCTGTCTGTGAGCCTGTCTCTCCTGCTGTCCACAGTGGGTGCCTGTTGCATGTCCTGTCAGTGAGTCTGTCTCTCCTGCTGTCCACAGTGGGTGCCTGTTGCATGTCCTGTCTGTGAGCCTGTCTCTCCTGCTGTCCACAGTGGGTGCCTGTTGCATGTCCTGTCTGTGAGCCTGTCTCTCCTGCTGTCCACAGTGGGTGCCTGGTCTGTCTGTGAGCCCGTCTCTCCTGCTGTCCGCCATGAGTGCCTGTTGCATGTCCTGTCTGTGAGCCTGTCTCTCCTGCTGTCCACCATGGGTGCCTGATGCATGTCCTGTCAGTGAGCATGTCTCTCCTGCTGTCCACAGTGGGTGCCTGTTGCATGTCCTGTCTGTGAGTCTGTCTCTCCTGCTGTCCACAGTGGGTGCCTGTTGCATGTCCTGTCTGTGAGCCTGTCTCTCCTGCTGTCCACAGTGGGTGCCTGGTCTGTCTGTGAGCCTGTCTCTCCTGCTGTCCGCCATGAGTGCCTGTTGCATGTCCTGTCTGTGAGCCTGTCTCTCCTGCTGTCCACAGTGGGTGCCTGTTGCATGTCCTGTCTGTGAGCCTGTCTCTCCTGCTGTCCACAGTGGGTGCCTGGTCTGTCTGTGAGCCTGTCTCTCCTGCTGTCCACCATGGGTGCCTGGTGCATGTCCTGTCTGTGAGCCTGTCTCTCCTGCTGTCCACAGTGGGTGCCTGTTGCATGTGCTGTCTGCGAGTCTGTCTCTCCTGCTGTCCACAGTGGGTGCCTGTTGCATGTCCTGTCTGTGAGTCTGTCTCTCCTGCTGTCCACAGTGGGTGCCTGTTGCATGTCCTGTCTGTGAGCCTGTCTCTCCTGCTGTCCACAGTGGGTGCCTGGTCTGTCTGTGAGCCTGTCTCTCCTGCTGTCCACCATGGGTGCCTGATGCATGTCCTGTCAGTGAGCCTGTCTCTCCTGCTGTCCACAGTGGGTGCCTGTTTCATGTCCTGTCTTTGAGTCTGTCTCTCCTGCTGTCCACAGTGGGTGCCTGTTGCATGTCCTGTCTGTGAGCCTGTCTCTCCTGCTGTCCACCATGGGTGCCTGTTGCATGGTCTGTCTGTGAGCCTGTCTCTCCTGCTGTCCACAGTGGGTGCCTGGAGCATGTCCTGTCTGTGAGCCTGTCTCTCCTGCTGTCCACAGTGGGTGCCTGTTGCATGTCCTGTCAGTGAGTCTGTCTCTCCTGCTGTCCACAGTGGGTGCCTGTTGCATGTCCTGTCTGTGAGTCTGTCTCTCCTGCTGTCCACAGTGGGTGCCTGTTGCATGTCCTGTCTGTGAGCCTGTCTCTCCTGCTGTCCACAGTGGGTGCCTGTTGCATGTCTTGTCTGTGAGCCTGTCTCTCCTGCTGTCCACAGTGGGTGCCTGGTCTGTCTGTGAGCCTGTCTCTCCTGCTGTCCACCATGGGTGCCTGGTGCATGTCCTGTCTGTGAGCCTGTCTCTCCTGCTGTCCGCCATGAGTGCCTGTTGCATGTCCTGTCTGTGAGCCTGTCTCTCCTGCTGTCCACCATGGGTGCCTGATGCATGTCCTGTCAGTGAGCCTGTCTCTCCTGCTGTCCACAGTGGGTGCCTGTTGCATGTCCTGTCTGTGAGTCTGTCTCTCCTGCTGTCCACAGTGGGTGCCTGTTGCATGTCCTGTCTGTGAGCCTGTCTCTCCTGCTGTCCACAGTGGGTGCCTGTTGCATGTCCTGTCTGTGAGCCTGTCTCTCCTGCTGTCCACAGTGGGTGCCTGGTCTGTCTGTGAGCCTGTCTCTCCTGCTGTCCACCATGGGTGCCTGTTGCATGTCCTGTCTGTGAGCCTGTCTCTCCTGCTGTCCACCATGGGTGCCTGATGCATGTCCTGTCAGTGAGCCTGTCTCTCCTGCTGTCCACAGTGGGTGCCTGTTGCATGTCCTGTCTGTGAGTCTGTCTCTCCTGCTGTCCACAGTGGGTGCCTGTTGCATGTCCTGTCTGTGAGCCTGTCTCTCCTGCTGTCCACAGTGGGTGCCTGGTCTGTCTGTGAGCCGGTCTCTCCTGCTGTCCGCCATGAGTGCCTGTTGCATGTCCTGTCTGTGAGCCTGTCTCTCCTGCTGTCCACAGTGGGTGCCTGTTGCATGTCCTGTATGTGAGCCTGTCTCTCCTGCTGTCCACAGTGGGTGCCTGGTCTGTCTGTGAGCCTGTCTCTCCTGCTGTCCACCATGGGTGCCTGATGCATGTCCTGTCAGTGAGCCTGTCTCTCCTGCTGTCCACAGTGGGTGCCTGTTGCATGTCCTGTCTGTGAGTCTGTCTCTCCTGCTGTCCACAGTGGGTGCCTGTTGCATGTCCTGTCTGTGAGCCTGTCTCTCCTGCTGTCCACAGTGGGTGCCTGTTGCATGTGCTGTCAGCGAGTCTGTCTCTCCTGCTGTCCACCATGGGTGCCTGGTGCATGTCCTGTCTGTGAGCCTGTCTCTCCTGCTGTCCACAGTGGGTGCCTGTTGCATGTCCTGTCTGCGAGTCTGTCTCTCCTGCTGTCCACAGTGGGTGCCTGGTGCATGTCCTGTCTGTGAGCCTGTCTCTCCTGCTGTCCACCATGGGTGCCTGGTGCATGTCCTGTCTGTGAGCCTGTCTCTCCTGCTGTCCACAGTGGGTGCCTGTTGCATGTCCTGTCTGTGAGTCTGTCTCTCCTGCTGTCCACAGTGGGTGCCTGTTGCATGTCCTGTCTGTGTGTCTGTCTCTCCTGCTGTCCACAGTGGGTGCCTGGTGCATGTCCTGTCTGTGTGTCTGTCTCTCCTGCTGTCCACAGTGGGTGGCTGTTGCATGTCCTGTCTGTGAGCCTGTCTCTCCTGCTGTCCACAGTGGGTGCCTGGTCTGTCTGTGAGCCTGTCTCTCCTGCTGTCCGCCATGAGTGCCTGTTGCATGTCCTGTCAGTGAGCCTGTCTCTCCTGCTGTCCACCATGGGTGCCTGCATGTCCTGTCTGTGAGCCTGTCTCTCCTGCAGTCCACAGTGGGTGCCTGGTGCATGTCCTGTCTGTGAGCCTGTCTCTCCTGCTGTCCGCCATGAGTGCCTGTTGCATGTCCTGTCTGTGAGCCTGTCTCTCCTGCTGTCCACCATGGGTTCCTGGTGCATGTCCTGTCTGTGAGCCTGTCTCTCCTGCTGTCCACAGTGGGTGCCTGGTGCATGTCCTGTCTGTGAGCCTGTCTCTCCTGCTGTCCACCATGGGTGCCTGATGCATGTCCTGTCAGTGAGCCTGTCTCTCCTGCTGTCCACAGTGGGTGCCTGTTGCATGTCCTGTCTGTGAGTCTGTCTCTCCTGCTGTCCACAGTGGGTGCCTGTTGCATGTCCTGTCTGTGAGCCTGTCTCTCCTGCTGTCCACAGTGGGTGCCTGGTCTGTCTGTGAGCCTGTCTCTCCTGCTGTCCGCCATGAGTGCCTGTTGCATGTCCTGTCTGTGAGCCTGTCTCTCCTGCTGTCCGCCATGAGTGCCTGTTGCATGTCCTGTCTGTGAGCCTGTCTCTCCTGCTGTCCACAGTGGGTGCCTGTTGCATGTCCTGTCTGTGAGTCTGTCTCTCCTGCTGTCCGCCATGAGTGCCTGTTGCATGTCCTGTCTGTGAGCCTGTCTCTCCTGCTGTCCACCATGGGTGCCTGGTGCATGTCCTGTCTGTGAGCCTGTCTCTCCTGCTGTCCACAGTGGGTGCCTGTTGCATGTCCTGTCTGCGAGTCTGTCTCTCCTGCTGTCCACCATGGGTGCCTGATGCATGTCCTGTCAGTGAGCCTGTCTCTCCTGCTGTCCACAGTGGGTGCCTGTTGCATGTCCTGTCTGTGAGTCTGTCTCTCCTGCTGTCCACCATGGGTGCCTGCATGTCCTGTCTGTGAGCCTGTCTCTCCTGCTGTCCATAGTGGGTGCCTGTTGCATGGTCTGTCTGTGAGCCTGTCTCTCCTGCTGTCCACAGTGGGTGCCTGGTGCATGTCCTGTCTGTGTGTCTGTCTCTCCTGCTGTCCACCATGGGTGCCTGGTCTGTCTGTGAGCCTGTCTCTCCTGCTGTCCACCATGGGTGCCTGTCCTGTCTGTGAGCCTGTCTCTCCTGCTGTCCACAGTGGGTGCCTGTTGCATGGTCTGTCTGTGAGCCTGTCTCTCCTGCTATCCACAGTGGGGTCCTGGTGCCTGTCCTGTCTGTGAGTCTGTCTCTCCTGCTGTCCACAGTGGGTGCCTGTTGCATGGTCTGTCTGTGAGCCTGTCTCTCCTGCTGTCCACAGTGGGTGCCTGGTGCATGTCCTGTCTGTGTGTCTGTCTCTCCTGCTGTCCACCATGGGTGCCTGTCCTGTCTGTGAGCCTGTCTCTCCTGATGTCCACCATGGGTGCCTGGTGCATGTCCTGTCTGTGTCTTCTGCTGTCCACAGTGGGTGCCTGTTGCATGTCCTGTCTGTGAGTCTGTCTCTCCTGCTGTCCACCATGGGTGCCTGGTGCATGTCCTGTCTGTGAGCCTGTCTCTCCTGCTGTCCACCATGGGTGCCTGGTGCATGTCCTGTCTGTGTGTCTGTCTCTCCTGCTGTCCACCATGGGTGCCTGGTGCATGTCCTGTCTGTGTGTCTGTCTCTCCTGCTGTCCACAGTGGGTGCCTGGTGCATGTCCTGTCTGTGTGTCTGTCTCTCCTGCTGTCCACCATGGGTGCCTGGTGCATGTCCTGTCTGTGAGTCTGTCTCTCCTGCTGTCCACAGTGGGTGCCTGGTGCATGGTCTGTCTGTGAGCCTGTCTCTCCTGCTGTCCACCATTGGTGCCTGGTGCATGTCCTGTCTGTGTGTCTATCTCTCCTGCTGTCCACCATGGGTGCCTGGTGCATGTCCTGTCTGTGAGTCTGTCTCTCCTGCTGTCCACAGTGGGTGCCTGGTGCATGTCCTGTCTGTGTGTCTGTCTCTCCTGCTGTCCACCATGGGTGCCTGGTGCATGTCCTGTCTGTGAGCCTGTCTCTCCTGCTGTCCACCATGGGTGCCTGTTGCATGGTCTGTCTGTGAGCCTGTCTCTCCTGCTGTCCACAGTGGGTGCCTGGTGCATGTCCTGTCTGTGTGTATTTCTCTCCTGCTGTCCACCATGGGTGCATGGTCTGTCTGTGTGTCTGTCTCTCCTGCTGTCCCCCATGGGTGCCTGGTGCATGTCCTGTCTGTGTGTCTGTCTCTCCTGCTGTCCACCATGGGTGCATGTCCTGTCTGTGAGCCTGTCTCTCATGCTGTCCACAGTGGGTGCCTGGTCTGTCTGTGAGCCCGTCTCTCCTGCTGTCCGCCATGAGTGCCTGTTGCATGTCCTGTCTGTGAGCCTGTCTCTCCTGCTGTCCACCATGGGTGCCTGATGCATGTCCTGTCAGTGAGCCTGTCTCTCCTGCTGTCCACCATGGGTGCCTGGTGCATGTCCTGTCTGTGAGCCTGTCTCTCCTGCTGTCCGCCATGAGTGCCTGTTGCATGTCCTGTCTGTGAGCCTGTCTCTCCTGCTGTCCACCATGGGTGCCTGATGCATGTCCTGTCAGTGAGCCTGTCTCTCCTGCTGTCCACCATGGGTGCCTGGTGCATGTCCTGTCTGTGAGCCTGTCTCTCCTGCTGTCCACCATGGGTGCATGGTCTGTCTGTGTGTCTGTCTCTTCTGCTGTCCACCATGGGTCACCAGCAAAGTTTCTGCTTGAGCCCCCCTCCTTCAAAAAGGAAAGATCGATGGCTCAATCGTTCTCAGGTAATGCGGTGAGAATCTGGAACTCGCTTCCGCCATTGCTCCGTGCCACTACCTCCATCCAGATTTTCAAAGCGGACCTCAAATCTCTTCTCCTTCAAAGACACTTCCAGAACTAACACCCTTATTCTCAGACCCCTCCAGGAAGCTAGTTCATCACTGTAAATTTGTAACATCTTTTTGTTCATTCCCCACCCTTGATTGCTGTGTCTGATATTGTGTTATTGCCTATATGGTTTTACTCTACCTCTCCTGTTTATTTTGTAACGTTCTATTTTATACCATTTTTCTCATGTAACGTAACTGGTTCTATTGTACAGCGCTCTGACACCTTCGGGTAAAGTCCGCGCTTTATAAAAATGCATTAAATAAAATAAAAAAATAAAATGGGTGCCTGGTGCATGTCCTGTCTGTGAGTCTGTCTCTCCTGCTGTCCGCCATGAGTGCCTGTTGCATGTCCTGTCTGTGTGTCTGTCTCTCCTGCTGTCCACAGTGGGTGCCTGGTGCATGGTCTGTCTGTGAGCCTGTCTCTCCTGCTGTCCACAGTGGGTGCCTGGTGCATGTCCTGTCAGTGAGCCTGTCTCTCCTGCTGTCCACAGTGGGTGCCTGTCCTGTCTGTGAGCCTGTCTCTCCTGCTTTCCACAGTGGGTGCCTGTCCTGTCTGTGAGCCTGTCTCTCCTGCTGTCCACAGTGGGTGCCTGTTGCATGTCCTGTCTGTGAGCCTGTCTCTCCTGCTGTCCACAGTGGGTGCCTGGTGCATGTCCTGTCAGTGAGCCTGTCTCTCCTGCTGTCCACAGTGGGTGCCTGTCCTGTCTGTGAGCCTGTCTCTCCTGCTGTCCACAGTGGGTGCCTGTCCTGTCTGTGAGCCTGTCTCTCCTGCTGTCCACAGTGGGTGCCTGTTGCATGTCCTGTCTGTGAGCCTGTCTCTCCTGCTGTCCACAGTGGGTGCCTGTTGCATGTCCTGTCTGTGAGCCTGTCTCTCCTGCTGTCCACAGTGGGTGCCTGTCCTGTCCGTGTGTCTGTCTCTCCTGCTGTCCACCATGGGTGCCTGCTGCATGTCCTGTCTGTGAGTCTGTCTCTCCTGCTGTCCACCATGGGTGCATGTCCTGTCTGTGTGTCTGTCTCTCCTGCTGTCCACCATGGGTGCCTGTCCGGTCTGTGAGCCTGTCTCTCCTGCTGTCCACCATGGGTGCCTGGGGCATGTCCTGTCTGTGAGTCTGTCTCTCCTGCTGTCCACAGTGGGTGCCTGGTGCATGGTCTGTCAGTGAGCCTGTCTCTCCTGCTGCCCACCATGGGTGCCTGATGCATGTCCTGTCAGTGAGCCTGTCTCTCCTGCTGTCCACAGTGGGTGTCTGTCCTGTCTGTGAGCCTGTCTCTCCTGCTGTCCACAGTGGGTGCCTGTTGCATGTCCTGTCTGTGAGCCTGTCTCTCCTGCTGTCCACAGTGGGTGCCTGTTGCATGTCCTGTCTGTGAGCCTGTCTCTCCTGCTGCCCACAGTGGGTGCCTGGTGCATGTCCTGTCTGTGAGTCTGTCTCTCCTGCTGTCCACCATGGGTGCCTGCATGTCCTGTCTGTGAGTCTGTCTCTCCTGCTGTCCACAGTGGGTGCCTGTCCTGTCTGTGAGCCTGTCTCTCCTGCTGTCCACCATGGGTGCCTGATGCATGTCCTGTCAGTGAGCCTGTCTCTCCTGCTGTCCACAGTGGGTGCCTGTCCTGTCTGTGAGCCTGTCTCTCCTGCTGTCCACAGTGGGTGCCTGTTGCATGTCCTGTCTGTGAGCCTGTCTCTCCTGCTGTCCACAGTGGGTGCCTGGTCTGTCTGTGAGCCGGTCTCTCCTGCTGTCCGCCATGAGTGCCTGTTGCATGTCCTGTCTGTGAGCCTGTCTCTCCTGCAGTCCACAGTGGGTGCCTGGTCTGTCTGTGAGCCTGCCTCTCCTGCTGTCCACCATGGGTGCCTGGTGCATGTCCTGTCTGCGAGTCTGTCTCTCCTGCTGTCCACAGTGGGTGCCTGTTGCATGTCCTGTCTGCGAGTCTGTCTCTCCTGCTGTCCACAGTGGGTGCCTGTTGCATGTCCTGTCTGTGAGTCTGTCTCTCCTGCTGTCCACCATGGGTGCCTGGTGCATGTCTTGTCTGTGAGCCTGTCTCTCCTGCTGTCCACAGTGGGTGCCTGTTGCATGTCCTGTCTGTGAGTCTGTCTCTCCTGCTGTCCACCATGGGTGCCTGGTGCATGTCTTGTCTGTGAGCCTGTCTCTCCTGCTGTCCACAGTGGGTGCCTGTTGCATGTCCTGTCTGTGAGCCTATCTCTCCTGCTGTCCACAGTGGGTGCCTGTTGCATGTCCTGTCTCTGAGTCTGTCTCTCCTGCTGTCCACAGTGGGTGCCTGTTGCATGTCCTGTCTGTGAGCCTGTCTCTCCTGCTGTCCACCATGGGTGCCTGGTGCATGTCCTGTCTGTGAGTCTGTCTCTCCTGCTGTCCACAGTGGGTGCCTGTCCTGTCTGTGAGCCTGTCTCTCCTGCTGTCCACAGTGGGTGCCTGTTGCATGTCCTGTCTGTGAGCCTGTCTCTCCTGCTGTCCACCATGGGTGCCTGCATGTCCTGTCTGTGAGCCTGTCTCTCCTGCAGTCCACAGTGGGTGCCTGGTCTGTCTGTGAGCCTGTCTCTCCTGCTGTCCACAGTGGGTGCCTGTTGCATGTCCTGTCTGTGAGCCTGTCTCTCCTGCTGTCCACCATGGGTGCCTGCATGTCCTGTCTGTGAGCCTGTCTCTCCTGCTGTCCACCATGGGTGCCTGCATGTCCTGTCTGTGAGCCTGTCTCTCCTGCTGTCCACAGTGGGTGCCTGGTGCATGTCTTGTCTGTGAGCCTGTCTCTCCTGCTGTCCACAGTGGGTGCCTGTTGCATGTCCTGTCTGTGAGCCTATCTCTCCTGCTGTCCACAGTGGGTGCCTGTTGCATGTCCTGTCTCTGAGTCTGTCTCTCCTGCTGTCCACAGTGGGTGCCTGTTGCATGTCCTGTCTGTGAGCCTGTCTCTCCTGCTGTCCACCATGGGTGCCTGGTGCATGTCCTGTCTGTGAGTCTGTCTCTCCTGCTGTCCACAGTGGGTGCCTGTCCTGTCTGTGAGCCTGTCTCTCCTGCTGTCCACAGTGGGTGCCTGTTGCATGTCCTGTCTGTGAGCCTGTCTCTCCTGCTGTCCACCATGGGTGCCTGCATGTCCTGTCTGTGAGCCTGTCTCTCCTGCAGTCCACAGTGGGTGCCTGGTCTGTCTGTGAGCCTGTCTCTCCTGCTGTCCACAGTGGGTGCCTGTTGCATGTCCTGTCTGTGAGCCTGTCTCTCCTGCTGTCCACCATGGGTGCCTGCATGTCCTGTCGGTGAGTCTGTCTCTCCTGCTGTCCACCCACATGGCCTGTCTGTGAGTCTGCAGAGTGCAGGTTGCACCCTCAGGCAGGGACTCCTGCTGCTGGGTTCCCCGGGGGTGTAAGGGGGCTCATGTCTTCCTTTACTCCTACCCTAAACAATGCTTTTTAGAAAGCCCTGCCTGGAAAGCATCAGGCACAGTGACACCGTCAGTGCCCCACTTACCCCACCAGCACAGGGTGCCGCCACCACTCCCCCCGGGTCTCACTCACCCCCACCGGCACCAGCCGCCTCCTCCCGCACCGCTCACCAGCCACACGCTGCCGACCATAGAGACGGCCAGGGAGGAAGCGAGCGGCACCGAGGCGGACATGTTGGATTGGAATACTGGGCGCCCAGAGACGGAACGGCGGCCATGATGGACCAGGCACAACGACGTCGCGTGTGGACGGTCGCGTATGGCATAGCTTCGAACGTCAGCCATTTTGCAACGGGGATTACCTAGCGCTAGTTGCGCCCGGTGGCAGGGATCACCCATTGGTCACATAGCTTCGGCCATCTTGCACTGGGATGTCGTATCGAGGATTTCAGCGAGCTGCGGCGTCGCTATACGGCATTGGCAGCCATGTTGCAATGCTGGCATTAAGTTAAAAGTGTAATGTGAGTAAACGAAAGATAGTGGCAAGCCCGGGCTAGAAAATTTCCGGCAAGAAAAAGTCCGCGCAGCATGGAGTGTGCTGTCATGAGTGCCCCACAAGCAGTGCCGTTCGTGGCACACGCTTCTCCATAGTGCGGTAGCGCTCCTCTCTCTTCCTGAGCCCCGCAGGAGCGAGGCTTGGATCGCACGCTGCCCCCTCTCTGCGTGCCCGCGCCGCCGGGGTCAGGGGGCGCGCACTACTTCCGGTTGACAGGCTGGGTCAGCTGATGTGCCCTGAGCTGCAGGGTGCGGGCAGAAGAGACCGGCTGCAGGGAACGGGCTGAGGGCAGCGCTGTCGGTTGGGAGGTGCCCTGCGCCGGAGAGACTCCGGCTGCTGTAGGCTCAGGACAGGCAAGAGCACAGGGAGCCTGGGGACAGAGGCAGGGCAGAGCCTGGGGACAGAGGCAGGGACAGCAGGGCAGAGCCTGAGGACAGAGGCAGGGACAGCAGGGCAGAGCCTGGGGACAGAGGCAGGGACAGCAGGGCAGAGCCTGAGGGCAGGGACAGCAGGGCAGAGCCTGAGGACAGAGGCAGGGACAGCAGGGCAGAGCCTGAGGACAGAGGCAGGGACATCAGGGCAGAGCCTGAGGACAGAGGCAGGGACATCAGGGCAGAGCCTGAGGACAGAGGCAGGGACAGCAGGGCAGAGCCTGAGGACAGAGGCAGGGACAGCAGGGCAGAGCCTGGGGACAGAGGCAGGGACAGCAGGGCAGAGCCTGAGGACAGAGGCAGGGACAGCAGGGCAGAGCCTGGGGACAGAGGCAGGGCAGAGCCTGGGGACAGAGGCAGGGACAGCAGGGCAGAGCCTGGGGACAGAGGCAGGGACAGCAGGGCAGAGGCAGGGACAGCAGGGCAGAGCCTGGGGACAGAGGCAGGGACAGCAGGGCAGAGCCTGGGGACAGAGGCAGGGACAGCAGGGCAGAGCCTGAGGACAGAGGCAGGGACAGCAGGGCAGAGCCTGAGGACAGAGGCAGGGACAGCAGGGCAGAGCCTGAGGACAGAGGCAGGGACAGCAGGGCAGAGCCTGAGGACAGAGGCAGGGACAGCAGGGCAGAGCCTGAGGACAGAGGCAGGGACAGCAGGGCAGAGCCTGGGGACAGAGGCAGGGACATCAGGGCAGAGCCTGAGGACAGAGGCAGGGACATCAGGGCAGAGCCTGAGGACAGAGGCAGGGACATCAGGGCAGAGCCTGAGGACAGAGGCAGGGACAGCAGGGCAGAGCCTCGGGACAGAGGCAGGGACAGCAGGGCAGAGCCTCAGGACAGAGGCAGGGACAGCAGGGCAGAGCCTGGGGACAGAGGCAGGGACAGCAGGGCAGAGCCTGGGGACAGAGGCAGGGACAGCAGGGCAGAGGCAGGGACAGCAGGGCAGAGCCTGGGGACAGAGGCAGGGACAGCAGGGCAGAGCCTGGGGACAGAGGCAGGGACAGCAGGGCAGAGCCTGAGGACAGAGGCAGGGACAGCAGGGCAGAGCCCGAGGACAGAGGCAGGGACAGCAGGGCAGAGCCCGAGGACAGAGGCAGGGACAGCAGGGCAGAGCCCGAGGACAGAGGCAGGGACAGAAGGGCAGAGCCTGAGGGCAGAGCCTGAGGACAGAGGCAGGGACATCAGGGCAGAGCCTGAGGACAGAGGCAGGGACAGCAGGGCAGAGCCTGCGGACAGAGGCAGGGACAGCAGGGCAGAGCCTGGGGACAGAGGCAGGGACAGCAGGGCAGAGCCTGGGGACAGAGGCAGGGACAGCAGGGCAGAGCCTGGGGACAGAGGCAGGGACAGCAGGGCAGAGCCTGGGGACAGAGGCAGGGACAGCAGGGCAGAGCCTGAGAACAGAGGCAGGGACAGCAGGGCAGAGCCTGAGGACAGAGGCAGGGACAGCAGGGCAGAGCCTGAGGACAGAGGCAGGGACAGCAGGGCAGAGCCTGGGGACAGAGGCAGGGACAGCAGGGCAGAGCCTGGGGACAGAGGCAGGGACAGCAGGGCAGAGCCTGGGGACAGAGGCAGGGACAGCAGGGCAGAGCCTGGGGACAGAGGCAGGGACAGCAGGGCAGAGCCTGGGGACAGAGGCAGTGACAGCAGGGCAGAGCCTGGGGACAGAGGCAGGGACAGCAGGGCAGAGCCTGAGGACAGAGGCAGGGACAGCAGGGCAGAGCCTGAGGACAGAGGCAGGGACAGCAGGGCAGAGCCTGAGGACAGAGGCAGGGACAGCAGTGCAGAGCCTGGGGACAGAGGCAGGGACAGCAGGGCAGAGCCTGGGGACAGAGGCAGGGCCTGGGGACAGAGGCAGGGACAGCAGGGCAGAGCCTGGGGACAGAGGCAGTGACAGCAGGGCAGAGCCTGGGGACAGAGGCAGGGACAGCAGGGCAGAGCCTGAGGAGAGAGGTAGGGACAGCAGGGCAGAGCCTGAGGACAGAGGCAGGGACAGCAGGGCAGAGCCTGAGGACAGAGGCAGGGACAGCAGGGCAGAGCCTGCGGACAGAGGTAGGGACAGCAGGGCAGGGGCACTCTGAGACCCGAGCAGGGACACAAGGGCTGGGGGCAGCACAGGCGGATACACTGAGGCAGAAGCAGGCAGGAGCACAAGGACTGGGGTAGCAGACACTCAGCAGGACAGGCAGGAGTCACTCTAGCAGAAGGACAGGCAGGGGCACATGAGCTGGGGCAGGAGACA
Organism: Calotriton arnoldi; assembly: GCA_963921515.1. Taxonomy (NCBI): domain Eukaryota; kingdom Metazoa; phylum Chordata; class Amphibia; order Caudata; family Salamandridae; genus Calotriton; species Calotriton arnoldi. Next base: position 981,909 of record CAWUFW010000681.1, read on the forward strand.
CTCAGCAGGGCAGGCATGGGGCTCTCTACCAGCAGGACAGTCGGGGGCACAAGCAGTGGGTAACAGGCAGGGGCACGAAGTGAAGCAACGGCCAGCCAGGGAGTTGTAAGCAGGGACCACAGAGAGCCAGGCAGAGGTGAGAGGGCACAGAGAGCCAGGCAGAGGTGAGAGGGCACAGAGAGCCAGGGAGAGTTGAGAGATCAGACAGCCAGGCAGAGGAGAGAGAGAGGGCACAGAGAGCCAGGGAGAGGGCACAGAGAGCCAGGCAGAGGTGAGAGGGCACAGAGCCAGGGAGAGGTATAGGGCACAGAGCGCCAGGGAGAGGTGAGAGATCAGACAGCCAGGAGGAGAGAGGGCACAGAGAGCCAGGGAGAGGAGAGAGGGCACAGAGAGCCAGGGAGAGGAGAGAGGGCACAGAGAGCCAGGGAGAGGAGAGAGGGCACAGAGAAAGAGAGGGCACAGAGAGCCAAGGAGAGGAGAGAGGGCACAGAGAGCCAGGAAGAGGTAGGGGGCACAGAGAGCCAGGGAGAGGTGAGAGATCAGACGGCCAGGGAGAGGAGAGAGATCAGACGGCCAGGGAGAGGAGAGAGATCAGACGGCCAGGGAGAGGAGAGAGATCAGACGGCCAGGGAGAGGAGAGAGATCAGTCGGCCAGGGAGAGGAGAGAGATCAGTCGGCCAGGCAGAGGAGAGAGATCAGACGGCCAGGCAGAGGAGAGAGATCAGACGGCCAGGCAGAGGAGAGAGATCAGGCAGAGGTGAGAGGGCACAGAGAGCCAGGGAGAGGTGAGAGATCAGACAGTTAGGGAGCAGTGACAGGGCACAGAGAGCCAGGGAGAGGTGAGAGATCAGACAGGGAGCAGTGAGAGGGCACAGAGAGCCAGGGAGAGGTGAGAGATCAGAAAACCAGGCAGAGGAGAGAGAGAGAGGGCACAGTCAGTCAGGAAGGTGAGAGGGCATAGACAGCCAGGCAGAATGGCTGATACGTGCACGTGGAGTACCGAGTAAGAAGCAGGCAACATGGTGTAGGTACTTCTATAGAGGCAGCGACACGGAAAAATCATAACACGGCACTGACAAAGTGTGAACATAGACGAACAGAGTACCAGGTGTAGGGTGACCGGTCCCAGGGGGTTGGCAGTGTGCCCTGCAGACAGGGTTAAAGCCCCCAGAGTGAAAGGCATCAGGACACACTGGTTCACAAGGAGGGCAAGAAGCAGGGTAGATGCACGCACAGACAGCTACAGAGCAGAAAGGGCAGGGAGGCAGCCTACAGGGCAGGCAGGTGTAATCCAAGGCGGGGGCAGGCCTGGCAGATAGGTGTATTCGGAGGCAGGCCCACAGGGGAGGTACTGGTACCGAGTGAAGGCTCACAGGAAGTGTCTGAAGTGCTGTTTGTTTATTGCAGAACCAGAGGTGGGCATCTGGGGGCACTTCCACAAATGGGAGGAAGCACTATCTGCAAGTAAAGTTCAGGCAGGGGAAAGGAGGACATACAGCAAACCCCACAACATCAGTGTTCTGGCTTCCGAAGGATGAGGCGAAAGGCTTCATCTACTCATCTCCCCATAATTCGCTAACTACGGATCACCAGCTATCACCTTACCTATTCTTATGGATGTCGGAAGAGGACACCGACTTGAGCAGCAATAATCGGGCGCCAATGGGGTTTGCCTGACAGCATTGGGGAATACCAATCAAAGCGAAAGGTACGTACCTTTTTAGGACCGATGAACCTAAACACCTTTTTATCTTTGTAAGAGGTACAATGCCATGATCGAGATCCATGTGTGCACCAGTAGCTGGTCAGCGTGTTGATTGTGAAGTGACCACGTTGTAGTTGTCTCAATCTATACTCGCCAATAGGGAAACGGGAAACACTGTGATCACTGGTGTGGGTCACAGCTAGAGTGTGGTGGCCTTAGGCACTCATCCACTTTCATGAGAAAATTCTAAATCTGCTAGAATCTGTGGCTGGAGGTTCCTCCGCCATAGGTTAGTGCGATAAGGAGCATTCCACATGGGAACTCTTCCGATTTATTCTTTCCTCCATAAATCAGAAATTGTTCCATTACCACCAAACTCTGAATACGGTCCATAATGTTCATAGTGCACCTGCCTCCGAGGGGAATTTGTTTCCAAGTCTTCCAGAAAGGCAGCCTATTGATAGGTCTTCTCCAAGGAGATACAAACCTTTCTTGGAGCTAGAACGCTTTCTGGGCCGATAGACAATCACTTCATCATCCATGTTTGCATTTAGAGTTAATGCGTGTACATAGCTCAAGGGTAACGCTGTAATTTACAATTCAATAATAAACCAAACGGATGGAGTAAATCATGTATTTGACAGCCAAGTCAACAGCTGGGGTTTTATAGCCAGCGCTAGCTGTCAAGGAAACACTCGTCAGTTGGTAGGAACCAAATGAGGTGAATGTGTTCCACAGGCTAGGAGCCAACGTCCCTTCCCACTCTCCTAGTGACCTGTGCGTTTGTGGCCACACTAACTGTACAGACTGAGGACTGAAGGCAGTGTGTAACCTCGGTGATTTCAACCAGGTTCACAAATACCATGGCATATTTCCTTTTCATTGGCATTAGTGTAGCGCACAGATACCAGTTGTGTGGACTGGTAGTTTGTTACAGGAACATACCAGTCAGAGCTTGGGTAATTGGAAGAGTTGCTCATGTCGAGTGTGTCCTTTATGGTAAGCGCTGAAATATAAGATGCTAGCCTGTCTAAGCAGTACCATAGGATAGTGAAGTTCGTTCATGTTACTATACCATTGTCGTTAGTTTGGAACGCTGTCAGGACCGATGCACTGCAGGCTTACTGCTGTTGATAAACCAATAGACCTCGCAGAGAGGTTCGTTTTGAAGCAGTTAGGAGGGACTAGACATTTATTTAGGTCAAGCCTACTTTGTGAATGACATATTGCAGGCTTACCAAGAACATGTAAGGGCTTGGAGCTTGCCCATGGTTTATGATTGGTTGTCACTCCTGTCACTCTCATTTGGCAGCTTCTTGTGTCCAAGCGTGTCAATCTTGTGAATGCCCCTCCCATGGATCATAGCCTGTTTACCATCTCTTTTCATTGACTGGCTTCTATGCTTCCATTGCATGCTTTTCAAGCGCTACTTTTTATCTTTGGCAAAGCACTTCTCAAGAGTGCATGCGTTTTACAGCCGCTCCTTCATGTACTCAAGCCATGCACTCCATGTCGCATGCTGTCTCCTGTGTGTTTCTTCCTGCAACCCTCCATGTTGCACTTAATGTTATGTCCCCTGTTGCTTTCTTGCTCGTGTGCTTCTCCCCCCACTGCTCAAAATTGCTCTATCACCGTAGTTTCTCCTCCCCACCTTTGCTCTCCGTGTTTCTTCCGTACCCCACCGTTCATGTTGTTTGCCCCACCCGTGCCCTCCTTCTGTCACCCGTTGTTTCTCCTCCTACTTCCCACATTGCCCCCCTCCCCTGGGCTTCAAAAAATACTTTCCCACATTTGCTTTGGATCAGCAAATAATTTTTTTTTTAAAAAGGCATCTGTCATTTTGTAGGGGCACACCTACAAAATCATGCTACCTGCTTTGTCATAGACTTTTTTATTTTCTCATTTAGCTATGCTGCACGGCATCTAGGATGCTGTACAGTATGGCTAAAACCCATTGACCACGCCAATAGGTTTCAAAGGCAATACCAGTTGGCCTTGCCAATGCTTGTTTAATAGCTCTCTGGACCAAGAGGTAAGAAATCATGCTTAGGCCCTCTGCATTTTGAGATAGGACACAAGACATGGTATTGTCTTTGCTGTCTCTCGATATCTCCTGGTGACGGAGAGGACTAGATGCCTGTTTCTCAAGTCTATTGTAGAGCCTGATATCACAGTAGAACAGGGGGTTCCCCTGCTTTAGTAGTACCCTGAGACGATGTGGCCCAAGACTGTATTTGGCCATTTAGAAAGCTTGGGGGTCTTTTCCCCTTTTATGCACTAGCACTATGAGATTCCGAGGATTAAGATGTATTTGTTTACACCAAGAAAGTTTAGGGTCCCCCTAGAGTCCTCTCTTCCCTCTTGCATTCGTACTTTGTGAACATATGGACTAAGTTTGTATTTGTATAACTCTGTGCTTCTCTTACTGAGCTTATGAAATGTTTTGACGGTATGGATTTTAATTAATATTTTCCTACGATGTCGTTTTATATAGTTTTTATTGTTTTATGGTATATGCTTGCATGATTCTAGAGTTTTATTTTATATCTTCTTGTACTTTTATGGCTTTTAGCTGAAATAAAGATTTGAATGGTTGCCAATTTTTTAAAAATTATGTAGGTTGATTTCCAAAGTTTGGTAACGAGTAGTTTCTTACCTGTCGGTGTAGTTTTGCAGCTTGAAGACTTTCTGGATTCACTATGCTGTGCATTATTCCGCGGTCTAGTAGTTGGGTCCGGAATCGTAGTCTCTTTTCTTTTTTTTTTTTTGTGTAGCCCAGGTGGGCGTCGACGCCCCACCATTTTGAGTCCTCCCGTGACGTCTGCGCGCTTCCTCCGGAAGCTCCCACCCTTGGGCGCCATCTTCGGATTCTTTTTTTCTTGTCTTGTGCTTGTGTTGTTAATCCTTTTACCCTTTTGAAGGTGTTTTCCATTTGTTAGTCCCATCTTCCTCCTGTCTCATCTTTCTGGCGGAGGCGGGTGGGTTCGCTAGTGAATCCAGAAAGTCTTCAAGCTGCAAAACTACACGGACAGGTAAGAAACTATTCGTTTTGCAGCGTGAATCTTTCTGGATTCACTATGCTGTGCATAGACTTTGTAGCGGTTTGCTATGTTTGTGGCGGCTGGGTGGAAGATGAGCGTTGGTTGTTGAATATATGTTGAAGCACCTTTTGACCTACTTGTGCTTCTTTGTTCATCTGTATATCCACGCAGTAGTGCTTAGTGAACGTGTGCCTTGAAGCCCATGTTGCCGCCAGGCAAATGTCTTGGATAGGTGTGTTTGCCAGGAAGGCGATCGTTGCTCCCTTTTTCCTGATAGAGTGAGCTTGTGCTGCTCCTTGTAGTTCTTGGCCTGCCTGTTTGTGGCAGTATTGAATTGCCTGTGCGATTCATCGTGCAATGGTATTTTTTGTCACTGGTCTGCCCAGGAAACTGCTTGCGAAGGACACAAAGAACTGCTTTGTCTTCCTACAATCCTTAGTCCTTTCGATGTAATGCATTACTGCTCTTCTGGCGTCCAGAGTGTGCAGTGCCCTTTCAGCGCTGGTGGATGCTTTCTGGAAGAAACTGGGAATTTGTATTGTTTGGTTTATATGGAACCTGGACACCACCTTTGGCATGAAGTGTGGGTCCGTCCTCATTACCACCCTGTCATTGTGAATCTGAATGTAGGGTTCTTGTAGTGTGAGTGCCTGCAACTCGCTCACCCTACGTAGCAAGGTAATCGCTACCAGAAAGGCCGTCTTTATTGTGAGCATATGTAGCGATGCCTTGTGAATGGGTTCGAACGGTGCTTTCATAAGCTTTGTTAGAACTACATTGAGGTTCCATGCAGGCGGTGGCATCCTCTTTGGCGGTGCTATTCTTTTGGCTCCTTCCAGGAATCTTTTTACTACTTGAGATGTAAAGAAGCTTTTCCCTGTTTCTCCTCTTGTATAGGCTACTATTGCTGCCAGGTGCACTCTTAGCAAAGTGCAGCTTAGGTTACTTTTTAGTAAGTGTGTTAAGTATTTTAGCACAGTTGATTCTCTAGTGATTCTCCTGTGGAGCTTTTTGTTGATGCACCATTCAGTGAATCTCTTCCATTTTGCTGCATAGCATTTCCGTGTGGTGGGCCTCCTCGCTTCTCGAAGTACTGCCAGCGTGCTTTGTGGAAGCTTGAGGTGAGCGAACTCTAAGTCTTCAGGAGCCACGCTGCTAGGCTGAGGCTCTCTGGTTCTGGATGGAGTACCCTTCCGTTTTGCAGCGAGAGCAGGTCTTTCCTTTTTGGGAACTTGTGTGGTGGTCCCTGTGCCATTTCCACGATCTGTGAGAACCAGGACTGCCTGGCCCACTCTGGTGCTACCAGAATTAGCGTCATGTTGCTTGTTCTGCACTTGCTGAGCACCTTGTGTATCAGCGGTATCAGTGGAAAAGCGTAGGCAAATGTCTTTGACCAGCTCATCCATAGGGCATTTCCTTGGGATTGATGGCCTGGATGCAAAGTATTGGCATTTTGCATTCTGGTGTGTTGCAAACAGGTCTAGTTGTGGGGTCCCCCACTTCTTGAATAGTCTTTGCGTCTACTGCGGGTTGAGCTCCCACTCGTGTGAGATTGACGTCTGTCTGCTCAGTTTGTCTGCTTCCACATTGTCCTTCCCTGGCAGATGTATTCCCAGGAGGTCTATTTGTAATGGAATTGCCCATTTCCATATCTGTTGCGCTAGATCTGAGAGCGCCACTGACTGTGTTCCTCCCTGCTTGTTGATGTAGAACATCGTTGTGGTGTTGTCTGTTTGTACTAACACCCTTTGCCTGTACAGCTGTTTCTGGAACGCTTTTAGTGCAAGGAACACGGTCTTTAGTTCTAGGTAGTTGATGTGTTTGACGGCATCTGTTTATGTCCATAAACCCCTTACTTTGAGCAGGTTCATGTGCGCTCCCCACCCCATTTGGGATGCGTCTGTTGTGATGGTCACTGTCGGAGTTGGTGGTGTGAATGGCTTTCCCATTGTTATGTTGTCCTTGTTCCACCATGCTATCTCTTCCTGCACTGCGTGCGTTACAACCACTAGATCTTCCCAACTCCCTGTAGCCTGTGACCACTGCTGTTGCAGCCATTCCTGGAATGGTCTCATGTGTAGTCGAATATTGGGGACTAGGTGTATGCAGGACGCCATCATCCCCATGAGCTTGCTCACCGTCCTCACTGTCAGACGTTGCCCCTTCTGGTATTGGCGAGTCTCCTTCATCAGTGCGAAGGTTCTCTTTTCGCTGGGGAACACTCTGCCCTGAAAGGTGTCGATTTTTGCACCCAGGAAGATCTTCACTTGCTCTGGTTCTAGCGACGACTTCCCGCTGTGTATGGAGAAGCCTAGTTTTGTCAGCGTGTGCGTGACCTGCTGAGCATGTAGTTTGCATTGGTTGTAGGAGTTCGCCTTCACCAACCAGTCGTCTAGGTAGGGGTATACATCTATTCCCTGCCTCCGCAGATGTGCTGCTACGGCAGGTAGGCATTTTGTGAAGACCCTTGGCGCGGATTTTAGGCCGAAGGCTAGGACCGTGAACTGGTAGTGCGTGTTGCTGATGGCAAATCTCAGTAGATTTTTGTGTTTTTGGTTCATGGGAATGTGTAGGTAGGCATCTTTGAGGTCTATTGTGGACATAAATTCCCCGTGCCTTATCTGAGGTATAACCTCCTGTAAGGACGTCATTTTGAACTTTTGAGTCTTTATGTATTTGTTTAGGAACCGTAGGTCCAGTATGGGCCTTAACGTTTCGATCTATTTTTGGTACGAGGAAGTAGTTGGAGTACACTCCCGTGTTTCTTTCCTTGTATGGTACGTTTTCTATAGCCTGTTTGTGGAGAAGTTCTTGTGCTTCCTGCCACAGTAGTGATAGCTCTTCTGCTGAGCGTGTCTTGTTGGTTGGCCTCCTGTTTGGTGGCTTTTTACCAGTTCTATGCAGTAGCCGAACTGTATGATGTTGAGTATCCATTTGTCTGTTGTTATCTTCTCCCACTCCTGGAAGAAGTGTTTTAGTCTGCCTCCTACGGGTGTTGCATGATCGTTGATTTGTAATTGTTGTTCTTGTCTTTTGTTGTGCCGCGCCACTAGGGATGTTGTGAGTGCGGGCACGTTTGGTACTGTGGAGTCACTTGGGGGCGGGTTGCTGGCCGCCTCTCCTTGTCTGTCCATGTCCGTTTGGTCGGCTTCGAAAGGACTGGCCCCTCTGTTGGTTCTGCCAGCCTTGTTGCTGCTGACCCTGTTGCGCCTGGCTGCTTCCCTGAAATATTTGCTGGAAGGCCTGGTGCGATGTTCCCGGCTGGTTCCCTCCTCTGCCATTTGGTCTTCGTGAGGGGGTGCCCCTTCTCATCCCTCTGAACTGCAGTGCTCCCATGGACCTTGCAGTTTCGTTATCTTTTTTGAGCTGTGTCAGCGTCTCGTCCACGGGCGTGCCGAACCGCTTTTCCCCGTTGAAGGGTAAGTTCAGGATGTTGTTCTGTACTTCCGGCTTGAACCCAGAGATCCTCAGCCAGGCATGTCTCCTCTCCGTTACTCCGATCATCATCAGCCTGCTTGATGTGTCTGCTGCGTCCAAGGCCGACTTCAGGCAGGTGTTGGCCATATTCTTGTTCTCCTCCACCAGGTGCGCCGCTCTTTGCTGGTGTTCGGTCGGGAGCAGTTTGAGCAACTGCCCAACTTCTTCCCAATGCTGGTAGGCATGCCTGTTTATAAGAGCATTGGAGTTGGCAATGCGCCAATGGATTGCCGCATTCCTCTCAATTTTCCTCCCTGTGAGGTCTATTCTTTTGCTCTCCTTGTCTGGAGGCGGTCCGGAGTTTGTGGGAACGTTGGCCCTCTTCCTGGCTGTTGCAGTTATGATTGAATCAGCCGGCACTGATCCCTGGATATATGGTGGATCTTTAGAAGAGTGTTTGTATTTTTTCTCTGTCCTGGGGGTGACAGATCTGCAGGTAGATGGCTCCTTGAAAGCCTCCCTGCCTTGGTCTAGTACACCTGGGAGCATAGGAAGGAATTGGCTCCTAGTTTGCGTCGGCAGCAGTGTCTCCAGGAGAAAACAGGCCTTGGGCTTTTCTTCCTCCATTTCCACCCTATAGGTTGCTGCAGCGTTCCTGACGACCATGTTGTATATTCCAATGTCGTCCGACGGCGAAGGCCTCGACTGATACGTCTCCACGGCCTCTTCTGGGTTTTCGGCGTCGAGATCCTGCCAAACCAGGTCCTGAGCCTCCGAGGGTGTCGAGCCGAAGTGCGTCTGCTGGTCGTCGTCGCCCTCAGTGTAATAATACAGGCCCTCTTCGTCCTGTTGCTCCGACGGTTCGGGAGTTTTCGGCGGATCGGTGGCGTCGAACTCCTCCGGGCTTCTGCCTCGACAACCGTCGAGGGCTTCGAAGGGATGGTGTATCTACTCATCCGTTCGTCGAAATCCTTCTTCCTTTGGAGGATACTGGTCATTTCGGCCTCGAGCCTTCTTTTCTTCCTCTCCATCTCTGCCGCTTGTTTGGCGTCGAGAGTTTCGGCGGTTCTCTTCGAGGTCGTGGATGTTGACGTCGAAGTTGCCGTCTGCTCTTTCCCCTTCTGCGTCGAGTGCGGCTTTTCGGAACCGTGCTTCGACGACCTGGGTGTCTCTAGAGCTTTCGCCGACCGGGAGTCCTTCTCGAAGGATCCTCTGGGCTGTTTGTCCGTGGACGCAGCTGTGGTCGTCGATTGCTTCGACGCCAGTGCTCCTTTCGAGGACTTTGGCTCTGATTTTCGAGAGTCTGTCTGGGTTTTAGGGGTCGACGTCTCTCTTACCTCCTTCCTTGGTCTGTTATCGGTCTCTACGACCGTGCAGTCCTCTGGTCCCTCGGCGATGTTGTCCTCTTCCCCGCTGGAGAGGCCCAGGTCCCGCAGCGACGGAGGTTGTCCTTGCCCCTGCATGCTGTAGTTTGCTCTCCTCTGTCTGTCCCTCACTCTGAGGGTCTTGGGGGCGAATGCCGAGCAGGCGTTGCAGTCGGTACTTTGATGGTCGATCGGTAGGCAGAGGTTGCAGACTGGATGCTGGTCCTTCTACGCGAACTTGTGGTGGCAGTTCCGGCAAAATTTGAATGGTGTCTTGTCCATTCCCGCGCTCAGGGAGCCCCCTGTGTGCTCATTCTCCGTCGGACGTCGAAGTTTTCTCTACTTCTCACCTACTTCGTCGTCCCGGTTGTATGTTCTTTGTCTTGTGATGAAGAAACTCCAATTTTCTCTGTTCTTTCTTCTTTTCTCCTCTTCCAACTCTGGAGCTCTTCACGACGATCCAGACCCAACGGCGGAAAAAAGAATCCGAAGATGGCGCCCAAGGGTGGGAGCTTCCGGAGGAAGCGTGCCGACGTCACGGGAGGACACCAAATGGTGGGGCGTCGACGCCCACCTGGGCTACACACAAAAAAACAGAAAAGAGACTACGATTCCGGACCCAACCACTAGACCGCGGAATAATGCACAGCATAGTGAATCCAGAAAGATTCACGCTGCAAAACTGACCTGAGAGTGATCCTTCCAGGAGAGCCACGGTTAACTGGGAGGCGTAATCCCTAATGGGCGCCTGGAAAGGAGGCAGCATATAGAAGGGCATCCGCTTGGCTTTCATTTTAGAAATACTGATCACGTCCCATGGAAGGCACAATGTGCAATAAACAAGCCTTGATGGAGATTCAGCAAACAACATATGCTCAGCAAAGTACTTCTAATGCCAGCGTCATGCCCTTCAAGAGGATTTATAAAGCAGGCATGTTGTGACTGTGTTTTGAATTGTTTTAAGTTTGAAAAGGAGGTGTAGTTAGGTGCAATCTTGGGGGTTGTTGGTTTATTCACGGTGTGACCAGAAGAATGAGGAGGGTTTAAACCTGATGATGTAATCTAGGAAACAGAAAATGCATTTGTAAAGATTTATGATGTGAAATGAGAAGTTTATGACTGAACTCATCTGTGATGCCGACGTCAGTTCGGCATCAGGATGACCTCAAAGCTTTTTGGATATGCCAGTGGTGCAGGTTGCAGGACCCATTGCCAAAGGCTATGGAGATGGGGTTTATTCCACAGTTCAACATGTCTCTGGTTTTTAGATGTAGGTGGGTCATGGTACTCATTGACATCAAACAGGCGTCAACAAACTGTGAATATAGAATTGGTCTTTAATGTTATGATAATGTCAGTTGGTCTAGCTCGGTGGGTATTAACCTTTTGACTTCAGAGGACACCCACTTAATCCTTATTGGAATCTTGGTACCCCCACTGAGTCATTATTGGAAGCCAGGACTCTTGCTGAGCCAATATTGGAATCCGGGGACCCCCACTGAGTCATTATTGGAATCCGCGGACCCCCCCCCCCCCAGTCATTATTGTTATCCGGGGACCCACCCACTGAGTCACTGTTTGAATCCGGGGACCCCCGTGTCACTATTGGAATCCGGGGACCCCCACCCCACTGAGTCACTGTTGGAGTCCGGGGACACCACCCCCCACTGAGTCACTATTGGTATCCGGGGACCCCCACTGAATCATTATTGGAATATGGGAACCCCCCACTGAGTCATTATTGGAATATGGGAACCCCCCACTGAGTCACTATTGGAATATGGGGGCCCACTGAGTCATTATTGGAATATGTGGGCCCACTGAGTCATTATTGGAATACGGGGACCCCACTGAGTCACTATTGGAATATGGGGGCCCACTGAGTCATTATTGGAATATGTGGGCCCACTGAGTCATTATTGGAATATGTGGGCCCACTGAGTCATTATTGGAATCCTGGGACCCCACTGAGTCACTATTGGAATATGGGGACCCCACTGAGTCATTATTGGAATATGTGGGCCCACTGAGTCATTATTGGAATCCGGGGACCCCACTGAGTCATTATTGGAATCCGGGGACCCCACTGAGTCATTATTGGAATCCGGGGACCCCACTGAGTCACTATTGGAATCCGGGGACCCGGGCCTAAGCAATTTTGATGATTAGAACCACAAAACAATACACAATATAGAAACAAGCATTCATCAAACAAATGCACATACAGTGAAATATCTTATTCAATTCACAATCCAATATAATAAATGTTTTTCATTTTAATTGGAAGGTTGGAAGTTTTATAAATTCCTTTGAGGTTGCCCATCGCCCATACTGTATTCTACTTGATGCCCCTGCACTACTCCCACGAATCAATCTGAAGAAAGCCCCATAATATTTAGTCTCCAATTGAACATTTCTTGACATTGACTAAACGATTTTACATTTTTATTTTGACATTTTGCTTCATTTATTTGCACTTTATTAATCTTTTAATATCGTTTAATAATTTTCTAACCAGTTTGCGGACCCCCTGAATAGGTGTTGCGTACCCCCAAAGTCCCCGGACCACAGGTTAACATCCTCTGGTCTAGCTTATTTGTTGCGAAAAGCATTTGTTGAAGCCATTGAGCCTTTAACAGTTGGTTATTATCACATTGCGTTGCAGGCTATCAAAAAGTATTTTGTTACATTTAACCTCTCAAATTAATCTAGTAGGCGAGGGTGTTGGCATTAACTATCAACTCTGACAAGCCATGGCATTTTCACAGTGTGTTGTTGGGCTGTGTTGTTGGGCTGTGTTGTTGGGCTGTGTTGTTGGGCTGTGTTGTTGGGCTGTGTTGTTGGGCTGTGTTGTTGGGCTGTGTTGTTGGGCTGTGTTGAGAGGGGCTGTGTTGTTGGGCTGTGTTGTTGGGCTGTGTTGTTGGGCTGTGTTGTTGGGCTGTGTTGTTGGGCTGTGTTGAGAGGGGCTGTGTTGTTGGGCTGTGTTGTTGGGCTGTGTTGTTGGGCTGTGTTGTTGGGCTGTGTTGTTGGGCTGTGTATAGTTTTTAAACTTTATTTTTGTGCATGTTCGTTTTTTTTTTAACATGTGTATCATGGTTACCGGTTTATGTGAACATGAATAGGCTTTTGTTGTTTAAAGTGTAAAGCCAATGGTATCGTTCTTATGGGTTCAATCTTAAAGGCTATTCCATAAGTCTGATCTGTTTATCATGAAAAGTTATGGCAAAGCCATTAGGCCTTACCTACTAATTGTGAAAAGCATGTGTTATTACTAAGGCTTCCAGTTTTCAGTTTTTACTGATTTTTGCAGATAAACACAGTCTGAATACAATTTTTGTTCTTGTCTGTATGTTTAAATATGGATGACAACAGAAATTGGTAATTGACTTATTCTAAATGTTATCGGTCTGATTTGCAAGTCAATAGCTGTGCGGATTGACAGACGAGAGGTTTAAACCCCCAAAAAATGCATTGGCAAAGCCAATAAGCCTCACTCACCTATGCAAGGGTTATTGGCTTTGCCAGTGTGTTTTAGCCATGTTGTATACCAGTGTGGCTGCTGTTCAGCATGGCTAAATGTCAGTGGCATAGAGGAGAGTGCTGTAGAGTGGAGTGTCGTGGAGAGGAGTGTCATAGAGTGGAGGATGTAGAGTGCAGTAAAGTGTTGTGGAGTGTCGTAGAGTGATGCAGAGTGGTGTGGCATAGATTGGAGTAAATTGTCATATAGTGGAGTGGCATAGCGTGGAGTATCGTGGTGTGGCTTAGAGTAGAGTATCACAGAGTGTGGGGGCGTAAAGTGGCATGGAGTCGCTCAGAGTGGAGTGTTGTAGAGTGCAGTAGCCTAGAGTGGCAAGGAATGGCATAGAGTGTGTTGTGAAGTGTAGTAGAGTGGAGTGACGCAGAGCAGCAATGAGTGGAGTGACCTAGAGAGGAGTAGAGTGGCGTAGACTGGAGTAGCATAGAGTGAAGTGGAGGGGCGTGGAGTGGCCTAAAGAGGAGTGGAGTGTCCTAGAGTGTGCATGGTGTGGTAGTGCACTGCCATTACAAACAACATATTTTCAATCGAAAAGGCCATTACATTTGCACAGACATACAGTTTTACTGATAAAACTATGCTTCACACAAACAATGTGTGGAAATGGCATCACCTAGTGTATTGATTTGTTTTGATCGAATTAAAATATTTGTTTCCAGCACATCTCAGAATTACAAAAATATGTACTTAATTTGTGCTTTCCTAACTCTGATATAGTCTGAAATATTTTCACAGTTCATTTACATACATTTAATTTTTGTTGTGTGCTAGAAAAGAGGCCTTTACTTTCCCACCTCCCTGATTGTAACAGAAATCCTCTCACTTTTAAGTCGGAGAAAAAAAGTAAATACCAAGCTCCCTGTAAGACAGTGCCTGATATTTTACATCTGTTTTTGAATGCACAGCAAATGTGAAAAGATAAGAACAACATTTAGAGGCCTGTTTACAGAAAGTGAGCACTTGTAGAAGAATACAGTAAACAGGCTATGCTCCACGGAGGGACAAAGACATGCTTTGCTGCCTAAAACAAATAAAGTCAGCAAATAGAAAGGAAACACATGTGAGTTACAAACCACAAGGCCGATGGTAAACAATGAGCGAAATGCATTCTTAGGTCAGTGTTCAGAATGTCGACAAGAATTCTGTAGCAACCAGGCAGCTGCACTGACTGGTAGACTTCGACTTAATAAAATGGGTAGAAAGTTGCCTATTGAGGCTTAAACAGCTGTAAATGTACATGTTTCTTATTGTGTATTTATTTCTTGTCTATTTCACCTGAAAGGTATTCAAATATAAGTGTACTTTCATTGGTTAAATAAATGTGGAAATACACTACTGTCAATTTCATTTTTCTCAAAACTTAAAATAAATCTGGATAAACACCGATACATTACCAAACATTTGGATAAATACGGCCTGAAATGTAAAAAGAAAAACATAAAACTGAGCCCCAGTTATTACATTGTGTAAAAGCCTGTAGTCCAGGTATTGAATCTCACAGATTACCGTAGTAGGCGAGGCTTCTGGTGTTATTGGCTTGCAGGAAGAGCATATGGGGATGGAAGATGTGTACTACAGCAATCCTTAGTAGTCTCTCTTGGGAGAGATAGTATTGTGCTTTGTCAACTGTAGATTTGTAATTTGATGACTCAGTGCCTGACTTGTGAGGAAGATTACAGTACAGTAAATAAATAAATAACTAAATCCAAAGCGTGGCAAATCTCCCGCGAGGGTCTCAAGGCGCTGAACTGTAGGCACAGGGACATTAAGTGATTTGCCCAGAATCGCAGGATGTTGAGCCAACGCTGAGACGCGAACCTGGTTCTCCCACCTCTGAAGTCTGCAGCTCCGGCCCTTACGCCACATCCTCTCCCCATAGTATGTTTCAGCTGGTTCTAGTGACAAGCTAACTGTATATGGTATAGGTCTGATTGTTGTGAAATGTTACGATAAAGGCATTCGGCTTGACATCTTTATTTTGGAAAGCACCTGTTCAAGTCAATGGACGTGTGGTAGCTTCTTCTTTGCAATACATTCTCCTCTTGGTGTTATGTGCCCCCCTGCCCAGCCAGGGTGACTTTGTTGTGATTAGAATGCTGGTGTGAGCATGGTTTGATAGTGTCAGTGGGGCTTCCTTCATACCTACTTTACATGTACCCTGAGACTCCTACCTCATGAATAAACCTGATCCTGTTTCACCTTACTACTGGCGACCCTGCATCGTCATTAACCGCAGCATTTAAAGGTGGCTTATTATGTCCCGACCAATAGGGATTTGTTAAATTAAAGGACACAGATTACCCTTGTAGGGAAGAGTTTTCGAGTGGATTACCGCCTCCGACAAACCCTAGGGGTTGGAAGATTTGAACTGCAGTAATTCTTAGCTGTCTGCCAGGATCTTGCAATAAAAAAACCCATTACATAATACATACATTAATATGTAGAACTATAGATACATAGATGGCCTTTGGGTCACCTCTGTTCTGCAATTGGTCGGTCTGTCATTTGCACTCTGCTGCCATCCAGGATGGTGCTACTGTATGGGGTAACTGTTCAGTCCACATCAGTCATCGTGTCTCTTGCCCTCTGACTGACAGCATTTTTTGATCACTTGTGCACACCCACTTGAAAATGAGTGTGCTGGCTTGTAAGAGCAGGCTCGTTTGCTCCTTTTATAGTTCTCCTTTTGTTTCTTTGCTTCTCCTCTTTTATTTTACTTTTCCTAAGAGGATAGAGCAGCAGGTTGCTTGCTTGCTTCTCATTTCATCAGCAATGCACCACACCCCGTTTTGCCAAGTACTCTATACCAGGAGACGATCACTGAATTCTGTTGTCGATAGTGTATCATTGTACGGCCCTTCCAAGATGGACAACATGTTGGTTCTAAATGTAGTGGGTGATTTGGAATTTTAAAGCAGCAATAGACTATGTGCAAGATGGACACCTGCTGGGCTATTTGTCTTGGTTATTGGAAGCATATGCCCACTGTCTTTAAACGTCAGCATGTTTTCTTTTTCCACTTGTATTCTTTTAAGTTATTTTGCACATGTTGTTGAGTTTGTGTGTATTTTTCTTCGGTTGTGTCAAAGGTTAAATGCAAAATAAGTCAGTGAATGAATGGATGCACGAGTGCAAAGATGAGCGACAGCGTGCACGTTGGATGAATTGAGTGCCCCAACCCATAACCAACACAAAAGGCGTTTTCATTTATAAGGGGCCCCCCTTGGCATTCCCAATGCTTGTTTATCCCTGGGTGCATTCTGCAAGTTTATGAACAGATGTTCCTTTGTGCAACCCTTCCTTGCTTTTTATGCAGGCTTTTTCCCCAAACTTGTGGTTATACAACTGTAATCTCACTTGTAGACGCCTGTGAGATTCAGAGCTCTAAAGCCAACCGTAGCATGTGACACCGCCTGCATTCCTGCTTTTAGCCAACTTTCTCTTGAATTCTCCGTCTTGTATTTTCCTACGTAACAGACTAAACAACCAAGTGCTTTCCAAGGGGCTCACGATGAGGCCCCTTTGGATTTGCAGAGATGCCACTGTTAATGAGCCCTTTCTTGTGGCTGGTATAAGGTCTACGGTCTGGTATAAGATGCCACGTTGGCATCGCTTGGAGAGAGAAATCACAAGAGGTTAATGCTTCTCTAGTTTCCCAGAACCTGACCGGTGTGTGGCAGTGAGATGTTTGGAATTCAGCATCTGGCAGGATCAGCGAATCTTCCCCCAATCTCTCTTGCTCTCTCGCGGTGTGACTTTGCCTTACTCTTATATTCCCATGTATGTGACCACTCCCTCCATGTGTTTATGTTAATTGGATGTGGGTTACTTCATGTCTCCTGTAGAACCGCCTCTTCCATTAAGTACTACTTCCATCCTGATTCTCTGTAGGGTACAGGTCTAGGTGTTCCACCCAGATTCATATCCCTTGGACACAGAGTGACTCCTCTCTCATCTACGGAGTCTCAGGGGGTACATCATTCCTATTTCCTTCCTCCATGTGTTCATGTTATGTGCGTTACTTCATGCCTCTTGGATTAAAGAGTTAATGCCATCCTGATTCTCTGTAGAGTAGAGATCTAGAGATTCCACCCAGACTCCTATCCTAGGGATTCAAAGTGCGGCCCCTCGCTCTTTCAGGGGAACATAAGTCTCTTTTTTTAAATCCTGTAGCTCACACCGCTTTCTTTCTCCACTTTACTTCGTTTCACTAAAAAGGATCTCCATCGTGGGCCTCCCCTGCCTGTTTTTGGTAAACCTTTTATTGTTCCTTTGATACACATCGACCTGCCAGTAGATCTTCTATTTTCATTTATCATGGCATACAGATGTACAACATCCTGTTCAAAATGTTCTGCAACAAGTAATGTATTTGTATTAAATTGACCAAGACCTTACTTCCGCTACGATGTCCTTTCTATGCCCCAGAGTAAAATAGTTTGCACAAAACATATTCAATTTTGCATTCAGCAGAAAGCAAGCTTAGGTGTACACACTTGTAATCAAACGGAAACCTCTGTTATTTTGTACATCCAGATTATTATTTATGCAGGTCTTCAAATTGGGTTTTACTCTACAGAACATGAAATAGCCTCTTTTTTTGCATAACAACAATTGCCTGTACACCAATCCTAATGTGTTCTGACTCCGTCAGCATCCAGTGTTTATACACATGCCAGTTGGTTGTTAAATCTTCATTAATTTTGTAAAAGGGCGGATGATTTATCACCTTCCCACTTGTTCTGAAGAAACATTCTATGCATCTGCTAAACATATTGTCGTTTGAGAACACTTTGTCTCTATAGGTAGTACCTGTTGAAAGCGTCAAAATGGTAGTTTGGGCTGATTCTGTGTTGTCACTCAGCAGCCAAAAACGGGCAATATCGTCTTGATATCATCCCACAAGTAGATAATTTTATGGTAGGGTGCTGTTTTTTTTATTTCAGTGACTAGGAGGTTGATATATAGGGAAACTACCAGTGGAATTGGAGGGTCTCCCCTGTATGAGGTCCAAATGAGTGCACTGGTGCCATACGGGGTAATACTCCTGCCGTAATTTGGACGTCGTACCTCCCAAGGCAGTTACAGGCCCTCTTGTTACATCGCTCTAGGCAGCAGTCCCCATTTCCTTTGGGTTATATAAAGGGTCATCTTCCCGTTCAGCTGGTTAGGCTGCTTTCTACCTTGTCTGCACCCCCTGGAAGCAAGCAGGCCCTTTAGGCCAGAACCCGGTTTATCTTTCACTTCAGCGAAGCTCTGGGCACAGCACAGTGCACGGATTTGACCAGGACGAGGCTCTTTTTGTTCTGTTTTGGAGCCTGGGATAAGCTTTACAATTCATGGAGATGTCTGCTGTTTGTGCAAGGGGCAGAAGAAGATAGACTACCAAGACTGCGCAGAACCTTCTCAAACTATCCTAAAGAACAAGTAGAGCAGCTTATCCCAAGACCAGATCTTCCATTTGTGGTTGTGCTGGGGCTGCGGACTCAGGAAAGAGTTCCAGAACCTCTAGAACAAAATACTATCTTTTAATACGTTTTTAGGTTTTCTTCCTCACCTGAGACATTGTCCACCAGGGGACATCTGGTTTCATTGGCCCTCCCGATACACCACTGCCAGCCGACTTGTACACAGTCCAATTGTGAATATTGTAGTGTAGAGCGTTGGGTCCAGAAACCTCTCCTCCCCTCTCTGCCTGAGCAGGTGGGTCCTGGGTTAGAGGTGGGAGTTGGGGGTGGCAGGTGGTGGAACAACCTCACCATTTCCCAACACAGCTCACTTGAACCATGAACATCGAACACTGGTCAGTGTGACATTTCCTTGGCCACACATCCAGTGTCTCAGTTGCTTTGGGCTACCCAGCCCCCTCAACCAGTGAGTCTGAACTGAGAAGTGCCTTTGAACCATATTGAACTTCCCTTGGCGTCCAGATCCAGTTGCAAAGCCTCATGGGTATTGCTCACATGCAAGTCTTCATTACACATTGGCAGAGTCTGCACATTCCAAGAGTTGATCTTCCCTCTTCAACCTCCAAACCCCCTGAATATCTATATTGACCAAAAACCGCTTCCTGGAAATGTACTGAGCTTCACAGTAGTAGCTGAGCCCTGGAGACCAGAGGCAACAGGCAGTACTCCTCCAAGGACTGCCAAGTCTCTCTTACTCCACCAGGTGTCTGATGGCTAGCCTGGCACCATTCCTGGCATTCCAGACATGGCATAAACGTTGTTTCTCCATGACTAAATACTGCATAATGCTAATAGTCGCGGCTACTAAATTGTGTATTGTACACAGATTCACAGTCCAATGGAAAGAAAGGCTTGAAAATGTGCATTTTCTGTTCAACATTTCTGTGCCGTATATCGGAAAAGATGTTCCACAAATATTGAAAGGCCAAAGATTGCTGATAGACGCCAAAAATGAGTGTCTTTGGAAGAGCGGTGCATTGGAATAATCCACACTTTGTGTATCTTTTGTACAATTGCCATTTCACGTGATGGGATAATTGCATTTTTATCGTGGAGCTGCTTAAAGAAATGAGCACAGCCTCCTGACTGCCTCTGGCAGGTTTTCCCTGTGTTACTACCAGGCACATGAGAATGTGGGCCATGGAGCCTTTAGTTCAGCTGGCCAGGTAGCATTTGCAACGTTTATAATAATCACTTGTACCTACCACTTATAAATAGATATTCTTGCTGTTTCTAAGCTCTGTCGAGAACGGGTTACTACTGACCTCTGCAATGGCAATCATTTTATTGTTCTTGGAGCGATGGATGCTTCAGTTCACCCTGGCTGAGTTGCTGATGGTTCCTGACGTCAGTTAAAGATCTCTCATGGTCCCTGATGGAGTGATCCCTGGTAGCAGAGTTTTCACTTCTTGCTTTTAATTTGTGGTTCAACATCATTATTCATTGTATCTGCTAAGTCCGAAAGAACATCAACCGTGGCCTAGTTTGACTTTATAATGAAACAAAATTGTTTACCACAAATGTAAAGTAAAAAGGCATATACGTTAAAATGTTAGGGAAGACATTCCATATCTGGCGCGTGTCTCCATAGGACCCGCTCTGCTGAATGAATCCGGCTGATAATAGAAAATTCATAGAAATCTGCACAGCAGATTGATTTAAACACAAGTTTTCTGTAGTTCACATTTCCACTTTTCTCCGTATTAGTGTGTCCTAGTAACACAGGCAGGGTTTGAAAACATTTCGACCCAAGAATGAGGGTAAAAAGAGAGATGTCCTTGACAGTGGGAGAAAGCCTAGATAGGCATGTTTTCGGTTTAAGATGAATATTTAAAAATGACGTCTGACGTTGGCATCTTATCCCTTTGTTTTCAGGAAGAGCACATTAGCACAGAGTTCATTGGCCATGAGAACTTTCTGCCAGGACTAGACTTAAAAGAAGAATGTTTCTGACCCATGTGAAGACTAGATATGGAGATTAAGAGATCAGATCAACAAGTACTTTTCATCAATTTTCAAGAACTGTAGGTTGATTTCTTGAATCTTCTTCCTTATTGAACACCTCTTTTGGAACAGTGCAGTAAGCCTGTTTTATTCATTAAACGTCTTCTGGACTGCAAATTACACAAATGTCTACGTCAGTATACACATGTACAAATAAAATTTGCGGGCGCGCCAAAGGCAAGCCCGTTTGCGCCTGTCCATGACCCGACCAGCGCCAGGGACCCTGGTTCTCCGACCACCCACCTCTACGACTCAGCTGCCCTCCTCGCACTCCACCCCGGAAGGAACAACAACTGCCAGCTGTCTACGCCGAACTCCACACGTCTTCACAGAAATCTGGACCAACTTCACCTCCGCCCGCCATCGCCATCCCAGACGGATTCAAGATCCAGAGGAAGGACCGCCCCAACCGCCCAGGAGGAGGACCTGCCTTCGCGCACAAGAGCGCCCTCCGACTCGCCACCTCCAGCACGAACGACTCCTCCTCCACCACCAAACACCTTCACTTCCAGATCAGCCCCAGAACAACCCTACGAGGCACCCTCGCCTACAGACCTCCCGGACCTCGAACCACATTCACCACTACCATCACTGACCTCATCGCGCCCCATGCCATCGCCTCCTTGGTCTACATACTCATCGGAGACCTCAACTTCCACCTCGACAACCACAGCGACCCCCCCCCCCCACCAACTCCGCCACCCTCTTCAACAACCTCGCCAACGGCAGGTAGAAACAACTAGTCACCACCCCCACCCCCACCCACAAGGCAGGACACACCCTCGACCCCATCTTTGCAGGAGGCAACAACATCCACTTCAGCCACACCACGCAACCCCACTGGACGGACCACCACTGCGTACACTTCAACGTCGACAAACCCACCGCCCCCAAACCTGCACCCTTCCGGGAAGAAACTGGAGCACGGTCACCGAGGAACACCTCAACTCCACCCTCAACCGCGATGCCCCCTCCACCTCGAATGACCCAACCTCCCAGCCAAAGAACTTCACAGATGGATCACCAACTGTGCAGACGAGCTCGCACTCCTCCGCAACGCCGACAGACACAGCCCCAGAAAGGCCACCTGGTTCACCGTCGACCTCCAAGAATCCAGACGCACCTGCAGACATCTGGAGGAAATTGGAGAAACAGCAAATCCTCGGAAGACCGTCCTACATACAAGAACGCCATGACAGAATACCACCAACTCATCAGATCCACCAAAAGGACCTTCATCCAGAACAAGATCCTCGGCAACTCCAGCATCTCAAAGGAACTCTTCAGCATCATACAGGAATTCACCAAACCCCCCCAGCGAAACCACGGACATCACCCCCTCCCAGGACCTCTGCAACAAGCTCGGCTCCTACTTCCATCTGAAAATCAAGTCACTCTACGACAACTTCAATGTGGCCATGTAGATATTAGCTACTGTAGGGGCGCAAGATGCGCCCATACTTACACCCTTGACCTGTTTGTACATTTGGCCATTGAATTCAAATACATTTTCCTCTAAGACTATTTTTAGGCAGTGGATGATAAATGTCTCATCACAATCAATGTTCATAGTTTGAATGAACCACTGCACAGCTTGTAGTGCTCCTTGGATGGGTTTGTTACTGTATAAGCTTTCAATGTCCAGTGTGACAAGATATTGTTGGTCAGGGTTGAATGGAATGCCTTCAACCAGATTTATAATGTGTCTTGTATCCTGGACATATGTTGGTGTTTGGTTTATGTGAGGGCGAAGAATGGCATCCAAATATTTTGATAGTGGTTCTGTTATCGAACCTATCGTTGTGACTATAGGTCTGTACCGGGGATTTGTTTCAGTTTTGTGGATTTTAGGGACTCGAACAGGCTAGCCATTTTGGGGTACTGGACATTCATGTAAGCACGCTCCTCACATATGTGTCCGTCTCCAAGTGCTCTATTCGTTAGACGTTGGATTTTGACTTTAGTATTATCCGTTGGGTTACTATTGATTTTAGTATAGAAATTAGTGTCGTTTAACATTTCTTCCATTTTGGATACATAGACGGGAGTGTCTATGACCACAATTCCACCTCCCTTGTCACAGCTTTTTATCGTGATTTCAGTTTTTTTTCTTCAAATCGAGTAAGGCTTGATGTTCCTCTTTCTTTATGTTGTAGGGTGTTCTTTGCACAAATTTTGTGGCTGCTGTTAATTTTTGAAACACTACCTGTTCAAATATTATTACTTCAGGTGATATTTGTTCTGAAATAGGAGTAAATGTCGATTTTAATGACAGTCCTGATCTGTTAAGCTGTATGGATGTCAGGGGCTTGTTGGGCAAAGAACGACTTTAGACGGATTTTCCTGAAAAAAGCCATCAGGTCTCCAAAAAGTTCAAACTTGTTTATGCCCGAATGTGGACCAAAGGTTAGCCCTTTTGATAGTCAGGAATATGTGGCATGGGTCATATTTGAAGTACTCCAATTAAATACTGGTATTTCCGTTATTCTCTCCAATATTGGGCATTTCGAGTTACCAGGAACTGATTCTGGTTGGCTTGCTGATTTCCCCGGTAGTGATGAACATATAAATACAAGTGTGAAATATTCCAGGCTTAGGTTATTAGGATTAGTCATGAGCTTTTATATTATATCTTGTCCCAGGCTTAAGCGAATTTTTCAACCAAACAAAAGAAACCATAGAGCACAGAAATGTGATTGCCTACTCCCAATAAATCCGGAGCTATTAAAGAAATAGGTGATTATTATAATCCTCTCTCTTTTCCCTTCCCCCGCCCCCTTTTTTCCACACAAGGGTTCTACATGCAGCATTATTCACGAAATAATGTCCCCAATAATGCATGTTTGGTTCACATGCAGTTTTTAAATTAGGCTTTTTTGTTCACTCTCTAAGGTATAGTCTCACATCACTGGGTCTTCATTCACCAAAGAATGTTAATGAACACGCTCTACTTTACATATTCTAAATACAGAATATGTTTTTAACTCATAAATTCTCAAAATAGCCTTATTTGAGGTTAACCCCACCAATTGGTACTGAACACTATTATTCAAAACTATTTATTTTTAAACGTTTGAAAAATATATGAAAATATAATTTCAGGACTTCTAATTATCATATGTGCACATAGAATCTGAGACCATATCTATTATGTATTCAATGCCGAGAAAGTCCCCTGACGACGGCACCTCAGCCGAAACGCGCGTATGCATAAACTAATTGCATTGTCTTTTCTTGAATATATAACTATGTTGCATTTTCCTTTTATGCATTGATGGTTTTAACTATTTATCATAAACTGAAAATAATGTTTTGATACTCCGATACAATAAACAAAACGAAAATAAAAAGGTTTTTGATAAAAACTAAATATGGTTATGGTCATTAACTTACAATAATGCACAATGTTTCTTGAATAATTACCACTATGGTGTCCTGGAATTTGGAATTTTTTGATTATTGTACACTTGTTTCTAGCTTCCTCTTTTCCCCTTCATGTTAATTTCCCTACGGCTAGCAAGTTCATTTTTGCATGTAGGGTCCCTATCTCCTCAAGAGACATAGCAGCCATAGCAGCGATGCACCTGCACGCGAGGTACTAATATTAGTGATAAGTCTCCCCAGTGCCACTTGATTTATCACTAAAATATCAGCTGTAAATATATTTTGGAAATTGAGGTTTCAAGATACACACATTTTTGTCTTGAATATACACTTACATTTTTTTAGCATCATAGACTAATTCAACCACCCAAAAGTGTCTAATTTAGTAGGCTGGGCTGCACACAGGAGAGTTACTTGTAGGTAGGAGGAGAGCTACCAGCAGCTCACAAGTTACTTGTTGGAGAAGCCTGATTTATTGTTTGTTTGGCACACTCTTTTTAGGTCTCGCCTGAGCCAGCGCGCATGCCCTGCTCTGGCGAGACTCTTTGTAAGCGGGTTTTGGAAGTGCAAACAGTGGCTTTTGCTGCGGACTAGCCTGCGTTCACGCGAGCGTGCACGCGCGATCAGGCGCTATATGGCTTCCCTCGCCATCTGGACGCTCGCGTGAACGCAAGCTGGTCGCCAGCAGAAGCCACTGTTTACACTTACAAAACCCGCGATTACTTCCACGGCCGCGCGGCCGTGTCAGTTTCACGGCCGCGCGGCCAATGCTTGTTGCTCGCGCTTTTTGTTTTTCTCTGTAATCTATGTGCCTTGTGTAAAGCTACAGTGCTACTATAAAGCGGTTTAACATTCTTTGGGTAATGTCCACGCTATATAGAAGTGCGTAAATAAGTAAATATAGCAATACAACGACCACAGCCGTCCTTCTGGCTGTACCACCCTCAATGTCAGTGCCTAGCCCGTGATCTCTGGCCTTATGCTCGGTCGTTGTATGCCTGTTTTAGTCCTCTGGGGCAGTTTAAGTACACATCGTCTTCTGTGGCAGCGACCCTCTACGGGGCATTACTTTGCCGCATGTGACATTTGCCCGTGACTGCGATCTACGCCTCTGCCCATGGCCTCATCGGTATGCAGTATATTAAAACCGCCTGCATTCTTGGTTTCACTCTCTTTGCTGTGTTCACTAACGCTGGAACTGGTCATTGTTTAAACCTGTTTGGGATTACCGTGCTCCGGTTTCAGTGTCCAGCCTGTGGTCATGAACTCTGTGCCCCGTTTTAGACTCTCTCCTGAAGCCACTGACCCTGTTCGGTCCTTTCTGTACCGGTTCGACCCCCAGCCTGTGGTCACTGTCTGTGCACAGTGCTTGTGCCTGGAACCACCTTCTCTGTCTGTGTCGGTGTCAGTCTCCATCCTGTGGTCATTTGCGTTGCACCCAGTCATTAAGAGTCAGTGTGTGGTGTGGCTCGCATCAGACACTGTGCGGCACCCCTCCTGCTGTGCCCCCCGCTGCGCCCCCAGCTGCTGGAGCTACACATCACAGGCCCGACAGGAAGAGGAAGTGGCTCACAGGAGCCCTGCTGAGAACAGCCATGTGGCAGGCAGATGTGGGCAGCGTCTGCAGTCCAAGACAGGAAACCCACGGGGAGAGGGGTGGGGGAGGGTGGGGGTGGAACAGAACGAGCGCAGAGGAGGGGTGTGACGTGTGAGGAAGGGTGCATGGGCAGCGGTGATTAGAATAGAAAGAAAGTTGTGATTGGAGAAGGCTAGAGACGGGACAAGAGATGCACAAATGTACATTTATTTATTTAATGCAGTTTTATATAGCGCAAACTTTACCCAAAGGTATCAGAGCGCTTTACAAAAGAAGCTACACACGCTTGCTACACCCACGATAATAAAACACTGACAAGTAAACATAATCACAGGGATAAACACACTCACAGCACCCCACACACGAATGCACACTTCTAGACAAGCTTACACACATACAAACCCGGAGAAGCCCCGCGTGCTGCTCTCAGTGGACTAGCACGCCTCCAGCACGCGACCCACCATCTGCAGGCGAAGCTGAGAGCCAGGCACGAGCACCCTCCGCACAGAGCAACCCGGCCCTTCTGGCAGTGATCCTGCCCTACAGTCCCAGATGCGTTTGTGCCGATCCTGTCAAATTGTCAATCAATAGCAGGCAGTGTGTAGTGTGAAATCATTTTCATGTTTGTTCAGTGAGCTCTGGCGGGGAGGTTACGCGCACGCAAGTTAAACAGTACTGCCGTTTCCGTGTGAATTAAGGAAATTGCGTGAGGTAGTAAAGAAAAAACGTGTACGTTCCAAATGCTAGATTAGCGTGTATGTACTGTAAATACTTTATTGATTGATTAATTAAAATCATATCAATTGAAAAGATCATCAAAAATACATGATTTAAAAATAGTTGTGCAAGTTGATTTGACGTTTCTAAAATAAAAAAACAACAGTTATCAGATTGTGTGAAAAGCCAAAGTGAAAATGCATTGTACATATCAATTTATGAGTCCAATATTAAAATTGCCCCGGCGTATGCCTTATATTAAGCAATAAATCCTGCAGAGCTCGGTTCATGATAAAGTTAATTAAAGTGCAGGAGTGCTCGAAAGATCTCTAGCAGTCTTTAGCGTTTAGTTTTAAAGATGGTTTCGTGTTGTGGCCCTTATTACAGGGGTCACTTTTTGCACCAGGCACAGATATTTGGCCCCCTGGCTCGACAGGGCGATGGAGTCTCCACTGAGCCAACAGATGACAGCTTGCCTGCAGATGCGCCCTTGCTGTTGTAAAACAAGCATTGGCATAGCTAATCGCCTTTGGGACCTTATAAGTGGACTACTGTTAACAAGTAGGCAGTAGCGCTTGTGAAAAGCACAGCGCTGTAAAAATAAATAACATATGCAAAAGCAGGCGGCCCCCTAAGGCACAGGAGAACCCGAAGCCCAGAAGTCGCTGGAATCTTAGAGCCCCTTGTGACATGCCTCTGGTGAGCCAGGAGTGAGTGACACATGCTACAAACATGGGCTAGGATCGGCTGAAATATGCTGCAGGTGGTGGGTCAGGTACAGGGGAACATGGTTGCCAAAAACGACTAATACAAGTAAAAATGCACATAAAAAAAGCATTGGCATAGCCAATAGGTCTCGCCTTTGGGACCTTATAAGTGTTTAACCATGCAACAGTTAATGTTGTTGCACCAAGGATATTGTGCTGCATAACTAAATACTTATAAGGTCCCAAAGCGGGACCTATTGGCTATGCCAATGCTTGTTTGCATTGAGTGGTCCCGCAACGTTTCTTGTTTGCCCGCAGCCTCTTGTTCCCTTTGCGCATGTCTGTGATCTGCTCCTGTCTCCAAGCTCTGCCCGTATTGCCTTTGCTCCCGCGCCCTCTCGTCCGTCCGTCTTCACTACCTCCCTCGTTTTGTTATGCTTCAGCCGGCATGTTTGAAGTGTCGACTTTTATTTCTGTAGGCATTTGGTGCTGATGAACTTTCTGCCATGGTTTTGTTTGCATTTCGAGCGGCTCGTGATTTTCTACTACATCCTCTAACTGGAACAGTCGGCATCTTTTGGTGTTTTGGCCTTCTTTTGTTTCCCTTGGCATGCCCAGTGTGTGCTCATGTCCTGGGGGTCTGCTTGGGTATGGTTGCAGGCAGCACTGGTTTGCAATGGTTCTTCTCTCTGTCGGTTTCCTATTTTGAGGCGAATGTTTTGAAGTTGGCGAAGTTTTTTTCCTGGTTTGTTTGGTTGGCAGGTCTGTGTGCTGGACCAGCTGCATTTGAATTCCACTGGACCTCGCCCACACAGACATGAGTGTGGAGTTGGGGTGGGTGGGTGGGCTCGAGCGCAGCCGTCCTGCGGGGCACACATGGGGACTGGAGTGCGGCCGCAATGGGGTCAGTGGGATGGAGACTTCTGCGGTCATTTGCACTGGACAGGGTGTCACATATTGAGTACCGGACCGGGCGGGCGCAGGCCTTGTGTCTTCATGGGTTGATGGGGTGGCTGTCATTCAATTGCATGGCAGTTGCACCTATTGTTTGCATTGCTTGGAGGTGCCAAGCGCGTGGGCACTCTGTTTGGGTCTGGGTGAATTCCGGGGGCTGGTGAGTGGCCCCGACCATTCACAGTGCTTTGTTGTCGCGCCTGATATGCTTGGTGTGAGCTTGTGCCCGCATGCAGCATTGTGGGTCGTTGGCGTCCCTGCAGTGCCCGCATGCAGCATTGTAGGTCATTGGCATCCCTGCACTGCCTGTATGCAGCATTATGGGTCGTTGGCGTCCCTGCAGTGCCCTCATGCAGCATTGTAGGTCGTTGGCGTCCCTGCACTGTCCGCATGCAGCATTATGGGTCGTTGGCGTCCCTGCACTGCCCGCATGCAGCATTGTGGGTCGTTGGCGTCCCTGCAGTGCCTTTTCATGGGAGCAGTGTGGTGCACTGTATGCAAGGTGAGAGTTCACGTGGGTTTGTCGGGATGCTGTGGTTTCCTCGACTGTGTGGTACAGGCCCCTTGGTGGGAGGGTGGTGGCACCACCTGTGGTCACGCATTTGTCGGGTGTCATGTGTTGGGCTGTTTGTGCCTGGGATCTCCTCCGGTTCACTGTGGGTGCTGCTCATCACATGGAGGCCTGTCCTATTGGCTTTGCCAATGCTGTGGGGATTGGGGGCAATGCGTTTGGGGATTGGATGTGACTGGCGACTCTGTGGCTAAGTGTACTTTCACATGTAAAGGAGTGCCTCGTGCATTCCGTTGAGGGCGTTTTTATTTTTTTGCAGTTTTATATAGCGCAAACTCGACCCGAATGTGTCAGAGCGCTTTACATGAGCACCGGTTACATTACAAAAGGACACATTCATTTTGTTAGGCACCGGGAGATTAAGTGAGTTGCCCAAAATCACAGGATGTTGAGCCGACGCCGAGACTCGAACCCAGTTTCAAGGTCGACCGCTCTCTCCATTAAGCCACATCGTCTCTTAGATGGAAGGAAGGAAAGTTACACAAAACAGCCGAGAGCATGAGACCAGGAATACTTTTTGTGTATATTTTAAAGAATTGCTCCCAATAAGTTTTGCAGACAGCTGCGGTGTTGGCAGTTCACCGCGGCTCACGTCGCTCTTAAGGGAGGGCTTTATTGTGAAGATTTCACAAATGTCATGAAAATGCGTTTTTGTTCAGTGCTGAGAATAGACAAAAATGTACCCCAGGAACCCATAGTTTGAAGACGATGGTATAAGGGAGTGGAGTGATGAGGGAGGAGTCCAGACTAGCAGCTTGAGGAGAACCATAGTGAATGACAGTCACCCTATGCAGTTTTTTAGGTCTCGCCTAGCGTTGCAGCGCATGCGTTGCTCGCTTTGCGAGGCATTCTGTATTAGGGTATTTTTTAGAAGTGGTGTGGAAGTCCCGCCCATATTTTTCATTGGCTGGCGTCATCGTCCATGGTAAATGCTGACTTCCGATTGATAATGAGGCTTCTTAGTCCCTCCTTGTTACCGCCCTGTCTCCTTTTGGGACCGCCCATCAGGACTGGATCTTTTACTTGCGGCGTTACACTGTCGGTGAGCACTATTGTGGCAATGGCTGTCGCATGTTTATTTTTGCATTGCGCTTTCACTTTGACAATAGCTGCCGCCCCACCCCGCTAGTGTTGTGTGGGGCTGCAGCTATTGTAAAGTGAAAGCGCAATGCAAATCTAAACAAGCGGCTGCCTTTGCGCAATGCCGACAGCTTGTTTTAGATACCTGCGGCCCGGAGCCCAGGCTGCCCTATCCATCCAAGTGAGCCCTGCCCGAAGACATCCTCAAGACCCCCGTGAGCCGCGAGAACCGGATTACTGCTGGTAAGTGGGCAGGCTTCTGCGTGACTGGATTCTGGCTCACGCAGCACCCTGCTGGCATCCTCCAGTCGAGAGCCACCCGACTCGTACCTCGTCATCAGCTCATCATTTTCTGCTCCCTGAGTGTACCCTGTCCGGTGCAAAACCCTCACCCGCCCCGGGTGTCGTCGCCCGTCACCGCTGAGTGCTGTGTCCGATCTCCGCGAATCCCAGTCCGCTTCCTCCACCTCTGCCCGAGCCCTCCGAGTCCGGCTCTGCTGCGAGAGCGGTGAGTGTACGACTCAGTGACCCTCCAAGCTCCCCACGCACATCAGCTTTAATGGTCGGGGTTCACCTGACACGCTGCGCACTGTTCCTCTCGGCTGCCGCAATTACCAGGGGCAGATCACGCGATCGCAAGGGCGATCCAAGGTAGCAGTAAATAGACCCAGTCTGGTTACTCATGTAGGCCTGCCAGCCTGACTCGTGGGCAGTAAACACGCTGCTACATGGACAGCCAGAGTGAAGTATGGCTTTGGGCAGCGACTACTGTTAATTTGTGTAATGTATACTGTAAATTAATGTAAGCTATTTACGAGAGCACCCAGAGTGAGTGTTTTTTTGAATGTATATGGGGACAGCCACAATGTCTGGTGGCAATAAGCAAGGGCTGGCAGAGCTGTCAGTGGGCTATAGGGCGAGGCCCGTAACAGTGGCGAAATGCAATATGGCTCATGTAAACCGAAACCGCCCATTCCCTTCCTATATATATCATGTGTCAATCCATTATGTGTCGCTACATGACCTTCGTTCTGGTGCCACCCCCTAATCCGCTATCTGTTATTCCGATATGTGCCTCTGAGTGACCTTCGCTGTGCTGATTTAAACCCCATTGTTATCCCTTGCTCTACATCACGTTTAATATACATGGCCCGACCACTGGGATTCATTCCTTTCAGACCCCCGTGTCCCATCAGCTTCCTCTTGACCCTTAGTACTCCTGTGACGACAGACCTAAACACCAAAAGCAACCACATCTGATTGCCCACTTTGTCCTACTCCCTGCTCTTCCTTTCTCCCCTGTCCTCCTTTACTGTAAATATGATGTGTATATATGAGCATTCTTTCATTTATTGTCTTTGTTGTGCCTCAATGGTTCACTCTGTTTACTTTCCACGCGACAATCCTACTTGCGCAGGCAGATTGTTTTTGATTTTATGTATTGTGTACTGTTGCTACCGCACAGCATTTGATTACGGACTTGCTTATGCAGCTCAGATAATTAAGTAGGCATTTAAATGGGTGCAGCCAATGACATGTTAGAATACATGGGGTAAACCACAATGTGCCATGTGGCTTGTGAACACAGACAGCCAGGATTATGTACCGAGAGGGCAAACAGGGGCCCACAGTTAATCTCGATTTGAGGATGGTGGGTGTGATTCAAAAGTTGAGGTTTGCATGTAGTCTGATCCGTACAGATCAAATCATGCTTGACCGGAGCAGACCCTCCATCGCGCCCTCAACAGTATCTATAAGACTTTAATCAGAGCTCCCAACTCACTGGTGGCACTTTTCATTGGTGCGCCCAGATTAATGGCTAAGGTTTCTGTAGCTGAGTGACCCATATCAGTTGATGCACTGAAGGTCTACATCTGAGTGTCTCCTCCTTCCCGGCCCTAGTCTGGAAATGAGAGCTGTAGTAAATGCCACACAGTGCTTGGACATTGGAACCTGTGGAATCCACACTAACACATTTAAAAAAAAAAAAAAGCAAAATCAGTGCTCAGCATTATGCAGACCCCCCAGGATATTGCGGCATAGATTTGAAAATTTAGCGGCACAAAAATGGAAATTTTGCGGCATTATTGCGGCACTTTATTTTACTCATAATCATTCCTTTTTAGCCTTAAATCAATGTAACCTGATTTAGCAGAGTATTTAACTTTGAAATGGGCATTATGAACTGTTTTTTTTGCTATATTCTCCTTTATGGTAACATTCTGGAGCATAGGTTCAGCCAAGCACAATAGCACAGGGAGACCCCAGAGACATCCCTGACCATGAAGACGTCAGACACCTCAGACCATAGAGATGGCATAGACACCCCTGGCCAAGGAGACGTCAGAGACACCCCTGACCGTGGAGATGAGACACCCCTGACCGTGGAGATGAGACACCCCTGACCGTGGAGATGAGACACCCCTGACCGTGGAGATGAGAGACACCCCTGACCGTGGAGATGAGAGACACCCCTGACCGTGGAGATGAGAGACACCCCTGACCGTGGAGATGAGAGACACCCCTGACCGTGGAGATGAGAGACACCCCTGACCGTGGAGATGAGAGACACCCCTGACCGTGGAGATGAGAGACACCCCTGACCGTGGAGATGAGAGACACCCCTGACCGTGGAGATGAGAGACACCCCTGACCGTGGAGATGAGAGACACCCCTGACCGTGGAGATGAGAGACACCCCTGACCGTGGAGATGAGAGACACCCCTGACCGTGGAGATGAGAGACACCCCTGACCGTGGAGATGAGAGACACCCCTGACCGTGGAGATGAGAGACACCCCTGACCGTGGAGATGAGAGACACCCCTGACCGTGGAGATGAGAGACACCCCTGACCGTGGAGATGAGAGACACCCTGACCGTGGAGATGAGAGACACCCCTGACCGTGGAGATGAGAGACACCCCTGACCGTGGAGATGAGAGACACCCCTGACCGTGGAGATGAGAGACACCCCTGACCGTGGAGATGAGAGACACCCCTGACCGTGGAGATGAGAGACACCCCTGACCGTGGAGATGAGAGACACCCCTGACCGTGGAGATGAGAGACACCCCTGACCGTGGAGATGAGAGACACCCCTGACCGTGGAGATGAGAGACACCCCTGACCGTGGAGATGAGAGACACCCCTGACCGTGGAGATGAGAGACACCCCTGACCGTGGAGATGAGAGACACCCCTGACCGTGGAGATGAGAGACACCCCTGACCGTGGAGATGAGAGACACCCCTGACCGTGGAGATGAGAGACACCCCTGACCGTGGAGATGA
Organism: Calotriton arnoldi; assembly: GCA_963921515.1. Taxonomy (NCBI): domain Eukaryota; kingdom Metazoa; phylum Chordata; class Amphibia; order Caudata; family Salamandridae; genus Calotriton; species Calotriton arnoldi. Next base: position 1,014,742 of record CAWUFW010000681.1, read on the forward strand.
GAGACACCCCTGACCGTGGAGATGAGAGACACCCCTGACCGTGGAGATGAGAGACACCCCTGACCGTGGAGATGAGAGACACCCCTGACCGTGGAGATGAGAGACACCCCTGACCGTGGAGATGAGAGACACCCCTGACCGTGGAGATGAGAGACACCCCTGACCGTGGAGATGAGAGACACCCCTGACCGTGGAGATGAGAGACACCCCTGACCGTGGAGATGAGAGACACCCCTGACCGTGGAGATGAGAGACACCCCTGACCGTGGAGATGAGGGACACCCCTGACCGTGGAGATGAGAGACACCCCTGACCGTGGAGATGAGAGACACCCCTGACCGTGGAGATGAGAGACACCCCTGACCGTGGAGATGAGAGACACCCCTGACCGTGGAGATGAGAGACACCCCTGACCGTGGAGATGAGAGACACCCCTGACCGTGGAGATGAGAGACACCCCTGACCGTGGAGATGAGGAGACACCCCTGACCGTGGAGATGAGAGACACCCCTGACCGTGGAGATGAGAGACACCCCTGACCGTGGAGATGAGAGACACCCCTGACCGTGGAGATGAGAGACACCCCTGACCGTGGAGATGAGAGACACCCCTGACCGTGGAGATGAGAGACACCCCTGACCGTGGAGATGAGAGACACCCCTGACCGTGGAGATGAGAGACACCCCTGACCGTGGAGATGAGAGACACCCCTGACCGTGGAGATGAGAGACACCCCTGACCGTGGAGATGAGAGACACCCCTGACCGTGGAGATGAGGAGACACCCCTGACCGTGGAGATGAGACACCCCTGACCGTGGAGATGAGAGACACCCCTGACCGTGGAGATGAGAGACACCCCTGACCGTGGAGATGAGAGACACCCCTGACCGTGGAGATGAGAGACACCCCTGACCGTGGAGATGAGAGACACCCCTGACCGTGGAGATGAGAGACACCCCTGACCGTGGAGATGAGAGACACCCCTGACCGTGGAGATGAGAGACACCCCTGACCGTGGAGATGAGAGACACCCCTGACCGTGGAGATGAGAGACACCCCTGACCGTGGAGATGAGAGACACCCCTGACCGTGGAGATGAGAGACACCCCTGACCGTGGAGATGAGAGCACCCCTGACCGTGGAGATGAGAGACACCCCTGACCGTGGAGATGAGAGAACACCCCTGACCGTGGAGATGAGAGACACCCCTGACCGTGGAGATGAGAGACACCCCTGACCGTGGAGATGAGAGACACCCCTGACCGTGGAGATGAGAGACACCCCTGACCGTGGAGATGAGGAGACACCCTGACCGTGGAGATGAGAGACACCCCTGACCGTGGAGATGAGAGACACCCCTGACCGTGGAGATGAGAGACACCCCTGACCGTGGAGATGAGAGACACCCCTGACCGTGGAGATGAGACACCCCTGACCGTGGAGATGAGACACCCCTGACCGTGGAGATGAGACACCCCCTGACCGTGGAGATGAGACACCCCTGACCGTGGAGATGAGACACCCCTGACCGTGGAGATGAGACACCCCTGACCGTGGAGATGAGACACCCCTGACCGTGGAGATGAGACACCCCTGACCGTGGAGATGAGACACCCCTGACCGTGGAGGTCAGAGACACCCTGACCGTGGAGGTCAGAGACACCCCTGACCGTGGAGGTCAGAGACACCCCTGACCGTGGAGGTCAGAGACACCCTGACCGTGGAGGTCAGAGACACCCCTGACCGTGGAGGTCAGAGACACCCCTGACCGTGGAGGTCAGGGACACCCCTGACACGTGGAGGTCAGAGACACCCCTGACCGTGGAGGTCAGAGACACCCCTGACCGTGGAGGTCAGAGACACCCCTGACCGTGGAGGTCAGAGACACCCCTGACCGTGGAGGTCAGAGACACCCCTGACCGTGGAGGTCAGAGACACCCCTGACCGTGGAGGTCAGAGACACCCCTGACCGTGGAGGTCAGAGACACCCCTGACCGTGGAGGTCAGAGACACCCCTGACCGTGGAGGTCAGAGACACCCCTGACCGTGGAGGTCAGAGACACCCCTGACCGTGGAGGTCAGAGACACCCTGACCGTGGAGGTCAGAGACACCCCTGACCGTGGAGGTCAGAGACACCCCTGACCGTGGAGGTCAGAGACACCCCTGACCGTGGAGGTCAGAGACACCCCTGACCGTGGAGGTCAGAGACACCCCTGACCGTGGAGGTCAGAGACACCCCTGACCGTGGAGGTCAGAGACACCCCTGACCGTGGAGGTCAGAGACACCCCTGACCGTGGAGGTCAGAGACACCCCTGACCGTGGAGGTCAGAGACACCCTGACCGTGGAGGTGAGAGACACCCCTGACCGTGGAGATGAGAGACACCCCTGACCGTGGAGATGAGAGACACCCCTGACCGTGGAGATGAGAGACACCCCTGACCGTGGAGATGAGAGACACCCCTGACCGTGGAGATGAGAGACACCCCTGACCGTGGAGATGAGAGACACCCCTGACCGTGGAGATGAGAGACACCCCTGACCGTGGAGATGAGAGACACCCCTGACCGTGGAGATGAGAGACACCCCTGACCGTGGAGATGAGAGACACCCCTGACCGTGGAGATGAGAGACACCCCTGACCGTGGAGATGAGAGACACCCCTGACCGTGGAGATGAGAGACACCCCTGACCGTGGAGATGAGAGACACCCCTGACCGTGGAGATGAGAGACACCCCTGACCGTGGAGATGAGAGACACCCCTGACCGTGGAGATGAGAGACACCCCTGACCGTGGAGATGAGAGACACCCCTGACCGTGGAGATGAGAGACACCCCTGACCGTGGAGATGAGAGACACCCTGACCGTGGAGATGAGAGACACCCCTGACCGTGGAGATGAGAGACACCCTGACCGTGGAGATGAGAGACACCCCTGACCGTGGAGATGAGAGACACCCCTGACCGTGGAGATGAGAGACACCCCTGACCGTGGAGATGAGAGACACCCCTGACCGTGGAGATGAGAGACACCCCTGACCGTGGAGATGAGAGACACCCCTGACCGTGGAGATGAGAGACACCCCTGACCGTGGAGATGAGAGACACCCCTGACCGTGGAGATAGAGACACCCCTGACCGTGGAGATGAGAGACACCCCTGACCGTGGAGATGAGAGACACCCCTGACCGTGGAGATGAGAGACACCCCTGACCGTGGAGATGAGAGACACCCCTGACCGTGGAGATGAGAGACACCCCTGACCGTGGAGATGAGAGACACCCCTGACCGTGGAGATGAGGACACCCCTGACCGTGGAGATCAGAGACACCCCTGACCGTGGAGGTCAGAGACACCCCTGACCGTGGAGGTCAGAGACACCCCTGACCGTGGAGGTCAGAGACACCCCTGACCGTGGAGGTCAGAGACACCCCTGACCGTGGAGGTCAGAGACACCCCTGACCGTGGAGGTCAGAGACACCCCTGACCGTGGAGGTCAGAGACACCCCTGACCGTGGAGGTCAGAGACACCCCTGACCGTGGAGGTCAGAGACACCCCTGACCGTGGAGGTCAGAGACACCCCTGACCGTGGAGGTCAGAGACACCCCTGACCGTGGAGGTCAGAGACACCCCTGACCGTGGAGGTCAGAGACACCCCTGACCGTGGAGGTCAGGGACACCTGACCGTGGAGGTGACACCCCTGACCGTGGAGGTCAGAGACACCCCTGACCGTGGAGGTCAGAGACACCCCTGACCGTGGAGGTCAGGGACACCCCTGACCGTGGAGGTCAGAGACACCCCTGACCGTGGAGGTCAGAGACACCCCTGACCGTGGAGGTCAGAGACACCCCTGACCGTGGAGGTCAGAGACACCCCTGACCGTGGAGGTCAGAGACACCCCTGACCGTGGAGGTCAGAGACACCCCTGACCGTGGAGGTCAGAGACACCCCTGACCGTGGAGGTCAGAGACACCCCTGACCGTGGAGGTCAGAGACACCCCTGACCGTGGAGGTCAGAGACACCCTGACCGTGGAGATCAGAGAGACACCCCTGACCGTGGAGATGAGAGACACCCCTGACCGTGGAGATGAGAGACACCCCTGACCGTGGAGATGAGAGACACCCCTGACCGTGGAGATGAGAGACACCCCTGACCGTGGAGATGAGAGACACCCCTGACCGTGGAGATGAGAGACACCCCTGACCGTGGAGATGAGAGACACCCCTGACCGTGGAGATGAGAGACACCCCTGACCGTGGAGATGAGAGACACCCCTGACCGTGGAGATGAGAGACACCCCTGACCGTGGAGATGAGAGACACCCCTGACCGTGGAGATGAGAGACACCCCTGACCGTGGAGATGAGAGACACCCCTGACCGTGGAGATGAGAGACACCCCTGACCGTGGAGATGAGAGACACCCCTGACCGTGGAGATGAGAGACACCCCTGACCGTGGAGATGAGAGACACCCCTGACCGTGGAGATGAGAGACACCCCTGACCGTGGAGATGAGAGACACCCCTGACCGTGGAGATGAGAGACACCCCTGACCGTGGAGATGGAGAGACACCCCTGACCGTGGAGATGAGAGACACCCCTGACCGTGGAGATGAGAGACACCCCTGACCGTGGAGATGAGAGACACCCCTGACCGTGGAGATGAGAGACACCCCTGACCGTGGAGATGAGAGACACCCCTGACCGTGGAGATGAGAGACACCCCTGACCGTGGAGATGAGAGACACCCCTGACCGTGGAGATGAGAGACACCCCTGACCGTGGAGATGAGAGACACCCCTGACCGTGGAGATGAGGACACCCCTGACCGTGGAGATGAGAGACACCCTGACCGTGGAGATGAGAGACACCCCTGACCGTGGAGATGAGAGACACCCCTGACCGTGGAGATGAGAGCACCCCTGACCGTGGAGATGAGAGACACCCCTGACCGTGGAGATAGAGACACCCCTGACCGTGGAGATAGAGACACCCTGACCGTGGAGATGAGACACCCCTGACCGTGGAGGTCAGAGACACCCCTGACCGTGGAGGTCAGAGACACCCCTGACCGTGGAGGTCAGAGACACCCCTGACCGTGGAGGTCAGGGACACCCCTGACCGTGGAGGTCAGAGACACCCCTGACCGTGGAGGTCAGAGACACCCCTGACCGTGGAGGTCAGAGACACCCCTGACCGTGGAGGTCAGAGACACCCCTGACCGTGGAGGTCAGAGACACCCCTGACCGTGGAGGTCAGAGACACCCCTGACCGTGGAGGTCAGAGACACCCCTGACCGTGGAGGTCAGAGACACCCCTGACCGTGGAGGTCAGAGACACCCCTGACCGTGGAGGTCAGAGACACCCCTGACCGTGGAGGTCAGAGACACCCCTGACCGTGGAGGTCAGAGACACCCCTGACCGTGGAGGTCAGAGACACCCCTGACCGTGGAGGTCAGAGACACCCCTGACCGTGGAGGTCAGAGACACCCCTGACCGTGGAGGTCAGAGACACCCCTGACCGTGGAGGTCAGAGACACCCCTGACCGTGGAGGTCAGAGACACCCCTGACCGTGGAGGTCAGAGACACCCCTGACCGTGGAGGTCAGAGACACCCCTGACCGTGGAGGTCAGAGACACCCCTGACCGTGGAGGTCAGAGACACCCTGACCGTGGAGGTCAGAGACACCTGACCGTGGAGGTCAGAGACACCCTGACCGTGGAGGTCAGAGACACCCCTGACCGTGGAGATGAGAGACACCCCTGACCGTGGAGATGAGAGACACCCCTGACCGTGGAGATGAGAGACACCCCTGACCGTGGAGATGAGAGACACCCTGACCGTGGAGATGAGAGACACCCCTGACCGTGGAGATGAGAGACACCCCTGACCGTGGAGATGAGAGACACCCCTGACCGTGGAGATGAGAGACACCCCTGACCGTGGAGATGAGAGACACCCCTGACCGTGGAGATGAGGAGACACCCCTGACCGTGGAGATGAGGAGACACCCCTGACCGTGGAGATGAGAGACACCCCTGACCGTGGAGATGAGAGACACCCCTGACCGTGGAGATGAGAGACACCCCTGACCGTGGAGATGAGAGACACCCCTGACCGTGGAGATGAGAGACACCCCTGACCGTGGAGATGAGAGACACCCCTGACCGTGGAGATGAGAGACACCCCTGACCGTGGAGATAGGGAGACACCCCTGACCGTGGAGATGAGAGACACCCCTGACCGTGGAGATGAGAGACACCCCTGACCGTGGAGATGAGAGACACCCCTGACCGTGGAGATGAGAGACACCCCTGACCGTGGAGATGAGAGACACCCCTGACCGTGGAGATGAGAGACACCCCTGACCGTGGAGATGAGAGACACCCCTGACCGTGGAGATGAGAGACACCCCTGACCGTGGAGATGAGAGACACCCCTGACCGTGGAGATGAGAGACACCCCTGACCGTGGAGATGAGAGACACCCCTGACCGTGGAGATGAGAGCACCCCTGACCGTGGAGATGAGACACCCCTGACCGTGGAGATGAGACACCCCTGACCGTGGAGATGAGACACCCCTGACCGTGGAGATGAGACACCCCTGACCGTGGAGGTCAGAGACACCCCTGACCGTGGAGGTCAGAGACACCCCTGACCGTGGAGGTCAGAGACACCCCTGACCGTGGAGGTCAGAGACACCCCTGACCGTGGAGGTCAGGAGACACCCCTGACCGTGGAGGTCAGAGACACCCCTGACCGTGGAGGTCAGAGACACCCTGACCGTGGAGGTCAGAGACACCCCTGACCGTGGAGGTCAGGAGACACCCCTGACCGTGGAGGTCAGAGACACCCCTGACCGTGGAGGTCAGAGACACCCCTGACCGTGGAGGTCAGAGACACCCCTGACCGTGGAGGTCAGAGACACCCCTGACCGTGGAGATGACACGCCCCTGACCGTGGAGATGACACGCCCCTGACCGTGGAGGTCAGAGACACCCCTGACCGTGGAGGTCAGAGACACCCCTGACCGTGGAGGTCAGAGACACCCCTGACCGTGGAGGTCAGAGACACCCCTGACCGTGGAGGTCAGAGACACCCCTGACCGTGGAGATGTGGGTCGGTTTCTACGAAGCTCGCAGATGCTGTGCAAACGCTTTTAAGCACCAACGTCACTTAAACTACCGACATCAGCTTAACTCTGAAATGCCTCAGAAGGCAAATGTCACTAATACGTCAGGCATCGACTAGGAGAGGGTCCAGCAAGCAAACACCACTGAACACACAACGTGTGTGTAAGGCCAATAGGAACTGCACATGTGTTTGCTATCTGCCAGGAGACCATTTTTCGCAGCCATAATTGGAAATATTGCAGCCATTGTGTTTCTTAACTGATTTTGGGAATCAAAATCGCAAAATGCTGGAGGGTCTGATTAAAGGCTTTCATTTAGAGTGTTGGCTGGGCATAGTAACTAAGTGAACCAGCTTACACATCCTACCAGATCCCGAGGAAATGTTGTATCCGAGTGAGGTGCAGAATCGGATGCTTGAGAGCAGACTCAAGATGTATCCCGATGATGAGGTCCAGCAAGACCCAAACGCGTCATCATATTCGCTATGACCCTGCGCAAATGTGTACAAGAGGAAGTGCAGGTGTCCAAAGTTTTCCTTAAGATCCCGCTGCCTATGATGAATGTTCTGGTTGCCGAACAGCAAAGCAGTCTATGCCTCTCATCCACCACCCTACACTCAGTGCGCCTCCGCCTCAATTCTGCGTGCTCTCTTTAATCCCGGGCTTTTATCACTGTCCCCTCTTTCTCTTACTCCTTCAGTCCACCTTTCTGCCCATCTCTCGCTTGTTCTGATGATGATGAAAACCAAGTACCAGGGGGCCACGTGCACCACCCTCAGGTTAAGCACTAGTTTAACCCTCCTTTTTGAAACGGGTCGCTTTTTTTAAACATTGTGATTTAGACATTTGCCTTCATTTTGTGTCGCCCCTACTTGTTGAGTGTGGCACATTGTACCTATGCCAGCTTGGAACTACCAGCGGAATAACACAGGCTAGGAACGCCACCTACGGGGGATCCGATTATGATCCTGCTGAAAAACCTGTTTGGGGGGAAAACGTATGTTTGCACCAAAAATGCAATTATAAATTAGGGACAAACTGCACTCAACTCAGGAGTTTGTGTCTGCAATTTGCATCAGGATAAGAATGGTAGAGACAGAGAGCGGATTTTTCAAAGATGTCACTTGGCACACCTACGACTTGGTGGAATGTACTGCAAACGGTATGCTGATCACAGCCCTGAAAACGCAAACTGCGCATCCCACTAATATGTGCAGCCCCAGTTAACTCCAATTAACAGGTGTACACTTTGCACCTGCATTGTGCGGGTCCATCAGGATCAGGCTCTTAATGTGAGGCCTGGTGCAGCGCTGTGGGACTGTAGCTATGGCACAGCATAGCACCCAGATAGATCTGAGCAAAGATAGAGCCAGGCAACAAGCTTTAAAGAACAAGGCCAGCTTCCTCCAGCATCAAGATGCCGCTGTGATCTTAAACGATCATAAACATGTACACCGGGCCTAAAAGGACGCAACACACTATACATGTGTATAAAACAATAGTGGAGTTGAAGGTTTACTCAGTACACAGTGTTTTTCGTGGCAGCCAGACAGGCCCTATCACATGGCTTCATACATCCTTAGTAAAATCATAACATTATAAACACTCCTATCAGTCTTGTAGCCACTCACCTCTCACGTCTGTACCTACCTGCGGACCCACTGACTGACAGCCCCGATCACTACCCACTATTATTGTCTCTAGCACCCGGATATTGTGCATCTGTCTTTACAATGGTTTAATCTCCATACTCATGGTGTGTTTCCAGTGCTTTAAGAAGCCGCACCGTGTAGCTCTGCTGTTCAATGTCCTGTTGTCTCGTACCAGGAGCGATCGCTGAATGCTGTAGTGGCTAAACCATGAGTGTGCACTGTCTGTTGCACACGGCTATGATATGTTTCATGGATACGTTTTTCTGTTGCATAGACATGACTCCCAGATGTCACATTATATCTGTGCTTTCCTGTTTTCAGTTTCTATTTGTTATGCATTTCAGTGGGTTTTTCTGTATTTTCAAATGTTTAAAAAAAGTGAATCAGTATTTCTTCGTGTTTGCTCTGTACATAATCACGGGGTGGAGTTTTTGCAATGCTTATAAAGAAATGTGAATCTTTCCCTCCTCCTTTCCTACCTTCTGTCCTGCTCCTGACGTCCTTCTTTGTACCTTTTCATTTAATTTGCTTTTTCAAGTAACTTTTCATTGTCTTCGAACTCGCTGCCTGTCCAGTTCCTCTTTGCAGCAGTCCATCCCCCAACCTCATGTCAAGGATATACATGAATCTACGTAGCTATATTTACATATTTGTTTGTTGTAGATAAAAGGTTAATGGTGGCTTTCAACACTGCTCTGTTCTTCAGACAAATGGGGCCGATTTGTTGAACGAAGGTTTTCTATTTGGGACATGAAACGCATGTATTGGGCGCTGGGCGCTTAGTTATTGCAAGAATCCGTCTGTCCTGCTCTTGTCTTGAGACCACGAACGAGCTGGGATGATGCATTTGTTTCATTTGTCTGATGTGGGCCTAGTCCTGCTGATCAGGAAGACACTTGCTCATAAGTTATTATGCAGACTTTAGTGGCAGCAAACGATGCTGCTGTGAACCTTCATCAGCTGCAGGATGCCAGGGTCGCTTGCATGTGCACTTCACAAGAGGAGTGACGTTTATTTGACATTGTAGGGCCATGTAATGGGATTTTGTGTATATTTGAAAGTCAGCACAAGGACCTGTAAGCATTTGCAATGCCACAGGTCTCGCATTTGCGAGAGTTTTTTGGCATTGTAGATGACAGTGTCTTCATGTATGTGTTGTGAAAAACCTGCAAGCGGTGCATAGTCACTGCTTACCAGAAGCAAGGCTGGCAGTAACTGCGCCTCTTTTACTGCCAGCCTTGCAAGGACTACAAGTACAAAGTGCGTGTTTACGCACCGCTTGCAGGTTTTCAAAACACATAAATAAAAGGCATTGCCATTTACAATGCCAATAGCTCAAACTCTCGCAAATGCGAGACCTATTGCATTGCAAATGCTTGTTTTTCGCTTTTTTGTGGCGACGGCAGCATGTGATGGCCAAGCTCTTCTGGTTTCCTTACTCGGTATTCACCAGACTGCATCTTAAGATAGCTTCGGAGGTAAAGGCACCTGCTGCGGAGGTCCATGTGCATTCAGCAGGTCTCGGGGTGTGATGCTGCTGAGAGAACTCTGGTAATTAATGCGTTTTTTGGGGAGATCGGTGTGCATTCACTGATGGCAGGTCTAAATCATTATAAAATAGCTCCGAGGGTTCATGTACCTTCTGCAGAGTTCTACGTTTCAGCCACTTATTTTAATATTGTGTTACGTAGTTTGGTGGCCTAATGGTTTTCTTGCCGGGGTCCTTGTGTAAACTGCAGGTTTACACTCTTAATAAAACCACCCAGACATGTTTTCACTTTAAAGGACTCCGTGAAGCCTGCGAAGGCATACGTTTTAAATCAATATTTTGCTATTGTTAATATGGCTTTTAATGGGTAGTGATAAATACTTAAGTGCCAAAAATTCAGTTTGTATCACCTGTTCTATAAACGATTATAAATAATGTACTTGAATGTACACTTACTGAAATGTATATCTGGCATTTTTAGAGAGCATGGATAGATTTTATGTCTTACACAGATACACAAGCTGAGAAAAAAAAACCAGAATTTCTGTAAATCTCAGCAACTTGTGAATTTACACTGCAAGGGATTTCTGTTTCTCTCGCCGGCAGCTCGTGCGGTGGCCAGGTGTGCTGTTCCAGCTGTTCTGTGATTGACCTCTAGCTGTTCCCAACTTCGAAGCCACTTCAACTCTAAATTAATTGGATTGTCTGTGAAGTGAGGTTTCATGCAACCAGCCGTGTTCAAAGCAAAACGAGCCCTTTCCAGATCCCTGGAGAAGCACACTGAATGTGCATGGGTGACGCTGCTGGTGCCAGTCCCCTCCTCAGCACCAGCGCAGCACCACCACAGCATCAGCACAGCACTGCCTCTGCATCAGTGCACCACCACCTCAACTCCAGCATAGCCCCACCTCCGCCTCAGTGCAGCAGCACCACCTCAGTGCAGCAGCACCGCCCCCTCCGCATCAGTGCAGCAGCACCGCCCCCTCCGCCTCAGTGCAGCAGCACCACCTCCTCAGCATCAGTGCAGCACCACCTCCTCCGCCTCAGTGCAGCAGCACCACCTCCTCCGCCTCAGTGCAGCAGCACCACCACCTCCGCATCAGTGCAGCACCACCTCCTCCGCCTCAATGCAGCAGCACCACCTCCTCCGCCTCAGTGCAGCAGCACCACCTCCTCCGCATCAGTGCAGCAGCACCGCCACCTCCGCATCAGTGCAGCACCACCTCCTCCGCCTCAGTGCAGCAGCACCACCTCCTCCGCCTCAGTGCAGCAGCACCACCTCCTCCGCATCAGTGCAGCAGCACCCCCTCCTCCGCATCAGTGCAGCCAGCACCCCCTCCTCCGCATCAGTGCAGCCAGCACCCCCTCCTCCGCATCAGTGCAGCCAGCACCCCCTCCTCCGCATCAGTGCAGCCAGCACCCCTCCTCCGCATCAGTGCAGCCGCACCCCCTCCTCCGCATCAGTGCAGCAGCACCCCCTCCTCCGCCTCAGTGCAGCAGCACCACCTCCTCCGCCTCAGTGCAGCAGCACCACCTCCTCAGCATCAGTGCAGCAGCACCACCTCCTCAGCATCAGTGCAGCAGCACCACCTCCTCAGCATCAGTGCAGCAGCACCACCTCCTCAGCATCAGTGCAGCAGCACCCCCTCCTCCGCAGCACCCCCTCCTCCGCATCAGTACCCCCTCCTCCGCATCAGTGCAGCCAGCACCCCCTCCTCCGCATCAGTGCAGCCAGCACCCCCTCCTCCGCATCAGTGCAGCAGCACCCCCTCCTCCGCATCAGTGCAGCAGCACCACCCTCTCCGCATCAGTGCAGCACCAGCGCAGCACCACCACAGCATCAGCACAGCCTCTGCATCAGTGCGCCACCACTTCAACTCCAGCATAGCCCCACCTCCGCCTCAGTGCAGCAGCACCACCTCCTCAGCATCAGTGCAGCACCACCTCCTCAGCATCAGTGCAGCACCACCACCTCCTCAGCATCAGTGCAGCACCACCTCCTCAGCATCAGTGCAGCAGCACCACCTCCTCAGCATCAGTGCAGCAGCACCACCTCCTCAGCATCAGTGCAGCAGCACCACCTCCTCAGCATCAGTGCAGCAGCACCACCTCCTCAGCATCAGTGCAGCAGCACCACCTCCTCGGCATCAGTGCCAGCAGCACCACCTCCTCGGCATCAGTGCCAGCAGCACCGCCTCCTCGGCATCAGTGCCAGCAGCACCGCCTCCTCGGCATCAGTGCCAGCAGCACCGCCTCCTCGGCATCAGTGCCAGCAGCACCGCCTCCTCGGCATCAGTGCCAGCAGCACCGCCTCCTCGGCATCAGTGCCAGCAGCACCGCCTCCTCGGCATCAGTGCCAGCAGCACCGCCTCCTCGGCATCAGTGCCAGCAGCACCGCCTCCTCGGCATCAGTGCCAGCAGCACCGCCTCCTCGGCATCAGTGCCAGCAGCACCGCCTCCTCGGCATCAGTGCCAGCAGCACCGCCTCCTCGGCATCAGTGCCAGCAGCACCGCCTCCTCGGCATCAGTGCCAGCAGCACCGCCTCCTCGGCATCAGTGCCAGCAGCACCGCCTCCTCGGCATCAGTGCCAGCAGCACCGCCTCCTCGGCATCAGTGCCAGCAGCACCGCCTCCTCGGCATCAGTGCCAGCAGCACCGCCACCTCCGCATCTGTGCAGCAGCACCGCCACCTCCGCATCAGTGCAGCAGCACCGCCACCTCCGCATCAGTGCAGCCGCGCGGCCGCCTCCGCATCAGTGCAGCCGCGCGGCCGCCTCCGCATCAGTGCAGCCGCGCGGGCCGCCTCACTACCATCAGTGCAGCCGCGCGGCCGCCTCACTACCATCAGTGCAGCCGCGCGGCCGCCTCACTACCATCAGTGCAGCCGCCTCACTACCATCAGTGCAGCCGCCTCACTACCATCAGTGCAGCCGCCTCACTACCATCAGTGCAGCCGCCTCACTACCATCAGTGCAGCCGCGCGGCGGCCTCACTACCACTTCAGCATCAGCACACCCCACCACAGCACCACTTCAGCATCAGCATCGGCGCCAGCACCACTTCAGCATCGGCATCGGCGCCAGCACCACTTCAGCATCGGCATCGGCGCCAGCACCACTTCAGCATCGGCATCGGCGCCAGCACCACTTCAGCATCGGCATCGGCGCCAGCACCACTTCAGCATCGGCATCGGCGCCAGCACCACTTCAGCATCGGCATCGGCGCCAGCACCACTTCAGCATCGGCATCGGCGCCAGCACCACTTCAGCATCGGCATCGGCGCCAGCACCACTTCAGCATCGGCATCGGCACCAGCACCACTTCAGCATCGGCATCGGCGCCAGCACCACTTCAGCATCGGCATCGGCGCCAGCACCACTTCAGCATCGGCATCGGCGCCAGCACCAGCACCACTTCGGCATCGGCGCCAGCACCACTTCAGCATCGGCATCGGCGCCAGCACCACTTCAGCATCGGCATCAGCGCCAGCACCACTTCAGCATCGGCATCGGCGCCAGCACCACTTCAGCATCGGCATCGGCGCCAGCACCAGCACCACTTCAGCATCGGCATCGGCGCCAGCACCACTTCAGCATCGGCGCCAGCACCACTTCAGCATCGGCGCCAGCACCACTTCAGCATCGGCGCCAGCACCACTTCCGCATCAGCATCGGCGCCAGCACCACTTCAGCATCAGCATCGGCGCCAGCACCACTTCAGCATCAGCATCGGCGCCAGCACCACTTCAGCATCAGCATCGGCGCCAGCACCACTTCAGCATCAGCGCCAGCACCACTTCAGCATCCGCATCGGCGCCAGCACCACTTCAGCATCAGCATCGGCGCCAGCACCACTTCAGCATCTCGGCGCCAGTACAGCATCTCCTCAGCATCTCGGCGCCAGTACAGCATCTCCTCAGCATCTCGGCGCCAGTACAGCATCTCCTCAGCATCTCGGCGCCAGTACAGCATCTCCTCAGCATCTCGGTGCCAGTACAGCATCTCCTCAGCATCTCGGCGCCAGTACAGCATCTCCTCAGCAACACTCAGTACCACCTCCGCATCTCCTCAGCATCACTCAGTACCACCTCAGCACCTCCTCAGCATCACTCAGTACCACCTCAGCATCTCCTCAGCATCACTCAGTACCACCTCAGCATCACTCAGTACCACCTCAGCATCTCCTCAGCATCACTCAGTACCACCTCAGCATCTCCTCAGCATCACTCAGTACCACCTCAGCATCTCCTCAGCATCACTCAGTACCACCTCAGCATCTCCTCAGCATCACTCAGTACCACCTCAGCATCTCAACACCAGTGCAGCATCTCCTCAGCATCTCAACACCAGTGCAGCATCTCCTCAGCATCTCCACACCAGTGCAGCATCTCCTCAGCATCTCAGCACCAGTGCAGCATCATCTCAGCACCAGTGCAGCATCTCCTCAGCATCTCAGCACTAGTGCATCTCCTCAGCATCTCAGCACTAGTGCAGCATCTCCTCAGCATCTCAGCACTAGTGCAGCATCTCCTCAGCATCTCAGCACTAGTGCAGCATCTCAGCACCAGTGCAGCATCTCCTCTGCATCACTCAGTACTATCTCAGCTCCAGTGCAGCATCTCCTCGGCATCACTCAGTACTATCTCAGCTCCAGTGCAGCATCAGCGCAGCACCACTTCAGCATCAGCGCAGCACTTTGCTCCACCACAGCATCTCAGCACCAGTACATCTCCTCAGCATCGCTCAGTACCACCTCTGCAGCAGTGCAGCACCATGCAGCACCAGTTCAGCACCAGTGCACCCCCACTGCAGCACCAGCGCAGCACCACTTCAGCATCAGCGCAGCGTTGCTCAGCAACACTTCAGTGTCACTCGACACCACCTCAGTCTGCCCCTCGGAATGAGGCATCTGTTGATTCTCGCCTCTTGTCATAGTTCAGGTGCTGTTTCCCAACCTCCGGTTTTGTGTCCATCCCCCATGACAAGGGGAAGCTATAACGGGCAAGCATTAGAGCAGGAGGAAGTTCCCAGCATTGCAAGGACAAAAAATCGAGATGAAAATATTTTTATTTATGTTCATTCTTTTTTGAATAGGGTCGTTTGGTTGTACATAATGTCTTCTTGGTTATTTATAGGGTAAGAAAAATACTTAAACCACTTTTTTGTTACTACTTTTCAACATGCTGCTCTCGGAACCAGTGGCTCTGGCGGAACACTTGTGGGGTCCCAAGGGCGAGACCTCTTGGCTATGCCAATGCTTCTTATAGAGTTTTGATACCTGTAATTTTGTACATATTTGTAATTATATTACACTATATCGGATGATTCCCTTGTGGGGAAGCTAATTCCAAACCCAGTATGTCCGAGTGGGTTACGGCGACGAGCCAGAGATCAACGGTAAAGGCCTGACTTTCTATGATGAAGGCAGCAGGCCTGGTGTTTTCATTGACGGCATCTGTTAAAGTCCATGGGCGTTTAAAGGAGCGTTGTTATTACTCTGTATTAAAGCATACCGGTAGGTGTTTCATTACATCAAATGCCACAGATTACCTCTGTAGGGAAGGATTTTGGTTGGTGCAGGTTTCCCCCTTTCACGAAGGTTGAAGTTTTGCCCTACTATAATTCTTAGCAGTCTGCCCGGACCTTGAGATAGAAAACAAATTATATAAATACAGATCCATAGAGTGCCTTTGGGTCGGCCTTCTTCTGCCGTTGGTCTGTCGGAGCGTCATTTACGCTCTCCTACCGCCCATGACGGCGAGCAGCATGGGCAGTGGGTCGGCCTTCTTCTGCCGTTGGTCTGTCGGAGCGTCATTTACGCTCTCCTACCGCCCATGACGGCGAGCAGCATGGGCAGTGGGTCGGCCTTCTTCTGCCGTTGGTCTGTTGGTGCGTCATTTACACTATCCTACCGCCCATGACGGCGAGCAGCATGGGCAGTGGGTCGGCCTTCTTCTGCCGTTGGTCTGTCGGAGCGTCATTTACGCTCTCCTACCGCCCATGACGGCGAGCAGCATGGGCAGTGGGTCGGCCTTCTTCTGCCGTTGGTCTGTTGGAGCGTCATTTACACTATCCTACCGCCCATGACGGCGAGCAGCATGGGCAGTGGGTCGGCCTTCTTCTTCCGTTGGTCTGTCGGAGCGTCATTTACACTCTCCTACCGCCCATGACGGCGAGCAGCATGGGCAGTGGGTCGGCCTTCTTCTGCCGTTGGTCTGTCGGAGCCTCATTTACGCTCTCCTACCGCCCATGACGGCGAGCAGCATGGGCAGTGGGTCGGCCTTCTTCTGCCGTTGGTCTGTCGGAGCGTCATTTACACTATCCTACCGCCCATGACGGCGAGCAGCATGGGCAGTGGGTCGGCCTTCTTCTTCCGTTGGTCTGTCGGAGCGTCATTTACACTCTCCTACCGCCCATGACGGCGAGCAGCATGGGCAGTGGGTCGGCCTTCTTCTGCCGTTGGTCTGTCGGAGCGTCATTTACGCTCTCCTACCGCCCATGACGGCGAGCAGCATGGGCAGTGGGTCGGCCTTCTTCTGCCGTTGGTCTGTCGGAGCGTCATTTACGCTCTCCTACCGCCCATGACGGCGAGCAGCATGGGCAGTGGGTCGGCCTTCTTCTGCCGTTGGTCTGTTGGTGCGTCATTTACACTATCCTACCGCCCATGACGGCGAGCAGCATGGGCAGTGGGTCGGCCTTCTTCTGCCGTTGGTCTGTCGGAGCGTCATTTACGCTCTCCTACCGCCCATGACGGCGAGCAGCATGGGCAGTGGGTCGGCCTTCTTCTGCCGTTGGTCTGTTGGAGCGTCATTTACACTATCCTACCGCCCATGACGGCGAGCAGCATGGGCAGTGGGTCGGCCTTCTTCTTCCGTTGGTCTGTCGGAGCGTCATTTACACTCTCCTACCGCCCATGACGGCGAGCAGCATGGGCAGTGGGTCGGCCTTCTTCTGCCGTTGGTCTGTCGGAGCCTCATTTACGCTCTCCTACCGCCCATGACGGCGAGCAGCATGGGCAGTGGGTCGGCCTTCTTCTGCCGTTGGTCTGTCGGAGCGTCATTTACACTATCCTACCGCCCATGACGGCGAGCAGCATGGGCAGTGGGTCGGCCTTCTTCTTCCGTTGGTCTGTCGGAGCGTCATTTACACTCTCCTACCGCCCATGACGGCGAGCAGCATGGGCAGTGGGTCGGCCTTCTTCTGCCGTTGGTCTGTCGGAGCGTCATTTACGCTCTCCTACCGCCCATGACGGCGAGCAGCATGGGCAGTGGGTCGGCCTTCTTCTGCCGTTGGTCTGTTGGAGCGTCATTTACGCTATCCTACCGCCCATGACGGCGAGCAGCATGGGCAGTGGGTCGGCCTTCTTCTGCCGTTGGTCTGTCGGAGCGTCATTTACGCTCTCCTACCGCCCATGACTGCGAGCAGCATGGGCAGTGGGTCGGCCTTCTTCTGCCGTTGGTCTGTCGGAGCCTCATTTACACTCTCCTACCGCCCATGACGGCGAGCAGCATGGGCAGTGGGTCGGCCTTCTTCTGCCGTTGGTCTGTCGGAGCGTCATTTACACTATCCTACCGCCCATGACGGCGAGCAGCATGGGCAGTGGGTCGGCCTTCTTCTTCCGTTGGTCTGTCGGAGCGTCATTTACACTATCCTACCGCCCATGACGGCGAGCAGCATGGGCAGTGGGTCGGCCTTCTTCCGTTGGTCTGTCGGAGCGTCATTTACGCTCTCCTACCGCCCATGACGGCGAGCAGCATGGGCAGTGGGTCGGCCTTCTTCTGCCGTTGGTCTGTCGGAGCGTCATTTACGCTCTCCTACCGCCCATGACGGCGAGCAGCATGGGCAGTGGGTCGGCCTTCTTCTGCCGTTGGTCTGTTGGAGCGTCATTTACACTATCCTACCGCCCATGACGGCGAGCAGCATGGGCAGTGGGTCGGCCTTCTTCTTCCGTTGGTCTGTCGGAGCGTCATTTACACTCTCCTACCGCCCATGACGGCGAGCAGCATGGGCAGTGGGTCGGCCTTTTTCTGCCGTTGGTCTGTCGGAGCCTCATTTACGCTCTCCTACCGCCCATGACGGCGAGCAGCATGGGCAGTGGGTCGGCCTTCTTCTGCCGTTGGTCTGTTGGAGCGTCATTTACACTATCCTACCGCCCATGACGGCGAGCAGCATGGGCAGTGGGTCGGCCTTCTTCTTCCGTTGGTCTGTCGGAGCGTCATTTACACTCTCCTACCGCCCATGACGGCGAGCAGCATGGGCAGTGGGTCGGCCTTCTTCTGCCGTTGGTCTGTCGGAGCCTCATTTACACTCTCCTACCGCCCATGACGGCGAGCAGCATGGGCAGTGGGTCGGCCTTCTTCTGCCGTTGGTCTGTCGGAGCGTCATTTACACTATCCTACCGCCCATGACGGCGAGCAGCATGGGCAGTGGGTCGGCCTTCTTCTTCCGTTGGTCTGTCGGAGCGTCATTTACACTCTGCTTCCATTCATGACAGTGAACTGCATGGGGTAATGGTTGAGTTGACATTCATTGGCTCTCTTGCCCTGTGAATCACTGCGTTCTCTGATCACTTGTGTGTGCATCCCCCTGCAAATTAGTGCACTTCACTGTCCATGCTGGGGGCAGCCCTTTAGTTTTCAATTTTCTCCTTCTATAGATCCCCTTTCATTTGTGTGCTCATTTTTACGTTTCTTAAGAGGATACGCTCTTTTTTCATCAGCAGTGTGCCACCTTGTGGCTACTTCTTCTAAACCAGGTGACTATTATGGAATGCTGTTGTCCATAGTGTATTATTTTAGCATTTCATGATGGCTGACATGCCTCTTTACGTTGTGCCCATGCAGAAACCTTAAATCAACAATAGATTATGTACAAAAACACTAAAAACTGGGCACCTGCTGCTGTTTATTTTTCATATTGCTAGCATTTCCCCGTTATTACATGGCAGCATGGTTTTAGGTCTCGCCTAGCGACGCAGCGCAAAGCGCTGCTCGCTATGCGAGATCTATTGTTGCCGACTTAAGTTTGGATGCGGGACAGGAGATGTGCACGCTCACGGCGTGTCTATTAGCTTGCTCCCGAGATGTGCACTTTCGCCCGGACAGGTGATGTGCACGCTCACGGCGTGTCTATTACCTTGCTCCCGGACAGCACATGGGCACGCGCACGGCGTGTCTTTCAGCTTGCGCCCGGAGCTTGCCCCCGACAGCAGATGAGCACGCGCAGGCGTCTCAACTTTCGAGCGCTCCCACCCACCGCGCGCTCGCCTCGTTAATGTGTCTGTGAAAGGACAACATTTCCAATAACCATCCAATATCGGCGGTTCACCCGTAACCGTTAATAGGGTTCAACAGACATTGAGGTCCTGATAATGCCTACAGGAGGGAAAAGAATAGAAAGTTGCCGATTTTAGCAGCTGCTGGAGGCCCAAAATAGCATGTGTGTGGGGTGGAAACGTCCCCATAAACTAACCTGTGACTGGTCGTATCGGAGCCCAAAGGAACCTTCCAAGAATTGTTGCGTGGTAGCGCAGCGTGCTATCTCACCCGGCGTTTAAGTGGAGTTCATTAGGGTGATAACAAGCAAAGTAGGACTAACGTTAGGGAGGACCCGGTTTTCGTGGTCAGACAGGCGCCATCTTCGAGTGCCGCCCTCTCATACAAACCTGTGATGGCAATAGGTCTCGCATTTACGCGAGCCTAAGCCTTGGCATTGCAAATGACAATGTGTTTCATTTACGTTTCAAAACCAAAACATAAATGAAAAGCATTTTCATCCACAATGCCAATAGCTCAAACTCGCGTAAATGCGAGACCTATTGCATTGCAAATGCTTGTTTTCTACTTGTATTCTTTTAATTTATCGTACATATGTTGTTGAATTTGCAGATTTTATTGCGATTGTGTGAGAGGGGGAATGCAAGAATGAGTCATTGGATGAATGAATGAACAGATGCACAGTTTACTAAGATGAGGGACCTAGTGCTTGTATGATGACTTATTCAGTGCCTAAACCCACAAAAGACACAAAAAGACACCTTTGTTTATAAGCCAGATCTATTGGTATTGTCAATGCTTGTTGTACAATCCAGGGAGTGCCATGTATCTCCACACCCAGAAAGGGCATTGGGAGAGGGCATACCCACACTCGGCCTAGGAGAGTGCAGAGGCACCCTACCCCACCCTACCAAACAGTGGAGGCCGCACTCCACCTCTTCCACATCCCCCACCCAAGAAACAGAAGTGGGGGGCCATCCTTCCTCCCTCTCCCCAACCCCCTCCCTGAACCAGCAGTGCATTCCGCCAACGCTGAGATGGGAATACTGGAAACTATCATACTCACCCCTGCACCCAAGACGTCAAAAGAGAGCAATGCCTCCCCCCCCGCCCCACACACACACACACACTCCCACGCTGAGGTTACAGCAGTGGAATCATCCTACTGCCCCCTGTACCCAGTAGAGCAGTAGAGTCCCCTTTATCCTCCCCTGCACCCAGAAGAGAGCAGTAGAGCCCCCTTTACCCCCCCCCGCACCCAGTAGACAGCAGTGGAGCCCCCTTCACTCCCCTGCACCCAGGAGAGAGCAGCAGAGCCCCCTTCACTCCCCTGCACCCAAGAGAGAGCAGCAGAGCCCCCTTTAGCCCCCCTGCACCCAGGAGAGAGCAGCAGAGCCCCCTTTACTCCCCCTGCACCCAGGAGAGAGCAGCAGAGCCCCCTTTAGTCCCCCCTGCACCCAGGAGAGAGCAGCAGAGCCCCCTTCAGTCCCCTGCACCCAGGAGAGAGCAGCAGAGCCCCCTTCAGTCCCCCTGCACCCAGGAGAGAGCAGCAGAGCCCCCTTTAGTCCCCCTGCACCCAGGAGAGAGCAGCAGAGCCACCTTTATCCCCCCGGCACCCAGGAGAGAGCAGCAGAGCCCCCTTTATCCCCCCCCTGCACCCAGGAGAGAGCAGTGGAGCCCCCTTTAGCCCCCCTGCACCCAGTAGAGAGCAGCAGAGCCCCCTTTATTCCCCCTGCACCCAGTAGAGAGCAGTAGAGCACCCTTTACCCCCCCCCGCACCCAGTAGAGAGCAGTAGAGCCCCCTTTAGTCCCCCTGCACCCAGGAGAGAGTAGCAGAGCCCCTTTACCCCCTGCACCTAGGAGAGAGCAGCAGAGCCCCCTTTACTCCCCTGCACCCAGGAGAGAGCAGCAGAGCCCCCTTTACTCCCCCTGCACCCAGGAGAGAGCAGCAGAGACCCCTTTACTCCTCCTGCACCTAGGAGAGAGCAGCAGAGCCCCCTTTAGCCCCCCTGCACCCAGGAGAGAGCAGCAGAGCCCCCTTTAGTCCCTCCTGCACCCAGGAGAGAGCAGCAGAGCCCCCTTTAGTCCCCCTGCACCCAGTAGAGAGCAGCAGAGCCCCCTTTAGTCCCCCTGCACCCAGTAGAGATCAGCAGACCCCCTTTAGTCCCCCCTGCACCCATGAGAGAGCAGCAGAGCCCCCTTTACTCCCCCTGCACCCAGGAGAGAGCAGCAGAGCCCCCTTTATTCCCCCTGCACCCAGGAGAGGGCAGCAGAGCCACCTGTACTCCCCTGCACCCAGGAGAGAGCAGCAGAGCCCCCTTTACTCCCCCTGCACCCAGGAGAGAGCAGCAGAGCCCCTTTACTCCTCCTGCACCTAGGAGAGAGCAGCAGAGCCCCTTTAGCCCCCCTGCACCCAGGAGAGAGCAGCAGAGCCCCCTTTAGTCCCCCTGCACCCAGGAGAGAGCAGCAGAGCCCCCTTTATTCCCCCTGCACCCAGGAGAGAGCAGCAGAGCCCCCTTTAGTCCCCCTGCACCCAGGAGAGAGCAGCAGAGCTCCCTTTACTCCCCCTGCACCCAGGAGAGAGCAGCAGAGCCCCCTTTATTCCCCCTGCACCCAGGAGAGAGCAGCAGAGCCCCCTGTACTCCCCTGCACCCAGGAGAGAGCAGCAGAGCCCTCTTTACTCCCCCTGCACCCAGGAGAGAGCAGCAGAGCCCCTTTACTCCTCCTGCACCTAGGAGAGAGCAGCAGAGCCCCCTTTAGCCCCCCTGCACCCAGGAGAGAGCAGCAGAGCCCCCTTTAGTCCCCCTGCACCCAGGAGAGAGCAGCAGAGCCCCCTTTAGTACCCCCTGCACCCAGTAGAGAGCAGCAGAGCCCCTTTAGTCCCCCCTGCACCCAGTAGAGAGCAGCAGACCCCCTTTAGTCCCCCCTGCACCCATGAGAGAGCAGCAGAGCCCCCTTTACTCCACCTGCACCCAGGAGAGAGCAGCAGAGCCCCCTTTATTCCCCCTGCACCCAGGAGAGAGCAGCAGAGCCCCCTTTAGTCCCCCCTGCACCCAGGAGAGAGCAGCAGAGCCCCTTTAGTCCCCCCTGCACCCAGGAGAGAGCAGCAGAGCCCCTTTAGTCCCCCTGCACCCAGGAGAGAGCAGCAGAGCCCCCTTTAGTCCCCCCTGCACCCTGGAGAGAGAAGCAAAGCCCCCTTTAGTCCCCCTGCACCTAGGAGAGAGCAGCAGAGCCCCCTTTAGTCCCCCCTGCACCCAGTAGAGAGCAGCAGAGCCCCCTTTAGTCCCCCCTGCACCCAGTAGAGAGCAGCAGAGCCCCCTTTAGTCCCCCTGCACCCAGTAGAGAGCAGCAGAGCCCCTTTAGTCCCCCTGCACCCAGTAGAGAGCAGCAGAGCCCCCTTTAGTCCCCCTGCACCTAGGAGAGAGCAGCAGAGCCCCTTTAGTCCCCCTGCACCCAGTAGAGAGCAGCAGAGCCCCCTTTAGTCCCCCTGCACCCAGTAGAGAGCAGCAGAGCCCCTTTAGTCCCCCTGCACCTAGGAGAGAGCAGCAGAGCCCCCTTTAGTCCCCCCTGCACCCAGTAGAGAGCAGCAGAGCCCCCTTTAGTCCCCCTGCACCCAGGAGAGAGCAGCAGAGCCCCCTTTAGTCCCCCTGCACCCAGGAGAGAGCAGCAGAGCGCCCTTTAGTCCCCCTGCACCCATTAGAGAGCAGCAGAGCCCCCTTTAGTCCCCCTGCACCCAGGAGAGAGCAGCAGAGCCCCCTTTAGTCCCCCTGCACCCAGGAGAGAGCAGCAGAGCCCCTTTAGTCCCCCTGCACCCTGGAGAGAGAAGCAGAGCCCCTTTAGTCCCCCTGCACCCAGTAGAGAGCAGCAGAGCCCCTTTAGTCCCCTGCACCTAGGGAGAGGCAGCAGAGCCCCCTTTAGTCCCCCTGCACCCAGTAGAGAGCAGCAGAGCCCCTTTAGTCCCCCCTGCACCCAGGAGAGAGCAGCAGAGCCCCTTTAGTCCCCCTGCACCCAGGAGAGAGCAGCAGAGCCCCCTTTAGTCCCCCCTGCACCCTGGAGAGAGAAGCAAAGCCCGCTTTAGTCCCCCTGCACCCAGTAGAGAGCAGCAGAGCCCCCTTTAGTCCCCCTGCACCTAGGAGAGAGCAGCAGAGCCCCTTTAGTCCCCCTGCACCCAGTAGAGAGCAGCAGAGCCCCCTTTAGTCCCCCTGCACCCAGGAGAGAGCAGCAGAGCCCCCTTTAGTCCCCCTGCACCCAGTAGAGAGCAGCAGAGCCCCCTTTAGTCCCCCTGCACCCAGTAGAGAGCAGCAGAGCCCCTTTGGTCCCCCTGCACCTAGGAGAGAGCAGCAGAGCCCCCTTTAGTCCCCCTGCACCCAGTAGAGAGCAGCAGAGCCCCTTTAGTCCCCCTGCACCCAGTAGAGAGCAGCAGAGCCCCCTTTAGTCCCCCCTGCACCCAGGAGAGAGCAGCAGAGCCCCCTTTAGTCCCCCTGCACCCAGGAGAGAGCAGCAGAGCGCCCTTTAGTCCCCCTGCACCCATTAGAGAGCAGCAGAGCCCCCTTTAGTCCCCCTGCACCCAGGAGAGAGCAGCAGAGCCCCTTTAGTCACCCCTGCACCCAGGAGAGAGCAGCAGAGCCCCTTTAGTCCCCCTGCACCCTGGAGAGAGAAGCAGAGCCCCCTTTAGTCCCCCTGCACCCAGGAGAGAGCAGCAGAGCCCCCTTTAGTCCCCTGCACCCAGGAGAGAGCAGCAGAGCCCCCTTTATCCCCCTGCACCCAGGAGAGCGCAGCAGAGCCCACTTTAGTCCCCCTGCACGCTGGAGAGAGAAGCAGAGCCCCCTTTAGTCCCCCTGCACCCAGGAGAGAGCAGCAGAGCCCCTTTAGTCCCCCTGCACCCTGGAGAGAGAAGCAGAGCCCCCTTTAGTCCCCCTGCACCCAGGAGAGAGCAGCAGAGCCCCCTTTAGTCCCCCTGCACCCAGGAGAGAGCAGCAGAGCCCCCTTTATCCCCCTGCACTGAGGAGAGAGCAGCAGACCCCCTTTAGTCCCCCTGCACCCTGGAGAGAGAAGCAGAGCCCCCTTTAGTCCCCCTGCCCCCAGGAGAGAGCAGCAGAGCCCCCTTTAGTCCCCCTGCACCCAGGAGAGAGCAGCAGAGCCCCTTTACTCCTCCTGCACCTAGGAGAGAGCAGCAGAGCCCCTTTAGTCCCCCTGCACCTAGAAGAGAGCAGCAGAGCCCCTTTAGTCCCCCTGCACCCAGGAGAGAGCAGCAGAGCCCCCTTTATCCCCCTGCACCCAGGAGAGAGCAGCAGAGCCCCCTTTAGTCCCCCTGCACCCTGGAGAGAAGCAGAGCCCCTTTAGTCCCCCTGCACCCAGGAGAGAGCAGCAGAGCCCCCTTTAGTCCCCTGCACCCAGGAGAGAGCAGCAGAGCCCCCTTTATCCCCCTGCACCCAGGAGAGAGCAGCAGACCCCCTTTAGTCCCCCTGCACCCTGGAGAGAGAAGCAGAGCCCCTTTAGTCCCCCTGCACCCAGGAGAGGGCAGCAGAGTCCCCTTTAGTCCCCCTGCACCCTGGAGGAGAAGCAGAGCCCCCTTAGTCCCCCTGCACCCAGGAGAGGCAGCAGAGCCCCTTTAGTCCCCCTGCACCCAGGAGAGAGCAGCAGAGCCCCCTTTATCCCCCTGCACCCAGGAGAGAGCAGCAGACCCCCTTAAGTCCCCCCTGCACCCTGGAGAGAGAAGCAGAGCCCCCTTTAGTCCCCCCTGCACCCAGGAGAGAGCAGCAGAGCCCCCTTTAGTCCCCCTGCACCCAGGAGAGAGCAGCAGAGCCCCCTTTATCCCCCCTGCACCCAGGAGAGAGCAGCAGACCCCCTTTAGTCCCCCCTGCACCCAGGAGAGAGCAGCAGAGCCCCCTTTAGTCCCCCCTGCACCCAGGAGAGAGCAGCAGAGCCCCCTTTACTCCTCCTGCACCTAGGAGAGAGCAGCAGAGCCCCCTTTAGTCCCCCTGCACCTAGGAGAGAGCAGCAGAGCCCCCTTTAGTCCCCCTGCACCCAGGAGAGAGCAGCAGAGCCCCCTTTATCCCCCTGCACCCAGGAGAGAGCAGCAGAGCCCCCTTTAGTCCCCCTGCACCCTGGAGAGAGAAGCAGAGCCCCCTTTAGTCCCCCTGCACCCAGGAGAGAGCAGCAGAGCCCCCTTTAGTCCCCCTGCACCCAGGAGAGAGCAGCAGAGCCCCCTTAGTCCCCCTGCACCCAGGAGAGAGCAGCAGAGCCCCCTTTATCCCCCTGCACCCAGGAGAGAGCAGACCCCCTTTAGTCCCCCTGCACCCTGGAGAGAGAAGCAGAGCCCCTTTAGTCCCCCTGCACCCAGGAGAGAGCAGCAGAGCCCCCTTTAGTCCCCCTGCACCCTGGAGAGAGAAGCAGAGCCCCCTTTAGTCCCCCTGCACCCAGGAGAGAGCAGCAGAGCCCCCTTTAGTCCCCCTGCACCCAGGAGAGAGCAGCAGAGCCCCCTTTATCCCCCCTGCACCCAGGAGAGAGCAGCAGACCCCCTTTAGTCCCCCCTGCACCCAGGAGAGTGCAGCAGACCCCCCTTTAGTCCCCCCTGCACCCAGGAGAGTGCAGCAGAGCCCCCTTTAGTCCCCCCTGCACCTAGGAGAGAGCAGCAGAGCCCCCTTTAGTCCCCCCTGCACCCAGTAGAGAGCAGAGGAGGGTGGATGGAGGGTGCAGTCCTCTTTACTCCCCCCCCTGCACCCAAGAGAGGGCAGTAGAGCTCCCTTTTCTCCCCCCCCCCCCGCGCCCAGAAGAGAGCAGTGAAGAGTGGGGCCTCCTGCTCCCCTCCCCCCAGCTGACCGAGGATGCTCATCTACAGATGAAATGATTCCTCACAGTGTCACAGCCCAGCGCCCTGAAGCCCCGTCACAGGTACCTTTAGGCACCTCTCAGCGCCCACCTGCGCAGCCCCGGCCCTGCGGGCTCTCCTCTGACCCCCCACCCCCCCGGGGAGGCGGCCTGGCAGGGTTTGCATAATCACTGCCGCAGCTCCTGCTTCCTCTTTGAGGCTAAAAAAAATAGAAGTGATCTGGGGAGCGGTGCATGTCACGAGGAGTGGAGGCGGGGCACCCCCCCTCCTCCCCCCCACCTGCCCACAGGGGCACCCTCCCTCCCTACAGGGGCCCCCCCTCCCGCCCGAGCGGTCTTATCTTTGCTTGCTCTGTAACCTGTCCCAACCCCAGCGATGCCTTCAGCTTGTAAGTATGTGGGAGGTTGAAAGGTGCTCTGTCCCTGTTATCTGTTCTGTAGCTCCTCGCGGTTGGGGCTGGTAATGTAAGCGCTTTAAGTTAGAGTTCGACACTAACTACGGGTCAGATGGAGTACGGCGGTTCGACCGCTGTTTGTCTCATACAGCGCTAAAGTTTACTCGCGCTTTTTTGTTCACTAAGCAGCCTGTGCTGGGGACTGGGCCGGGTCTGTCTCCACCAGGAAGGAAAAGAAACCCAGCGTTGGAGAGAAGAAAACCAAGGAGGGAAGGAAAAGAAACCCGGTGCTGGAGAGAAGAAAACCAAGGAGGGAAGGAAAAGAAACCCGGTGTTGGAGAGAAGAAAACCAAGGAGGGAAGGAAAAGAAACCCAGCGTTGGAGAGAAGAAAACCAAGGAGGGAAGGAAAAGAAACCCAGCGTTGGAGAGAAGAAAACCAAGGAGGGAAGGAAAAGAAACCCAGCGTTGGAGAGAAGAAAACCAAGGAGGGAAGGAAAAGAAACCCGGTGCTGGAGAGAAGAAAACCAAGGAGGGAAGGAAAAGAAACCCGGTGCTGGAGAGAAGAAAACCAAGGAGGGAAGGAAAAGAAACCCAGCGTTGGAGAGAAGAAAACCAAGGAGGGAAGGAAAAGAAACCCGGTGCTGGAGAGAAGAAAACCAAGGAGGGAAGGAAAAGAAACCCGGTGCTGGAGAAAAGAAAACCAAGGAGGGAAGGAAAAGAAACCCAGCGTTGGAGAGAAGAAAACCAAGGAGGGAAGGAAAAGAAACCCGGTGCTGGAGAGAAGAAAACCAAGGAGGGAAGGAAAAGAAACCCAGTGTTGGAGAGAAGAAAACCAAGGAGGGAAGGAAAAGAAATCCGGTGCTGGAGAGAAGAAAACCAAGGAGGGAAGGAAAAGAAACCCAGCGTTGGAGAGAAGAAAACCAAGGAGGGAAGGAAAAGAAATCCGGTGCTGGAGAGAAGAAAACCAAGGAGGGAAGGAAAAGAAACCCAGCGTTGGAGAGAAGAAAACCAAGGAGGGAAGGAAAAGAAACCCAGCGTTGGAGAGAAGAAAACCAAGGAGGGAAGGAAAAGAAACCCAGTGTTGGAGAGAAGAAAACCAAGGAGGGAGGGAAAAGAAACCCAGCGTTGGAGAGAAGAAAACCAAGGAGGGAGGGAAAAGAAACCCGGTGCTGGAGAGAAGAAAACCAAGGAGGGAAGGAAAAGAAACCCGGTGTTGGAGAGAAGAAAACCAAGGAGGGAAGGAAAAGAAACCCGGCGTTGGAGAGAAGAAAACCAAGGAGGGAAGGAAAGAAACCCGGTGCTGGAGAGAAGAAAACCAAGGAGGGAAGGAAAAGAAACCCGGTGCTGGAGAGAAGCAAACCAAGGAGGGAAGGAAAAGAAACCCAGCGTTGGAGAGAAGAAAACCAAGGAGGGAAGGAAAAGAAACCCAGTGCTGGAGAGAAGAAAACCAAGGAGGGAAGGAAAAGAAACCCGGTGCTGGAGAGAAGAAAACCAAGGAGGGAAGGAAAAGAAACCCGGTGCTGGAGAGAAGAAAACCAAGGAGGGAGGGAAAAGAAACCCAGCGTTGGAGAGAAGAAAACCAAGGAGAGAAGGAACCAGGCCCAGCGACCAAATGACCACAGGAGCCGCTGAGGACCTGACCAGGCCCAGCAACTTGGTGACCACAGACGCCCCTGAGGCTCCTGACCAGGGCAGCAACTTGGTGACCACAGAACCAAGGAGAGAACTGACCAGGCCCAGTGACCAGATGACCTGAGGAGGCCCCAGAGGCCCATGACCAGGCTCAGTGACCAGGTTACCACAGGAGCCCCTGAGGCCCGTGACCAGGCCTAGCGACCAGGTGACCACAGAGGCCCCTGACCAGGCCCAGCGTCCAGATGACCACAGGAGACTGAGGCCCCAAACCAGGTACAGCGACCAGGTGACCACAGAAGCCCCATAGGCCCCTTACCAGGCCCAGCAACCAGGTGACCACAGGAGGCTCCTGACCAGGCCCAGCGACCAGGTGACCACAGGAGGCCCTGAGGCCCCTGACCAGGTCCAGCTCTTGTCTCACTCCCCTGTGACCTGGTGACCACTGGAGGCCCATGAGGCCCCTGACC
Source organism: Calotriton arnoldi (assembly GCA_963921515.1). Lineage (NCBI taxonomy): Eukaryota > Metazoa > Chordata > Amphibia > Caudata > Salamandridae > Calotriton > Calotriton arnoldi. The sequence continues at coordinate 1,043,626 of CAWUFW010000681.1, forward strand.
AGGTCCAGCTCTTGTCTCACTCCCCGGTGACCAGTTGACCTCAGGAGGCTCTGAGTCCCCTGACCAGGACCATCTCTTGTCTTACTCCCTGGTGAGGCTCCGAGGCCCCAGACCAGGTCCAGTTTTTGTCTCACTCCCCGGTGACCTGGTGAGGCTCTGAGGCACCTGACCAGGTCCAGCTCTTGTCTCACTCCCTGGTGACCTGGTAACTTCGTGAGGATCTGAGGCCCCTGACCAGGTCCAGCTCTTGCCTCACTCCCCGGTGACCTGGTGACCTCGTGAGGCTGACGCCCCTGACCAGGTCCAGCTCTTGTCTCACTCCCCGGTGACCTGGTGACCTCGTGAGGCTCTGAAGCCCCTGACCAGGTCCAGCTCTTGGCACACAACTCAGGACCAAGTGGCCTCGGGGGGGGGGGGGGCGCGCATGACCAGGTCCTGCTCTTCTATCACCACCCTGTGATCGGGTGACCTCAGGAGGCCCTGATCAGGCCCTGCGACCAGGTGACCACAGAAGGCCCCTGAGGCTCCTGACCAGGCCCAGTGACCAGGTGACCACAGGAGCCCCTGATCAGGCCCTGCGACCAGGTGACCACAGAAGGCCCCTAAGGCTCCTGACCAGGCCCAGAGACCAGGTGACCACAGGAAGCCCCTGAGGCTCCTGATCAGGCCCAGCGACCAGGAGCCCCTGAGGCCCGTGACCAGGCCCAGCGACCAGGTGACCACAGGATCCCCCGAGGGCCCTGACCCGGCCCAGCAACCAGGTGACCACAGGAGCCCCTGAGGACCTGACCAAGCCCAGCGACCAGGTGACCACAGAAGCCCCCTGAAGCCCATGACTAGGCCCAGCGATCAGGTGACCACAGGAGCCCCTAAGGCAGGCCCAGCGACCAGGTGACCTGAGGAGGCCCCCGAGGCCCCTGACCAGGACTAGCTCTTGTCTCACTCCCCGGTGACCTGGTGACCTCGTGAGGCTCTGATGCCCCTGACCAGGTCCAGCTCTTGGCTCACTTCTCCGGACCAAGTGACCTCGGGGGGGGAGGGGGGCCCTGAGGTCCATGACCAGGTCCTGCTCTTCTATCACCACCCTGTGATCAGGTGACCTCAGGAGGCCGTGATCAGGCCCTGCGACCAGGTGACCACAAAAGGCCCCTGAGGCTCCTGACCAGGCCCAGTGACCAGGTGACCACAGGAGCCCCTGCGACCAGGTGACCACAGAAGGCCCCTAAGGCTCCTGACCAGGCCCAGCGACCAGGTGACCACAGAAGGCCCCTGAGGCTCCTGACCAGGCCCAGCGACCAGGTGACCACAGAGGCCCCTGACCAGGTGACCACAGAAGGCCCCTAAGGCCCCAGACCAGGTACAGCGACCAGGTGACCACAGAAGCCCCTGAGGCCCCTGACCAGGCCCGTCGACCAGGTGACCACAGGAGTCCCCTGAAGCTCGTGACCAGGCCCAGCTGTAGGAGAGTAGGATCTGCTTCTCATAGTTACCCCTATTTTTTGCTGATGTCTCACTGTTTTTGGCCTAGTCTGACTGGGATCCTGCTATTCAGGACCCCAGTCTATCTACTTTCTCCTGTAAATTGCAATACATGTTGTAGTAAGGTGGAATCTGACTGCATGGTTGCCCCCACTTTTTTCCTGGTGTTTTGCTGGTTTTCGACTTAGTTTGGCTGGGATCCTGCTATTCAGGACCAGGGCTGGACTGGGAACCAAAACCGGCCCTGGCAAAGTGCTCAGCCGGCCCCCCGGGGGGTTGGGGGTGCAGCCGAGCTGTTTGCCAGGGCCGGTTTCGGCCGATTTTGTTACAGGGGCCGATATTGCAGCTATGCTGCAAAAACGGCCCTGTAACAAAAACGTCCCCCAGGAGCCCATATCCGGCCCCCACCCTGGCGGCCCACCGGGGAAATGCCCGGTGCCTGCTACGGCCAGTCCGGCCCTGTTCAGGACCCCAGCCTATCTGCTATCCCCTTAAATTGACTGTATGTACTTTAGGTACACTCCAGATTGGATCCTGGAGTACCCTTGTGAGTCCCTAGTATATGGTATACTATGTACCCAGGGCATAGGTACCCCAGAGGCCTACCAGGGGCTGCAGCCTGTATTGTGCCACCCCTGGGAAGCCTTTTAAAATGACACAACAGGTCTGCTACAGCAGCCTGTGTAAGGTGGTGTATCCACCCCTTACTGAGATATAGGTTCCCTATATCTCTCCATATCACTGCACATGTAAACCCATCAGTCACCCCTATGGCAGGCCTTAACAATCCTGAAGGCAGGGTGCTGGGTTTCATGTGAGAGGGTGCTCATGCATGAGCAGAGCCCCTCTGCAGCTTTCGGAATCTTCATTCCGGGGTTGTTTGTGATGCAGCCAACCATATACTCTTAAGTGCATTATAACCTCGCGGTAAATGCTAACTTGAGAATGGCTGCATGGAAATATGTTGTGTTTGGTGTCAAACACCTTGGAATCATACCTCCACCCCAGTAACTGGGGTGGGAGGTATGATCCCACCCTAGTAGAGGGAGAAACATTGCACCACCGGTACACCCGGTACCAGCTTAACAGAACCCTGGCATCACAAAATGGATGCTGCAGCCACAGACACGAGTCTGCCCTCCTGCTGCTGGACGAAACTCTGGCAGGGGAGGCCTGGACAATAGGTTTCCTGTCACAGGGAGGTGTAACCACCTCCCAGACAGGCTTTAGTGTATTGGGGCTGGGTGGGGGCACTCCCAGAGTGCTTTGAAGTCTGCACTGGGGGCACATTTGGTGTCCCTGTGCATAGTCCAGCTCAAACCGGTTGCAGGGGCTACCAGCCCCTGCTCTGGCGCGAAACTGGACAAAGGAAATGGGTGTAGCCACCCCTCTTTCCTGACCCTCCCATAGGTGGGTCCCCAGAGTTTGTCCCACCCCTTCCTTGGGTATAAAGTAGGAACCCCTGACTACAGGACTTTAGATTACACCTGGACTAAACTCTGCTACAGAAACCAAGTACTTCGACGATCTACACTACGCTGGATGACTGAAGAATCTCCCTTGGAGTAAAGAAGTTACTCCCCTGCAAGGCAGGCACCTTTAACGCAACTGACCGGTTGGCATCTCCGAAGCTCCGACGGACTCCGAAGAATATTGCCACACAGGAGGTGGGTTTTCCGAGGTCTTAGAGGTCGATCTGTGCCCACAGCAAGTCTGAGGCCCGTATCCCTCATGGTGACCGTGCAACCCGAACCCCTGGGCACCGCGTCCATTTGCAGAAGCATCAGCTTTCCGGTGACCCCTGAGACTGAGCTTTGGGTTACTTGTAGCCCTGACCCCGAGCAGTGATCACACCGAAGATTGCAGGCCCACACTCAACGAGTGTTCCGTGGGCCGCCATTTTGTGATTCCTCTCGAGGTCCCTTCGCGATCCCTGGTCCGTTGACCTGTGGGTCCCCAAGAAGGCAACTCTAACTTTGATTGGGCTTCCCTGGTTGCTCCAGACGTGCCCCGACTCTCCATCGCTTGGTGAGTCCCCAGGACCTTGCTGGTCCGCACAGAAGCATCTTTTCTCTTCCTGCGTGGGTTGCTGTTGCCAAGGCTTGTTGTGTTCAATCCGAGCACCAACACCCCAGCCCTCGACATCCTTCGTGGGACAGCTCGAATCCGGCTCCTGGTCGTCCTTGACGTCTCCGGGACCCCGTGGCTGCAGAGTCAAGCTTCACCTCTTCGCACCTGAAGCACCCGACATCGGTGGGCATTCGATTGCTCTGCTCCTGGTCACTGGTTAGTGACCCAGACTCTGTCCCCTCTGCTTTCAGGTTCTTCACATCTTCGATCCAGGCTTGGATCACACCGGACACTTTTCTCCTTCACGGCAGCAGCACTTTGCAGCAGATCGCCATTGAAATCAACGACGATTCCCGACACCCTTTGACACCTATGCACCCGGCTTCCCTGGGTGAGGTAACTCGAGTACTATGGTGCGCCCGTGGGTGTTGGCCCTAGAACCCCTTAAGTCTAAAGGGGTTTGCTCAAAGTCCTCTTCTAAGTGTCCTTTTGCTTTAAAATTCCAACCGCGACTTTCCTCCTAGAATCCTACGGCGCTCGCGGCTGTGTTCTCACACTGCACACGTCCCCGTGGGTCCCCTGTGTCACTACCTTGGGTGGTTCCTTGGGGTCCCAGCGATCCTACGTGCTCTAGGCACTGTCTAGTCAAGTTGTGGTTCTTATACCACTTTCTTAATATATGGTTTGGTCCCCCCCTGGGGCCCATTGTATATTGTGCTATTTACTGTCCTTTTAATACTGTGATATTTTGTATCTTGGACTCTAATCTCATAAAGAGATTAGTAGTGAGTATCTAGAAATAAATACATATATTTTATATATACCTGGTGTGGTTCTCCTTTCATTTGGTCATTCAAGAGGTTATAATCTGGTAAACCAAGCTGCTTTACACTCCTTCAAGACTTAGCCTGAAGGCTGCTCTCCATAGCTACCACTAGGATAGCTTTCTATAAGGTTGTCTTTAAACCTATCATCAATAAGGGTCGTTTGGACTGGTGCAAGGTGCCCACTATAACTAGTGGACAGCATATGCCAGGCCAACTTCTCACACATGTACTTTAGGTACACTCCAGATTGGATACTGGGGTACCCTTATAAGTCCCTAGTATATGGTACACCATGTACCCAGGGCATAGGTACCCCAGAGGCCTCCCATGGGCTGCAGCATGTATTATGCCACCCATGAGAGACCATTCAAAATGACACAACAGGTCTGCTACAGCAGCCTGTGTAAGCTGGTGCTTGCACCACTTACTTAGATATAGGTACACTATATCTATCTAAATCACTGCTCTTAAAAACCTATCAGTCACCCCTCTGGCAGGCCTTATCAATCCTGAAGGCAGGGTGCTGGGTTTTACGTGAGAGGGTGCCCCTGCATGAGCAGAGCCCCTCTGCTGCCTTCGGAGACCATTCTCTGGGGTTGTCTGTGATGCAGCCAGACATATAGGTCTAAGTGCATTATAACCTCGCGGTAAATGCTAACTTTAAAACGGCTGCTTAGAAACATGTTGTGTTTGGTGTCAAACACCTTGGAATCATAGCTCCACACCAGTAACTGGTGGGGGAGGTAATATTCCTCCCTTGTAGAACCACTACTATGGGTCACCGGTCTACCCGGTACCAGCATTCTCGACCTGGGCAGCACAAAATGGATGCTGCCAGCCACAGACCCGAGTCTGCCCTCCTGTTGCTGAGCCAAGTTCGAGCAGAGGAAGGCCTGACAATAGGTTTCCTGTCACAGGGAGGTGTTACCACCTCCCAGACAGGGTTTAGTGTATTGGGGCTGGGTGGGTGCACTCTTGGAGTGCCAGAAAGTCTGCACTGGGGGCACATTTGGTGTCCCTGTGCATAGTCCAGCTAGAACCAGTTCTGGGAGCCATTGGCTCCTGCTCTGGTACCGAACTGGACAAAGGACATGGGTGTAGCCACCCCTCTGTCCTGCCCCTCCCCTAGGAGGGTCCCCAGAGTCCGTCCAACCCCTGCCCATGGGTATAAAGTGGGAAACCTGATTCCAGGACTTTAGATTATACCTGGACAAGACTCTGCAAAGAAACCAAGTACTTCGACGGTCTACACTTCGCTGGACGACAGAAGAATCTCCCTTGGAGTAAAGGAGTTACTCCCCTGCAGCAGCAGGCACCTAAGCGCATCTGACCGGCTTGCATCTCCAGAGCTCCTGCGGACTCCGAAGATTTCTGCAACACAGGAGGTGGGTTCCCAAAGGTCCCCGAGGTAGATCTGACCTCTCGGCGATTCTGAGACCAGTATCCCTCGTGGGGGCCGTGCAACCCGTACCCCCTGTTCACCACGTCTATTTGCAAGTGCATATGCTTGTTGGCGATCCCTGAGCTTGTGCATTGGACTACGTGTAGTCCTGACTCCGAGCAACATTTGCACCGAAGATATCCGGCCTCCACTCCACGAGTGCTCTGTGGGCTGGTACTTTGTGAATTTGCTCAAGGTCTCCTCGCGATCCCTGGTCCGTTGGCCTGTGGGTCCTGGCGAGGGTCATCTCGTTGGTTCTTGGGCTTCCCTGGTTGCTCCAGACGTGCCCTGACTCTCCATTGCTTGGAGAGTCCCTTGGACATTGCTGGTCCACACCGTAGCCTGTTTCCTCTACCTTGCTTGCCGTTGCCAAGGCTTGTTGGTGCTCCAGCCGGACACTGACCCCTCAGCTCTCGACATCCTTCGTGGGACAGCTCACCTCCGGACCCTGGTCGTCGTCGGCGTCTCCTGGTCCCCGTGGCTGCAGAGACAAACATCCTTTCTCTTCACCTGAAGCACCCGACATCGGTGGGCATTCGACTACCGAGCCCCTGGTCACCTGAAGTGACCCAGACTCTGTCCCCTCTCCTTTCATGTTCTTCTCACCTCGAATCCAGGCTTGGATTCCACCGGACACTCTTCGCCTTCCTGGCAGCAGTACTTTCTTGCAGCTCTCCATTGAAAGCAACGGAGGTTTCCGACACCACTTGACCCCTATGCACCCGGCTCCTCTGGGATAGGTAACACGGGTACCTCGGTACTCACAAGGGTGCTGGCCTTAGAACCTCTTATGTTCCAAAGGGTTTGCTTGAAGTCCTCGTGGAAGTGTCCTTAAACTGTAATTTTCCAACCGCGACTTTCCCATAGAGTTGCACGGAGCACGCGGTCGTGTTTCCTCACTGCACCCGTCCTCCGTGGGCGCCCTGTGTCACTGCCTTGGGTGGTTCCTTGGGGTCCCAGCGATTCTACGTGCTCTAGGCACTGTGTCTATTGAAGTCGTGATTGTTATACCATTTTTTTAGTATATGGTTCGGTCTCCCCCTGCAGCACGTTGTATATTTTGCTACTTACGTATGTTCTATTGATTAAGCATTGTGCTTTATGTTCTAATCTCGTGTAGAGATTAGTAGAGAGTGTTTAGTAATAAATACATATTTTTATCTAACACTTGTGTGGTTCTCCTTTCATTTGGTCATTCAAGAAGTGAGATTCTGGTAAAACAAGCTGCTTTACATTCCTTCAAGATTAAGCCTGAAGGCTGCTCTCCACAGCTACCACTAGGATAGCTTTCTAAAGGTTATCTTTGACCTCATACATCATAAGGGTTGTTTGGACTGGTGCAAGGTGCCCACTTTAATTAGTGGACAGCATATACCAGGCCAACTTCTCACACCAGCAACCAGGTGACCACAGGAGCCCCTGAGGACCTGACCAGGCCCAGCGACCAGTTGACCACAGAAGCTCCTGAGGCCCATGACGAGGCCCAGCGACCAGGTGACCACAGGAGCCCCGGAGGCTCCTGACCAGGCCCAGCGACCAGGTGACCTGAGGAGGCCCCCGAGGCCCATGACCAGGCTCAGCGCCCAGGTGACCACAGGAGCCCCTGAGGCCCGTGACCAGGTCCCAGGTGACCACAGGAGCCCCTGAGGCCCCTGACTAGGCCCAGCGACCAGGTGACCACACGAGGCCCCTCCGGCTCCTGACCAGGTGACCACAGGAGCCCCTGAGGCCCATGACCAGGCCCCGTGACCAGGTGACCGGGCCCTGACCAGGTCCAGCTCTTGTCTCGCTCCCCTCTGACCTGGTGACCTCAACAGGCCCCTGAGGCCCGTGACCAGGTCCAGCTCTTTTCTCACTCCCCGGTGACCAGGTGACCTCAACAGGCCCCTGAGGTACCTGACCAGGCCCAGTGACCAGGTGACCTCATGAGGACCCTCAGGCCCTGACCAGGTCCAGCTCTTGTCTCGCTCCCCTCTGACCTGGTGACCTCAAGAGGCTCTGAGGCATCTGACCAGGTCCAGCTCTTCTCACTCCCCTGTGACCTGGTGACCACCGGAGGCTCTGAGGCCCCTGACCAGGTCGAGCTCTTGTCTCACTCCCTGGTGAGGTTCTGAGGCCCCTGACCAGGTCCAGTTCTTGTCTCACTCCCTGGTGAGGCTCTGTGGCCCCTGACCAGGTCCAGCTCTTGTCTCACTCCCTGGTGACCTCGAGTGGCTCTGAGGCCACTGACCAGGTCCAGCTCTTGTCTCACTCCCCTCTGACCTAGTGACCACCGGAGGCTCTGAGGCCCCTGACCAGGTCCTGCTCTTGTCTCACTCCCCGGTGACCTGGTGAGGCTCTGAGGCCCCTGACCAGGTGCAGCTCTCGTCTCACTCCCCGGTGACCTGGTGACCTCGGGAGGCTCTGAGGCCCCTGACCAGGTCCAGCTCTTGTCTCACTCCCCTGTGACCTGGTGACCACTGGAGGCCCATGACCAGCTCTTGTCTCACTCCCCTGTGACCTGGTGACCACTGGAGGCCCATGAGGCCCCTGACCAGGTCCAGCTCTTGTCTCACTCCCCGGAGACCTCGAGAGGCTCTGAGGCCCCTGACCAGGTCCAGCTCTTGTCTCACCCCTCTCTGACCTGGTGACCACCGGAGGCTCTGAGGCCCCTGACCAGGTCCAGCTCTTGTCTCACTCCCTGGTGACCTCGTGAGGCTCTGTGGCCCCTGACCAGGTCCAGCTCTTGTCTCACTCCCCGGTGACCTCGAGAGGCTCTGAGGCCACTGACCAGGTCCAGCTCTTGTCTCACTCCCCTCTGACCTAGTGACCACCGGAGGCTCTGAGGCCCCTGACCAGGTCCTGCTCTTGTCTCACTCCCCGGTGACCTGGTGAGGCTCTGAGGCCCCTGACCAGGTCCAGCTCTTGTTTCACTCCCCGGTGACCTGGTGACCTCGGGAGGCTCGGAGGCCCCTGACCCGGTCCTGCTCTTGGCTCACTCCTCCGGACCAAGTGACCTCGGGGGGCCCTGAGGCCCGCGACCAGGTCCTGCTCTTCTATCGCCACCCTGTGACCAGGTGACCCCTGAGGCTCCTGACCAGTTCCAGCTCTTGTCTCACTCCCCTGTGACCAGGTGACCTCAGAAGAGCAATAGGTAAAGCACAGTCTGGAGCAGTGAAAGCTTCCCTCACACTAACAATGGGTGCAGTCCGGAGCAGTGCAAGCTTCGCTCACGCTAGCAACAGGGAAAGCACAGTCGGGAGCAGTGAAAGCTTCCCTCATATGAACAATGGGTGCAGTCAGGAGCAGTGCAAGCTTCGCTCACACTAGCAACAGTGAAAGCACAGTCTGGAGCAGTGAAAGCTTCCTCATATGAACAATGGGTGCAGTCAGGAGCAGTGCAAGATTCGCTCACACTAGCAACAGTGAAAGCAGTCTGGAGCAGTGAAAGCTTCCCTCATATGAACAATGGGTGCAGTCAGGAGTAGTGCAAGCTTCCTTCACACGAGCAACAGCTACAGCACGGTCGGGAGCAGTGCAAGCTGCCCTCACTCGAGCAACAGGTACAGCACATCCAGCAGTGCAAGCTGCCCTCACACAAGCAACAGGTACAGCACAGCCAGCAGTGCAACCTGCCCTCACACGAGCCACAGGTACAGCACCGTCCGGAGTAGTGCATGCTGTCCTTGCACGAGCAACAGTTGCAGCATGATCAGGAGCAATGCAAGCTTCCGTCACACGAGCAACATGTACAGCACAGTCAGCAGTGCCAGCTGCCATCACAGGAGCAACATGTACAGCACAGTCTGCCTTTCCATTTTCCCTTACATGAACAACAGGCACAGCTAGGAGGAGTACAAGCTTCCCTCACACGAGCAACCAGACAGACCAGGTAAGAGGAGTACAAGCTTCTCTCACACGAGCAACCACATACAGCACAGCTAAGAGGAGTGCAAGCTTCCCTATGACTAGCAACCAGATACAGCACAGCTAAGAGGAGTACAAGCTTCCCTCACACGAGCAACCATGTACAGCACAGCTGGGAGGAGTGCAAGCTTCCCTCACATAAGCAACCAGATACAGCACAGCGAGGATCAGTGCAAGCTTCCCTCACACGAGCAACCGTATACACCACAGCTAAAGGAGGAGTGCAAGCTTCCCTCACACAAGAAACCATTTACAGCACAGCTGGGAGGAGTGAAAGCTTTCCTCACACAAACAGGTAGAGCACAGCCCTGAGCAGTGCAAGGTTTCTCAACATACAGGCACGAGTACAAAAAGGAAGCCTGTGTGCATTCTGTTTCTCACACACGCACGGCACACTAGCATTAGAGTGGGTAGCACAGCCTGCCCTCACGTACGATGGATCATGTACGCACAGCAGTCGTGCAAGCTTCCCCAACATGTCCAGTCGGGTTCTCATGGGCAACAGCACTGAGTATTGTCAACGTGAATGCCAGGACAGAGTCCAAAACAAGATATTTTGTGTGGCCTGTGATGTTCTTAGTATCATGAAATCATATGAGTAATGATAATCGCTTTAGGGTGTGTTTCACGGCTACGGCTCTCCTCGTGCACCGCATTGCACAAGTGCCAAGGATCCTCAGACCCTCCGTACATCAGACAACCAGGAAGTGCGTTGACCTCAACTTCCTAACACTCGTGATGTTCACGAGATATACCACAGGAGTAAACGGTGGGGTCATGTGAGATCATGGAAGTTACCACTCCGTGTTATCCCCCAACTCCACCCTCCCTCCATCAGCAGCGCCTGGACGGGTGCCTCAGGCAGCTGTGCTAGAATGGCGGCCCATGGCATCAGTACACCCTCTAGTCTCCCTCCACCAGCAGCGCCTAGACACACGCCTCAAGCAGCTGTGCTAGAATGGCGGCCCATGGCATCAGTACACCCTCTAGTCTCCCTCCACCAGCAGCGCCTAGACACACGCCTCAAGCAGCTGTGCTAGAATGGCTGCCCATGGCGTCAGTACACCCTCTAGTCTCCCTCCACCAGCAGCGCCTAGACACACGCCTCAAGCAGCTGTGCTAGAATGGCGGCCCATGGCATCAGTACACCCTCTAGTCTCCCTCCACCAGCAGCGCCTAGACACACGCCTCAAGCAGCTGTGCTAGAATGGCGGCCCATGGCATCAGTACACCCTCTAGTCTCCCTCCACCAGCAGCGCCTAGACACACGCCTCAAGCAGCTGTGCTAGAATGGCGGCCCATGGCATCAGTACACCCTCTAGTCTCCCTCCACCAGCAGCGCCTAGACGCGCGCCTCATGCAGCTGTGCTAGAATGGCGGCCCATGGCATCAGTACACCCTCTAGTCTCCCTCCACCAGCAGTGCCTAGACACACGCCTCGGGCAGCTGTGCTAGAATAGCGGCCCATGGCATCAGTACACCCTCTAGTCTCCCTCCACCAGCAGCGCCTAGACACACGCCTCAAGCAGCTGTGCTAGAATGGCTGCCCATGGCGTCAGTACACCCTCTAGTCTCCCTCCACCAGCAGCGCCTAGACACACGCCTCAAGCAGCTGTGCTAGAATGGCGGCCCATGGCGTCAGTACACCCTCTACCCTCCCTCCACCAGCAGCGCCTAGACACCCGCCTCAAGCAGCTGTGCTAGAATGGCGGCCCATGGCGTCAGTACACCCTCTAGTCTCCCTCCACCAGCAGTGCCTAGACACACGCCTCAAGCAGCTGTGCTAGAATGGCGGCCCATGGCGTCAGTACACCCTCTAGTCTCCCTCCACCAGCAGCGCCTAGACGCACGCCTCAAGCAGCTGTGCTAGAATGGCGGACCATGGCGTCAGTACACCCTCTAGTCTCCCTCCACCAGCAGCGCCTAGACGCGCGCCTCATGCAGCTGTGCTAGAATGGCGGCCCATGGCGTCAGTACACCCTCTAGTCTCCCTCCACCAGCAGCGCCTAGACACACGCCTCAAGCAGCTGTGCTAGAATGGCGGCCCATGGCGTCAGTACACCCTCTAGTCTCCCTCCACCAGCAGCGCCTAGACGCGCGCCTCATGCAGCTGTGCTAGAATGGCGGCCCATGGCGTCAGTACAGCCTCTAGTCTCCCTCCACCAGCAGCGCCTAGACACACGCCTCAAGCAGCTGTGCTAGAATGGCGGCCCATGGCGTCAGTACACCCTCTAGTCTCCCTCCACCAGCAGCGCCTAGACACGCCTCAAGCAGCTGTGCTAGAATGGCGGCCCATGGCATCAGTACACCCTCTAGTCTCCCTCCACCAGCAGCGCCTAGACACACGCCTCAAGCAGCTGTGCTAGAATGGCGGCCCATGGCATCAGTACACCCTCTAGTCTCCCTCCACCAGCAGCGCCTAGACGCGCGCCTCATGCAGCTGTGCTAGAATGGCGGCCCATGGCATCAGTACACCCTCTAGTCTCCCTCCACCAGCAGTGCCTAGACACACGCCTCAGGCAGCTGTGCTAGAATAGCGGCCCATGGCATCAGTACACCCTCTAGTCTCCCTCCACCAGCAGCGCCTAGACACACGCCTCAAGCAGCTGTGCTAGAATGGCGGCCCATGGCATCAGTACACCCTCTAGTCTCCCTCCACCAGCAGCGCCTAGACACGCGCCTCAAGCAGCTGTGCTAGAATGGCGGCCCATGGCGTCAGTACATCTCTGCCCTCCCTCCACCAGCAGCGCCTAGACGCGCACCTCAAGCAGCTGTGCTAGAATGGCGGCCCATGGCGTCAGTACACCCTCTAGTCTACCTCCACCAGCAGCGCCTAGACACACGCCTCAAGCAGCTGTGCTAGAATGGCGGCCCATGGCGTCAGTACACCCTCTACCCTCCCTCCACCAGCAGCGCCTAGACACACGCCTCAAGCAGCTGTGCTAGAATGGCGGCCCATGGCGTCAGTACACCCTCTAGTCTCCCTCCACCAGCAGTGCCTAGACACACGCCTCAAGCAGCTGTGCTAGAATGGCGGCCCATGGCGTCAGTACACCCTCTAGTCTCCCGCCACCAGCAGCGCCTCGACGCGCGACTCATGCAGCTGTGCTAGAATGGCGGCCCATGGCGTCAGTACACCCTCTAGTCTCCCTCCACCAGCAGCGCATAGACACACGCCTCAAGCAGCTGTGCTAGAATGGCGGCCCATGGCGTCAGTACACCCTCTAGTCTCCCTCCACCAGCAGCGCCTAGACACACGCCTCAAGCAGCTGTGCTAGAATGGCGGCCCATGGCGTCAGTACACCCTCTAGTCTCCACCAGCAGCGCCTAGACACACGCCTCAAGCAGCTGTGCTAGAATGGAGGCCCATGGCGTCAGTACACCCTCTAGTCTCTCCCCACCAGCAGCGCCTAGACACACGCCTCAAGCAGCTGTGCTAGAATGGCGGCCCATGGCATCAGTACACCCTCTACTCTCCCTCCACCAGCAGCGCCTAGACACACGCCTCAAGCAGCTGTGCTAGAATGGCGGCCCATGGCGTCAGTACACCCTCTACCCTCCCTCCACCAGCAGCGCCTAGACGCGTGCCTCATGCAGCTGTGCTAGAATGGCGGCCCATGGCGTCAGTACACCCTCTACCCTCCCTCCACCAGCAGCGCCTAGACACACGCCTCAAGCAGCTGTGCTAGAATGGCGGCCCATGGCATCAGTACACCCTCTACCCTCCCTCCACCAGCAGCGCCTAGACACACGCCTCAAGCAGCTGTGCTAGCATGGCGGCCCATGGCGTCAGTACACCCTCTAGTCTCCCTCCACCAGCAGCGCCTAGACGCACGCCTCAAGCAGCTGTGCTAGAATGGCGGCCCATGGCATCAGTACACCCTCTAGTCTCCCTCCACCAGCAGCGCCTAGACACACGCCTCAAGCAGCTGTGCTAGAATGGCGGCCCATGGCGTCAGTACACCCTCTAGTCTCCCGCCACCAGCAGCGCCTAGACGCGCGCCTCATTCAGCTGTGCTAGAATGGTGGCCCATGGCATCAGTACACCCTCTAGTCTCCCGCCACCAGCAGCGCCTAGACACACGCCTCATGCAGCTGTGCTAGAATGGCGGCCCATGGCATCAGTACACCCTCTAGTCTCCCCCCACAGCAGCGCCTAGACGCGCACCTCATGCAGCTGTGCTAGAATGGCGGCCCATGGCGTCAGTACACCCTCTAGTCTCCCCCCACAGCAGCGCCTAGACGCGCACCTCAGGCAGCTGTGCTAGAATGGCGGCCCATGGCGTCAGTACACCCTCTAGTCTCCCTCCACCAGCAGCGCCTAGACACGCGCCTCATGCAGCTGTGCTAGAATGGCGGCCCATGGCGTCAGTACACCCTCTACCCTCCCTCCACCAGCAGCGCCTAGACACACGCCTCAAGCAGCTGTGCTAGAATGGCGGCCCATGGCGTCAGTACACCCTCTAGTCTCCCTCCACCAGCAGCGCCTAGACACCCGCCTCAAGCAGCTATGCTAGAATGGCGGCCCATGGCGTCAGTACACCCTCTAGTCTCCCTCCACCAGCAGCACCCTAGACGCACGCCTCAAGCAGCTATGCTAGAATGGCGGCCCATGGCGTCAGTACAACCTCTAGTCTCCCTCCACCAGCAGCGCCTAGACGCACGCCTCAAGCAGCTGTGCTAGAATGGCGGCCCATGGCGTCAGTACACCCTCTAGTCTCCCTCCACCAGCAGCGCCTAGACGCGCGCCTCAAGCAGCTGTGCTAGAATGGCGGCCCATGGCATCAGTACACCCTCTACCCTCCCTCCACCAGCAGCGCCTAGACGCGCGCCTCATGCAGCTGTGCTAGAATGGTGGCCCATGGCATCAGTACACCCTCTAGTCTCCCGCCACCAGCAGCGCCTAGACACACGCCTCATGCAGCTGTGCTAGAATGGCGGCCCATGGCATCAGTACACCCTCTAGTCTCCCCCCACAGCAGCGCCTAGACGCGCACCTCATGCAGCTGTGCTAGAATGGCGGCCCATGGCGTCAGTACACCCTCTAGTCTCCCCCCACAGCAGCGCCTAGACGCGCACCTCAGGCAGCTGTGCTAGAATGGCGGCCCATGGCATCAGTACACCCTCTAGTCTCCCTCCACCAGCAGCGCCTAGACACGCGCCTCATGCAGCTGTGCTAGAATGGCGGCCCATGGCGTCAGTAAACCCTCTACCCTCCCTCCACCAGCAGCGCCTAGACACCCGCCTCAAGCAGCTGTGCTAGAATGGCGGCCCATGGCATCAGTACACCCTCTAGTCTCCCTCCACCAGCAGCGCCTAGACACCCGCCTCAAGCAGCTGTGCTAGAATGGCGGCCCATGGCATCAGTACACCCTCTAGTCTCCCTCCACCAGCAGCGCCTAGACACCCGCCTCAAGCAGCTATGCTAGAATGGCGGCCCATGGCGTCAGTACACCCTCTAGTCTCCCTCCACCACCAGCGCCCTAGACGCACGCCTCAAGCAGCTATGCTAGAATGGCGGCCCATGGCATCAGTACACCCTCTAGTCTCCCTCCACCAGCAGCGCCTAGACGCGCGCCTCATGCAGCTGTGCTAGAATGGCGGCCCATGGCGTCAGTACCTCCTCTAGTCTCCCTCTACCAACAGCGCCTAGACAGCCGCCTCAAGCAGCTGTGCTAGAATGGCGGCCCATGGCATCAGTACACCCTCTAGTCTCCCTCCACCAGCAGCGCCTAGACACACGCCTCAAGCAGCTGTGCTAGAATGGCGGCCCATGGCGTCAGTACACCCTCTAGTCTCCCTCCACCAGCAGCGCCTAGACACACGCCTCATGCAGCTGTGCTAGAATGGCGGCCCATGGCGTCAGTACACCCTCTAGTCTCCCTCCACCAGCAGCGCCTAGACGCGCGCCTCATGCAGCTGTGCTAGAATGGCGGCCCATGGCGTCAGTACACCCTCTACCCTCCCTCCACCAGAAGCGCCTAGATGCGCGCCTCAAGCAGCTGTGCTAGAATGGCGGCCCATGGCGTCAGTACACCCTCTAGTCTCCCTCCACCAGCAGCGCCTAGACACACGCCTCATGCAGCTGTGCTAGAATGGCGGCCCATGGCGTCAGTACACCCTCTAGTCTCCCTCCACCAGCAGCGCCTAGACGCGCGCCTCATGCAGCTGTGCTAGAATGGCGGCCCATGGCGTCAGTACACCCTCTAGTCTCCCTCCACCAGCAGCGCCTAGACGCGCGCCTCATGCAGCTGTGCTAGAATGGCGGCCCATGGCGTCAGTACACCCTCTAGTCTCCCTCCACCAGCAGCGCCTAGACACACGCCTCAAGCAGCTGTGCTAGAATGGTGGCCCATGGCATCAGTACACCCTCTAGTCTCCACCAGCAGCGCCTAGACGCGCGCCTCATGCAGCTGTGCTAGAATGGCGGCCCATGGCATCAGTACACCCTCTAGTCTCCCGCCACCAGCAGCGCCTAGACACACGCCTCATGCAGCTGTGCTAGAATGGCGGCCCATGGCATCAGTACACCCTCTAGTCTCCCGCCACCAGCAGCGCCTAGACACACGCCTCATGCAGCTGTGCTAGAATGGCGGCCCATGGCGTCAGTACACCCTCTAGTCTCCCTCCACAGCAGCGCCTAGACACACGCCTCAAGCAGCTGTGCTAGAATGGCGGCCCATGGCATCAGTACACCCTCTACCCTCCCTCCACCAGCAGCGCCTAGACACACGCCTCAAGCAGCTGTGCTAGAATGGCGGCCCATGGCGTCAGTACACCCTCCACCCTCCCTCCACCAGCAGCGCCTAGACACACGCCTCATGCAGCTGTGCTAGAATGGCGGCCCATGGCATCAGTACACCCTCTAGTCTCCCTCCACCAGCAGCGCCTAGACGCGCGCCTCAAGCAGCTGTGCTTGAATGGCGGCCCATGGCGTCAGTACACCCTCTACCCTCCCTCCACCAGCAGCGCCTAGACACACGCCTCAAGCAGCTGTGCTAGAATGGCGGCCCATGGCGTCAGTACACCCTCCACCCTCCCTCCACCAGCAGCGCCTAGACACACGCCTCATGCAGCTGTGCTAGAATGGCGGCCCATGGCGTCAGTACACCCTCCCCCCACCAGCAGCGCCTAGACACACGCCTCAAGCAGCTGTGCTAAAATGGCGGCCCATGGAATCAGTACACCCTCTAGTCTCCCTCCACCAGCAGCGCCTAGACACACGCCTCAAGCAGCTGTGCTAGAATGGCGGCCCATGGCATCAGTACACCCTCTAGTCTCCCTCCACCAGCAGCGCCTAGACGCGCGCCTCATGCAGCTGTGCTAGAATGGCGGCCCATGGCATCAGTACACCCTCTAGTCTCCCTCCACCAGCAGCGCCTAGACGCGCACCTCAGGCAGCTGTGCTAGAATGGCGGCCCATGGCATCAGTACACCCTCTACCCTCCCTCCACCAGCAGCGCCTAGACACACGCCTCAAGCAGCTGTGCTAGAATGGCGGCCCATGGCATCAGTACACCCTCTAGTCTCCCTCCACCAGCAGCGCCTAGACGCGCGCCTCATGCAGCTGTGCTAGAATGGCGGCCCATGACGTCAGTACCTCCTCTAGTCTCCCTCTACCAACAGCGCCTAGACAGCCGCCTCAAGCAGCTGTGCTAGAATGGCGGCCCATGGCATCAGTACACCCTCTAGTCTCCCTCCACCAGCAGCGCCTAGACGCGCGCCTCAAGCAGCTGTGCTAGAATGGCGGCCCATGGCATCAGTACACCCTCTAGTCTCCCTCCACCAGCAGCGCCTAGACGCGCGCCTCATGCAGCTGTGCTAGAATGGCGGCCCATGGCGTCAGTACATCTCTACCCTCCCTCCACCAGCAGCGCCTAGACACACGCCTCATGCAGCTGTGCTAGAATGGCGGCCCATGGCGTCAGTACACCCTCTAGTCTCCCTCCACCAGCAGCGCCTGAGACGCGCGCCTCAAGCAGCTGTGCTAGAATGGCGGCCCATGGCATCAGTACACCCTCTAGTCTCCCTCCACCAGCAGCGCCTGGACGCGCGCCTCATGCAGCTGTGCTAGAATGGCGGCCCATGGCATCAGTACACCCTCTAGTCTCCCTCCACCAGCAGCGCCTAGACACACGCCTCAAGCAGCTGTGCTAGAATGGCGGCCCATGGTGTCAGTACACCCTCTAGTCTCCCTCCACCAGCAGCGCCTAGACGCGCGCCTCAAGCAGCTGTGCTAGAATGGCGGCCCATGGCGTCAGTACACCCTCTAGTCTCTCCCCACCAGCAGCGCCTAGACACACGCCTCAAGCAGCTGTGCTAGAATGGCGGCCCATGGCGTCAGTACACCCTCTAGTCTCCTTCCACCAGCAGCGCCTAGACACACGCCTCAAGCAGCTGTGCTAGAATGGCGGCCCATGGCGTCAGTACACCCTCTAGTCTCCCTCCACCAGCAGCGCCTAGACACCCGCCTCAAGCAGCTGTGCTAGAATGGCGGCCCATGGCATCAGTACACCCTCTAGTCTCCCCCCACCAGCAGCGCCTAGACGCGCGCCTCATGCAGCTGTGCTAGAATGGCGGCCCATGGCGTCAGTACACCCTCTAGTCTCCCTCCACCAGCAGCGCCTAGACGCGCGCCTCATGCAGCTGTGCTAGAATGGCGGCCCATGGCGTCAGTACACCCTCTAGTCTCCCTCCACCAGCAGCGCCTAGACACATGCCTCAAGCAGCTGTGCTAGAATGGCGGCCCATGGCGTCAGTACACCCTCTAGTCTCCCTCCACCAGCAGCGCCTAGACGCGCACCTCAGGCAGCTGTGCTAGAATGGCGGCCCATGGCATCAGTACACCCTCTACCCTCCCTCCACCAGCAGCGCCTAGACACACGCCTCAAGCAGCTGTGCTAGAATGGCGGCCCATGGCATCAGTACACCCTCTAGTCTCCCTCCACCAGCAGCGCCTAGACGCGCGCCTCATGCAGCTGTGCTAGAATGGCGGCCCATGGCGTCAGTACCTCCTCTAGTCTCCCTCTACCAACAGCGCCTAGACAGCCGCCTCAAGCAGCTGTGCTAGAATGGCGGCCCATGGCATCAGTACACCCTCTAGTCTCCCTCCACCAGCAGCGCCTAGACACACGCCTCATGCAGCTGTGCTAGAATGGCGGCCCATGGCGTCAGTACACCCTCCCCCCACCAGCAGCGCCTAGACACACGCCTCAAGCAGCTGTGCTAGAATGGCGGCCCATGGCATCAGTACACCCTCTAGTCTCCCTCCACCAGCAGCGCCTAGACACGCCTCAAGCAGCTGTGCTAGAATGGCGGCCCATGGCATCAGTACACCCTCTAGTCTCCCTCCACCAGCAGCGCCTAGACACGCGCCTCATGCAGCTGTGCTAGAATGGCGGCCCATGGCATCAGTACACCCTCTAGTCTCCCTCCACCAGCAGCGCCTAGACACACGCCTCAAGCAGCTGTGCTAGAATGGCAGCCCATGGCGTCAGTACACCCTCTAGTCTCCCTCCACCAGCAGCGCCTAGACGCGCACCTCAGGCAGCTGTGCTAGAATGGCGGCCCATGGCACCAGTACACCCTCTAGTCTCCCTCCACCAGCAGCGCCTAGACGCGCGCCTCATGCAGCTGTGCTAGAATGGCGGCCCATGGCATCAGTACACCCTCTAGTCTCCCTCCACCAGCAGCGCCTAGACACACGCCTCAAGCAGCTGTGCTAGAATGGCGGCCCATGGCGTCAGTACACCCTCTAGTCTCCCTCCACCAGCAGCGCCTAGACGCGCACCTCAGGCAGCTGTGCTAGAATGGCGGCCCATGGCATCAGTACACCCTCTACCCTCCCTCCACCAGCAGCGCCTAGACACACGCCTCAAGCAGCTGTGCTAGAATGGCGGCCCATGGCATCAGTACACCCTCTAGTCTCCCTCCACCAGCAGCGCCTAGACGTGCGCCTCATGCAGCTGTGCTAGAATGGCGGCCCATGGCGTCAGTACCTCCTCTAGTCTCCCTCTACCAACAGCGCCTAGACAGCCGCCTCAAGCAGCTGTGCTAGAATGGCGGCCCATGGCATCAGTACACCCTCTAGTCTCCCTCCACCAGCAGCGCCTAGACGCGCGCCTCAAGCAGCTGTGCTAGAATGGCGGCCCATGGCATCAGTACACCGTCTAGTCTCCCTCCACCAGCAGCGCCTAGACGCGCGCCTCATGCAGCTGTGCTAGAATGGCGGCCCATGGCGTCAGTACATCTCTACCCTCCCTCCACCAGCAGCGCCTAGACACACGCCTCATGCAGCTGTGCTAGAATGGCGGCCCATGGCGTCAGTACACCCTCTAGTCTCCCTCCACCAGCAGCGCCTAGACGCGCGCCTCATGCAGCTGTGCTAGAATGGCGGCCCATGGCATCAGTACACCCTCTAGTCTCCCTCCACCAGCAGCGCCTAGACACACGCCTCAAGCAGCTGTGCTAGAATGGCGGCCCATGGCATCAGTACACCCTCTAGTCTCCCTCCACCAGCAGCGCCTAGACGCGCGCCTCAAGCAGCTGTGCTAGAATGGCGGCCCATGGCATCAGTACACCCTCTAGTCTCCCTCCACCAGCAGCGCCTAGACGCGCGCCTCATGCAGCTGTGCTAGAATGGCGGCCCATGGCATCAGTACACCCTCTAGTCTCCCTCCACCAGCAGCGCCTAGACACACGCCTCAAGCAGCTGTGCTAGAATGGCGGCCCATGGTGTCAGTACACCCTCTAGTCTCCCTCCACCAGCAGCGCCTAGACGCGCGCCTCAAGCAGCTGTGCTAGAATGGCGGCCCATGGCGTCAGTACACCCTCTAGTCTCTCCCCACCAGCAGCGCCTAGACACACGCCTCAAGCAGCTGTGCTAGAATGGCGGCCCATGGCGTCAGTACACCCTCTAGTCTCCCTCCACCAGCAGCGCCTAGACACACGCCTCAAGCAGCTGTGCTAGAATGGCGGCCCATGGCGTCAGTACACCCTCTAGTCTCCCTCCACCAGCAGCGCCTAGACACCCGCCTCAAGCAGCTGTGCTAGAATGGCGGCCCATGGCATCAGTACACCCTCTAGTCTCCCCCCACCAGCAGCGCCTAGACGCGCGCCTCATGCAGCTGTGCTAGAATGGCGGCCCATGGCGTCAGTACACCCTCTAGTCTCCCTCCACCAGCAGCGCCTAGACGCGCGCCTCATGCAGCTGTGCTACAATGGCGGCCCATGGCGTCAGTACACCCTCTAGTCTCCCTCCACCAGCAGCGCCTAGACACACGCCTCATGCAGCTGTGCTAGAATGGCGGCCCATGGCGTCAGTACACCCTCTAGTCTCCCTCCACCAGCAGCGCCTAGACGCGCACCTCAGGCAGCTGTGCTAGAATGGCGGCCCATGGCATCAGTACACCCTCTAGTCTCCCTCCACCAGCAGCGCCTAGACACACGCCTCAAGCAGCTGTGCTAGAATGGCGGCCCATGGCGTCAGTACACCCTCCACCCTCCCTCCACCAGCAGCGCCTAGACACACGCCTCATGCAGCTGTGCTAGAATGGCGGCCCATGGCATCAGTACACCCTCTAGTCTCCCTCCACCAGCAGCGCCTAGACGCGCACCTCAGGCAGCTGTGCTAGAATGGCGGCCCATGGCATCAGTACACCCTCTAGTCTCCCTCCACCAGCAGCGCCTAGACACACGCCTCAAGCAGCTGTGCTAGAATGGCGGCCCATGGCGTCAGTACACCCTCTAGTCTCTCCCCACCAGCAGCGCCTAGACACACGCCTCAAGGAGCTGTGCTAGAATGGCGGCCCATGGCGTCAGTACACCCTCCCCCCACCAGCAGCGCCTAGACACACGCCTCAAGCAGCTGTGCTAGAATGGCGGCCCATGGCATCAGTACACCCTCTAGTCTCCCCCCACAGCAGCGCCTAGACACACGCCTCAAGCAGCTGTGCTAGAATGGCGGCCCATGGCATCAGTACACCCTCTACCCTCCCTCCACCAGCAGCGCCTAGACACACGCCTCAAGCAGCTGTGCTAGAATGGCGGCCCATGGCATCAGTACACCCTCTAGTCTCCCCCCACAGCAGCGCCTAGACACACGCCTCAAGCAGCTGTGCTAGCATGGCGGCCCATGGCGTCAGTACACCCTCTAGTCTCCCTCCACCAGCAGCGCCTAGACACCCGCCTCAAGCAGCTGTGCTAGAATGGCGGCCCATGGCGTCAGTACACCCTCTAGTCTCCCTCCACCAGCAGCGCCTAGACGCGCACCTCAGGCAGCTGTGCTAGAATGGCGGCCCATGGCGTCAGTACCTCCTCTAGTCTCCCTCTACCAACAGCGCCTAGACGCGCGCCTCAAGCAGCTGTGCTAGAATGGCGGCCCATGGCGTCGGTACACCCTCTAGTCTCCCGCCACCAGCAGCGCCTAGACACACGCCTCAAGCAGCTGTGCTAGAATGGCGGCCCATGGCGTCAGTACACCCTCTAATCTCCCTCCACCAGCAGCGCCTAGACACCCGCCTCAAGCAGCTGTGCTAGAATGGCGGCCCATGGCATCAGTACACCCTCCACCCTCCCTCCACCAGCAACGCCTAGACACATGCCTCAAGCAGCTGTGCTAGAATGGCGGCCCATGGCATCAGTACACCCTCCACCCTCCCTCCACCAGCAGCGCCTAGACGCGCGCCTCAAGCAGCTGTGCTAGAATGGCGGCCCATGGCGTCAGTACACCCTCTAGTCTCTCCCCACCAGCAGCGCCTAGACACATGCCTCAAGCAGCTGTGCTAGAATGGCGGCCCATGGCGTCAGTACACCCTCTAGTCTCCCTCCACCAGCAGCGCCTAGACGCACGCCTCAAGCAGCTATGCTAGAATGGCGGCCCATGGCGTCAGTACACCCTCTAGTCTCCCTCCACCAGCAGCTCCTAGACGCGCGCCTCATGCAGCTGTGCTAGAATGGCGGCCCATGGCATCAGTACACCCTCTAGTCTCCCTCCACCAGCAGCGCCTAGACACACGCCTCAAGCAGCTGTGCTAGAATGGCGGCCCATGGCGTCAGTACACCCTCTAGTCTACCTCCACCAGCAGCGCCTAGACGCGCGCCTCATGCAGCTGTGCTAGAATGGCGGCCCATGGCATCAGTACACCCTCTACCCTCCCTCCACCAGCAGCGCCTAGACACACGCCTCAAGCAGCTGTGCTAGAATGGCGGCCCATGGCGTCAGTACACCCTCTAGTCTCCCTCCACCAGCAGCGCCTAGACACACGCCTCAAGCAGCTGTGCTAGAATGGCGGCCCATGGCATCAGTACACCCTCTAGTCTCCCTCCACCAGCAGCGCCTAGACGCGCGCCTCATGCAGCTGTGCTAGAATGGCGGCCCATGGCGTCAGTACACCCTCTACCCTCCCTCCACCTGCAGCGCCTAGACGCGCGCCTCATGCAGCTGTGCTAGAATGGCGGCCCATGGCGTCAGTACACCCTCTAGTCTCCCTCCACCAGCAGCGCCTAGACACACGCCTCAAGCAGCTGTGCTAGAATGGCGGCCCATGGCGTCAGTACACCCTCTAGTCTCCCTCCACCAGCAGCGTCTAGACGCGCGCCTCATGCAGCTGTGCTAGAATGGCGGCCCATGGCATCAGTACACCCTCTAGTCTCTCCCCACCAGCAGCGCCTAGACGCACGCCTCATGCAGCTGTGCTAGAATGGCGGCCCATGGCGTCAGTACACCCTCTAGTCTCCCGCCACAGCAGCGCCTAGACACCCGCCTCAAGCAGCTGTGCTAGAATGGCGGCCCATGGCATCAGTACACCCTCTAGTCTCCCCCCACAGCAGCGCCTAGACGCGCACCTCAAGCAGCTGTGCTAGAATGGCGGCCCATGGCGTCAGTACACCCTCTAGTCTCCCTCCACCAGCAGCGCCTAGACGCGCGCCTCATGCAGCTGTGCTAGAATGGCGGCCCATGGCGTCAGTACACCCTCTAGTCTCCCTCCACCAGCAGCGCCTAGACACACGCCTCAAGCAGCTGTGCTAGAATGGCGGCCCATGGCGTCAGTACACCCTCTAGTCTCCCTCCACCAGCAGCGCCTAGACGCGCGCCTCATGCAGCTGTGCTAGAATGGCGGCCCATGGCGTCAGTACACCCTCTAGTCTCCCCCCACAGCAGCGCCTAGACACACGCCTCAAGCAGCTGTGCTAGAATGGCGGCCCATGGCGTCAGTACACCCTCTAGTCTCCCTCCACCAGCAGCGCCTAGACGCGCGCCTCATGCAGCTGTGCTAGAATGGCGGCCCATGGCATCAGTACACCCTCTACCCTCCCTCCACCAGCAGCGCCTAGACACACGCCTCAAGCAGCTGTGCTAGAATGGCGGCCCATGGTGTCAGTACACCCTCTAGTCTCCCTCCACCAGCAGCGCCTAGACGCGCGCCTCATGCAGCTGTGCTAGAATGGCGGCCCATGGCGTCAGTACACCCTCTACCCTCCCTCCACCAGCAGCGCCTAGACACACGCCTCAGGCAGCCGTCTTTGGAATGCCCATTCGATGAGTGGCCGCTGACTGCTGGCACCATCACTGTCCCTCCCAGCTCGGTTCACACAGGCCTTTGCTCACCAGCAGAGGCCACCCTGTCCTTCCAGTAATGAGTGAACCGCGTGTGCTGATTAAAGGGCAGTCTGTGACGACGACCCCACGTGCTTGTGAAAAGTGGTTTTACAAGGGACTTTCTGATTGGGGGGGGGGGAGTTCCTTATGAATGGTCTGAATCTAGAGCAGCTGATTATCTTGCAGCTGAGGCTGTGGCTGAGACATAGGCTTCTAGGCGCATGCTCGGGGGTCAGCAGGGTGGTCGGATGCTCATGGTGGAGCGCGGTCTATGACTCGCTCGTTATCTTCCTTTGTCTCTTGGAATGAAACATTTCCTAGATAACATGAAGGAAAGTTTCAATTCCATGAAGGACGCAGAGGCGGGGATTATGCATAACTTTCTTCGCTCTTTATTAGTAGCAAGTTGAAAGGTAAAAAGTAAAGAACACAGCACCAGTACTACAACTCCCATGAAGCACAAGGAGTAACCATGGCCACCAATAGTCCAATCCAGGAACAGTCCGATAGTCTTACAACACATCGTAGTCCTTCCTCTCTTTCACTGAAGGAAGTTAAGCGGCTGGACCTCATTCCGTCTTCGAAGCCGAACCCAAGAGGATATGGAGACCCCGTTAATACGCACCATGAACGCATATCGTCTCCCAAGTGTGGTACAACAGCTCACAACGCAACAACCCATATAATAAACCCACAACATTTCCTAAGTACGACTACCATAGTCGGATAACATGTACATGACGTGTCCATTTGTCAGGGAGAAAGATAAACATTGCACTTTGCCCCACAGAACATTAAAATGGAGTAAGGTCCAGAATACGTCCCTGTTAGACACAGAATCCAGCTCACTAAGGTCCAGCGTAGTGTAGAGTTACTCCCCCCTTTCCTCCAAGGGTGGGTAGCATGGGAATACATGCCAGGGGGGGATAATCCTCGCCTCAGCGTCCTTAATAGAAATGAAACTTTCCTTCATGCTACGAGGACATCTTTCATTCTATGTCAGGACCAGGGATGAGGATTGTGCACGTTTAAAGCTTCTTTACCACCAGTGCGGCTGCGTCGTTGATTGGTCCTCGGACTCCACCTTCAAAAGGTTCTATTTTAAACCAATCCGCCGCTTTCATGATATCTTCCAGTCTGCTCACTACCTGGACTGCCTTGGAGGCCATCTCCACCCTGGTGGAGTGAGCTCCAAAATCAGTGATGTCATTGCCGGCCTCCGCCATGACCCATCTCACCCATCTGGCAATGGTGTGAGAGGACACAGCCTTGTAAGGCTTTTTGGTGGCAATCAAGAGTTGCCGTTCTCCTGGGGTCGAACCTCCAGTGTCATATCCTTGTGCCTTCAGGCACCTGACCGCACACGGTTTGTGGGTATCTGGAAAAGCTAGATAAGATACCGACCTGGTACTCTTCTTCATTCTCCTGGAGTTGTTGAAGGTGACCCCCCCCCCCTCCTCGGGGGCAAAAATTGTAGCTGACCGGTCTAGAGCCCGTACATCCGACGCTCTTACAAGAAATGAGACAGAGCAACATTGCCAGCTTTGCTGAAATCTCCTTCCTGGAAAGGTATTGATTGTCTTGCCAGGATGTCCGCAAACGTAGGACCAGTTTGACGTCCCACAAGCCCGCGTATCGGGGTTCCGGGGGACCTGACATTCTGATACCCTTGAGGACTTTACTTACACCATGGGTGTTCATCCACTGGAGCATTGTTCACTGGAATATGACCCGCTGAGATAGGCGACCTGAAGGAATGGATGGTGCAGTATGCCAAACCCTCTTGGAAGAGTTCTGCCAGGAAGTTAACGACATCAGTGACGCTGGTGCCGACGGGATCCAGGTGTTTCTCCACACAACAACGAACCCATCTTCGCCAAGCCAATTTGTACCTCTTGGTACTTCCTGGGCCCCATGCCTGTTGGATGAGGAATTCAGCTCCTTGCAAAAGGCTGACGTCTTGCCAGCGTCTCCTGAAATCCGCCATGCTATGAGATGAAGATGGCCCCGGAGGACCAGAGGATGTGGATGGCTCGGGGGATCCGTCAGGATCCCAGCAAAGGATGGTGGACGTACCGGAGCGGCCCATGCTCGCTCCAGAAGAGAAGGGAAACATGCTTGTGAGCGCCAGATCGGAGTGGTCAACACCAGAGAGGCCCTCTGACACCTGACCTGACTTGCCACTCACTGGATAAATAGGAAGGGAGGGAAAACATAGGCCTGAGCTATCGACTAATCTTGCAGGAAGGAGTCCACCCCACCTCTGGCCCCGGATCCGGTCGCCAGCTGACACAGCTGGGAAGTTTGGTGTTCCATCTGGAGGCAAAAAGGTCCAGCTGGCAAGGACCCCAGAGTGACATGAGAGCTTGAAATACTTCCGGAGAGAGTCTCCAGTCGCTGGGTGTTTGGAGTTCCAGTCCGCTACCGAGTTCATCGCTCCTGGGAGATATGCTGCCGTCACCGAGATCTGCCATTAGAGGCAATAATGCCAGAAAACCTTGGCTAGTTCCGCCAGATCACGTGAACAGGTACCTCCTAGCCAATTGATATATTGCACTGCCGTCGTGTTGTCCATCTTCAAAAGTACGCAGCACAATATCATGTCTCTCGTGAGGGATTGAATAGCAAACTAGCCCGCCAGAAGCGTGAGACAGTTGATGTGGAGGGACAGTTCCTCCTCTGTCCATCTGCCTCCCATGGAGATTGATCTGCATCTGGCTTCCCAACCCAGACGGCTGCCATACGATTCTACCAACAGGTCTGGACGGGAGCCAAAGATTGCCCGCCTTCCAGGCCTCCATGTGGACTTCCACCACTGCATCGCTTCTGACGACAAGGTCACCAGCTCCGAATAAGTAAGGCCCCTCCGAAGGTGAGGTGCCTTCAGCCTCTGGAGCGCTCTGTGGTGTAGAGGTCCAGAGAAAATGGCTTGTATCGAGGATGATAATAAGCCAACAACCCTGACAGTTGTTGCAGAGAAATCCTGTCCCTCCGGAGAACCTTCTTCAGCTCCTTCTTGATATTGGTTATTTTCTGGCCCGGCAAACTCAGGGTCGCCGCCCTTGAGTCTGTGGAAACCTAGAAAGGTCATGGTCTGTTGAGGCGTCAGATCCGACTTCTGTTGGTTTATGACAAACTCAAGGTTTTGAAGGAGAGAAATGGTGGTGTTCGGATCGGCTACTAGGAGGTTCCGTGATTGGTCCATCAACAGGATGTCGTCCAGGTAGATGATTAACCTGATGCCCAGAGTCCGGAGGTATTCCAGCACTGGTTTGAGGAGCTTCGTAAAGCACCAAGGTGCCGAAGATGGGCCGAATGGGAGAGTCCGCAACTCAAAGATCTGCCCTCTCCATTCGAATTGGAGGTACCTGCAATGAGGCGGGAAGATGGGGACTGTCAAGTAGATGTCCTTGAGATCCAGATGCGCTAACTAGTCGTCCTCAAGAAGCATATCCCTGAGGAGGTGAATACCCTCCATCTTGAAGTGTCGGTAAACCAGCCACTCGTTGAAGGACCCGAGGTTGATCACCGGGCGGAAACCCCTGTCTTTCTTCTCGACCAGAAACAGGTTGCTGAGAAACCCACCGGGGTCAAGGTGTGAGAAGCATATCACATTCTTGCCCAGAAGGTCCTGCACCTCTTAGTCTATCAGGGACATATCTTGGGAGGGAAAAGGACAGAGGGCGGGGTCTCACTGTCTGTGTCAGGGTTCCGTAGTACTCCATGTGGTAGCCTTGGGTGGTCTCTAGAACCCACTGGTCTGCCGTTATCTCTGCCCAGTTGTGTATGAAAAAGCTCAACCTCCTCCCAATCGGAGAGGTGATGACAGAACGGGGCTCACCGTTGTATCTGTTGTTGTTGGCTCCTCCTCTGGATTGGTTATGCTTCCCTCTACCGCAGACGCGGGAGGGATAGAAGGTCCCTTGAGGGCCATCGTGCCATCCATTGTTTCTCTTTGCTTATGCTCTGTTAGGGCCTTGGTAGGACTGGCGGCTGGTGGAGCGACCCCTGCCTCTTCCCGCCCTTCCAAAAACCTTCCTTGGGAAGATCATCTTCATTGAAGATTGAGATTTGTCAAGGGCTGTGAAAATGGAGACTAACTTTCCTAGTTCTTTGACGAAAGGTTCGCCGAACAGGGTACCCTGCGCTATTGGACCTGCCTCTGAGGCTGAAATTTCTCCCAGACGGGGTCGATTTTGATCAGAAGGGAAAAGTGGCGCTCCGCAGAGAGGACGCAGTTGGCGTTGCCCAGAAGGCAGGTCGCCATCTGCACCCAGCCCGCTACATCGTCTGTTGGTAAGGGTTTCCCTGACTGCTTGGCCTGTTCCGCCAATTTGATGATCTTGGTTAAGGGACCCACTACATCCAGAAGCTTGTCCTGGCACGCCCGCCTGGACCCGTCTATCCCTGTCTTGGGATCCCTCATGTATTTGGCGAAGAAGGTGCATAATTTAGGATCGATATCTGGGGTCGCTGTGACCTTATCGCCTAGGGACAGTCTGGGGCACTCCGCCCGTAGTCGGGCCCTAACCTCTTTACTGAGTGGCTGATGGATTTTGCTCGCTACATACTCCGCAACCTTTTTGTCAGGGACCCACTCCGCAGATTGCGGTCGATAGATGCCCTCTGGATCGAACATGCCTCTTTAGAGGCACATGAGGGAGAATAGTCATGGTCCCTCTGGGACTGCATTTTGTTTAAGGGTGAGAGCACCAGTACGCCCTGAGAGATTTGTAAAGGCACAGCCCCCGTGCCGGTGCTCTGCTTTGGTGATAGGATAGAAAAACCATATACTTCCAAGGTTGCACTCCTTCCACTCGTGCCACACTCGCGGTGATTCACACAAAAAATGAAATCTGGGCCAGGCCCTGCAGTCTTAACGCCTCCGCAGTGTCAGGTGAGGGTTGGAGAGAGGAGGCACACAGCAGGAGACCGCTCTACCTCTCTCAGCGCTACACGGCCGCTGGAGCGCTGACAGCTGCTCTGCGGCATGAAGAATGCACTGGGAAGTGCGAAAGAGTGCCACCTAGCGCACCCACGCATTAGAAGGAAGACGCGCTCGGGCGGTTTGCCTGCCGTGCGGGGAGTCTAAAATACAGCCTAAGAAGCGATGCGAATGCTCGCTAATGAAATATAAAAACACACTCCAGTAAAATATATTAAACTAAGCAGCATTACGCCAGAATGCCCCACTATCCCACTAACAATAGTCCGGAAGGAATGGAAAGGCAACTTAACTGACGTAGAGCAGTGAAGAAAGAGGAAGGACTTTGGCATGTTCTGTGTTATATAGACTATCGGACTGTTACTGGATTGAACTATTGGTGGCCATGGTTACTCCCTGTGGTTCATGGGAGTTGTAGTATTGTTACTGTGTTTTTTTACTTTTACCTTTATACTCATTATTAATAAAGAGTGAAGAAAGTTATGCATAATCCTCGCCTCCGGTCCTGACATGGAATCATCAGATCCCCTCAGACTCTATAACAATGTTCACTCTACATTGATGCTTCAGAATGTTTCTGTGCTATGTCATTCCGGGTCAAGGGTGATCAGATCCTCTCAGACTTGAAACCATGTTCAATCTACATTGATGCTTCTGAATGTTTCTGTGGTATGTCATTCCTCGTCAAAGGTGATCAGATCCCCTCAGACTTGAAACCATGTTCACTCCCCATTGATGCTTCAGAATGTTTCTTTGTCGATAATTCCGGGTCGAAGGTGATCAATCCCCTCAGACTTCATAACAATGTTCACTCTACATTGATGCTTAGGGATGTTTCTTTTCTATGTCATTCCTGGTCGAAGGTGATCAGATCCCCTCAGACTTCATAGCAATGTTCACTCTACTTTGATGCTTCAGAATGTTTCTTTGTCGATCATTCCGGGTCGAAGATGATCAGATCCCCTCAGACTTCATAACAATGTGCACTCTACATTGATGCTTAGGGAAGTTTCTTTGTCGATCATTCTGGGTCATGGGTGATCAGATCCCCTCAGACTTGAAACCATGTTCACTCTACATTGATGCATAGGGATGCTTTTGTGGTATGTCATTCCGGGTCGAAGGTGATCAGATCCCCTCAGACTTCATAACAATGTTCATTCTACATTGATGCTTCAGAATGTTTCTGTGATATATCATCCCAGGTCAAAGGTGATAAGATCCCTTCAGACTTGATAACAATGTTCACTCTACATTGATGCTTAGGGATGTTTCTTTGCTATGTCATTCCAGGTCAAAGGTGATCAGATCCCTTCCGACTCGATAACAATGTGCACTCTACATTGATGCTTCTGAATGTTTCTTTGCTATGTCATTCCAGGTCGAAGGTGATCAGATCCCTTCAGACTCGATAACAATGTGCACTCTACATTGATGCTTCCGAATGTTTCTTTGTCGATCATTCTGCGTCAAGGGTGATCAGATCCCCTCAGACTTCATAACAATGTTCACTCTACATTGATGCTTAGGGATGTTTCTTTGCTATGTCATTCCAGGTCGAAGGTGATCAGATCCCTTCAGACTCGATAACAATGTTCACTCTACATTGATGCTTAGGGATGTTTCTTTGCTATGTCATTCCAGGTTGATGGTGATCAGATCCCTTCAGATTCGATAACAATGTGCACTCTACATTGATGCTTCTGAATGTTTCTTTGCTATGTGATTCCGGGTCAAGGGAGAACATCATGCCTTGTTTCTTTTGTATCGACAGAGAGTGCTCCCTTGGAGTCCACATCCTGCAGAGTGGAGGGCCCCATCGGCTTGAAGCGCTCGCTCCATGGATCCCCTGGGAGCGCCGTCGCAGTTTGTGGACGTGGATGCCCTGAAGAGTTGGAATGATTCCTATGAGGCAGACCCCACAAACTCCTCTAATGGGGGGTGCAAGGATGTTCCTGATGGGGAAATGCGCTCCCCTTTCCCGTGCCGCCCGGACATCGGTTCAAAGGTGATTTTATGGTAAGGCTGAGGTTCATCAACATTTGCCAGAGTTTAGTGTGTGTGACTGAGCGCTGCTTCAAGTGTCTCAAGATCCCAGGTCTGTGACATTGCGGCTTCCCGTTGTGGGCTAAGGAGCATGGTTCGGCTGCTCAGATTGGATCAGATGAGCGACTTTAGAGCACTGTAACTCCTGGGGAGGTTAGAATGAGTGCCTGGGCAACTCTCTGTGGCTTCAACTGACCAGTGTCTCAGTCTGGCAGTGTGGGAGAGGTGGTTCAAGCTCCAGAATTACAGACTGGCCTTAGCAATAGTTTTTCTGTGTCTTGAGGAGTGTTTGTCCCTGGCTTCCAAGGAGGTCTCTAGGAGATAAAAGGGGCTGGTGGTCTAGATGTCTAAGCATGGTATGCAAGGGCATGGCTGCGTCCTGGTGGAGAGAAGGTTTCCCGGGAGGTGAATCTAGAAACACTGATGGTTCTGGGGTGCTGAATCCAGCATGGCTGGTGCGCAGGGATGGTGGACATTGATGAGGATCAGTGGGGATGGGGACGGGTAGGATGGTCAGACGTCCTGAATCATCCACCCTGACCACTCCAGATTTTGGATGTGTGCTCGGGTCACAGAGATGCTTTTTTTTAATTTTTTTTTTAATTTCTTTATTTTCCAACATTTTACAAAACAAACAAGAAGCAATTACTACATCCTGTCCTTATTGTGGCGCACACATTTAGCATAGTTTAATGCAATCCGATGTTAATCTAACAGATCGTTCACTGTACTGCCTGTCATCTTGTGTGAGTACCATGGTACATACTAGTGTGCTTAAGTGTAGTGGTCTGGGCCTCACCAGCTCTGGGTATGTGGACATCCTGTCTAGGGGCAGCCCTAGTTCTACCATCTTAGCGTCCGTCTAACTGGGTCTCTGTCGGGATCCGTCCGCAAGTGCTGTGTGAGTTTGTGACTGTTCGTCGCCGTCCGTTGTAGTCGGGTCCTGTCCCCTGGTCAATATGTATGTCGTGTAGAGCCCCCAAAAGTTCTTAGGGCGGCTCCTGGGTGGTAGTAGTTCACTAAAATTCTCCGTCTGCGTGCAGCAATAGAGCATATCTCGGGACCATTGTGTCATAGTTGGTGTGGGGCCACGCATCCAATGAATTGCAACATTCCGTCTCGCCAATAGCAGGCCCATGTCTACTAACCTGCGCACCCCTCGAGCAACTTTTTGGGAATAGCCCAGTAGGGCCAGTGCTGGATCCGGGACCAGTTCCACTTCTATCATTTTTGATATTTCCTTAAAAATCAATTCCCAGAAACGGTATATTCTTGGGCAAGTCCAGGCCAAGTGAAGGAAATCAGCCATGGGTTCCGCGCATCTATCGCAGGTTGACGTGTCTCGGAGTCCATATCTACATAATCTCTCCGGTGTGTAATACGCCCTATTTAGGAACTTAAAGTGAATTAGCCTATGCCGACCATTAAGTGATATTCGACGCGTACTGGTACAGCAATATGCCCACATGGCATCATCTATCGGCTGTTGTAGATCCCGCTGCCAATCTAGCCGTGCCTTCGTGTATTGGTGTGCCTTGTGTGTCATGGCCATCTTATACACATTGGAGACCACCTTACGCGGAGACTGTGCCTTGATGACATACGTGAGTTCTGCGATCTCGAGAGGCTCCACGAGGTCATCACCCAGTATTTCTCGTAGGGCGTGCCTAGTTCTATGAAACTGGAAGCGCTGTAGCAATGTGCAAGGAGTTTCCTGCTGCCCCAATTCCTCCCAGCGTTTAACCGCGCCGTCTTGGAAGAGGTCACCAACCGTCTGCAAGTGTAAGGAATTTAAGGCGCTTATCACCCCTCTGTCTCTGCAGGGGGGCAGCCAGCGAGCCCACTCCAGCGGCATATTTGGGGAATACAATAGGGCTCCAGCCTGCGACCGCAGCAAAAAGTGCCACGCATGCCGTGTAGCATTGATCGAGTCCAATATCCCAGTCCTACGATCCGGCTCATCCATCAATAAAGCTGGGAGCGGCAGCGGCTCTGCCACAATCGTCTCGAGACGGAGGTGTGGGGCGTCCGTCGGGCCATGCATCCAATAATATGCATGTGCGCATTGCGCAGCTCTGTAATATAGATTTAAGTCCGGGGCTCCCAGGCCCCCCATATGATATGGCAAGGTCAATGTCTGCCATCGTATTCGGGCGTGTTTGCCTGCCCAGGCCAATTTTATCAGTAACGTCGTAACCCGACTAAAAAAAGAAGCTGGCAGTACCATGGGGATATTTATGAATAGAAACAAAAACCTTGGCAGCACCACCATCTTCATGATTGAGACTCTGCCCAATAGTGACAGTGGCAGCTTGATCCAAGTCTCAACGTCCTCCTCCAATCTGCCCACAGCCGCGCCGTAGTTGTCCCTGAAAACCACCTCTGAGTCTGGATGAACCTGTATACCCAGATATCTAATAGAATCCGTTGACCACTGCAAGGGGTACTCCGGGTCATACTGTTTAGTAGCAGGTGTGAGCGGGACTGCAACTGACTTTGTCCAGTTGACTCTTAACCCTGACAGGGCTCCAAAGCGTACCACCTCGCGTAGAACAGGGGATAGGTTATTTTCCGGGTCGCGGACATACAGAAATGTGTCGTCAGCATAAGTTGACACTATTAATTCAAGCTTTGACAATTGAAGTCCCCTACGTCCGTGGTATTCTCTAAGGGCGCAGGCAAGCGGCTCCGCCACTAAGGCATAGAGCAGTGGGGACAATGGGCAACCCTGTCTTGTCCCACGCGTAATATTAAAAGGTTCCGTCACCAGATTACCGACTCGCACTCTGGCCGTTGGGTGGTTATACAACACCCCTATCAGTTGCAAAAATACCGGCCCCAGACCCATCCTCGTTAAAACCTGGTGTAAGAAGGGCCACTCAACTGAGTCGAAGGCCTTCTCCATGTCTAGGAACACCGCAACGGCCTTTGTATCTTGTCGGGTATGCTGTAGGGCCCCAAATACCGTGCGTAAATTATACGTGAGGTTCCTATCTGGGATAAAACCAGCCTGTTCGGGAGCCACCAGTGTTTGCGCCAGGGCAGCTAATCTATTAGCTAGGATTTTCGCGAATAATTTGGTGTCTACATTTAACAAGGAGAGCGGGCGGTATGATCCGCACTCCTCTGGCGGTTTGCCTGGTTTAGGTATAGCTACTATCACTGCTTCCCTCAAAGTGGGCGGCATTTCGCCTGTTTGGCACATGTCGTCAAAAAGCGCAGACAGGTGCGGCATGAGAATGTCCATAAAGGCTCTGTAGAAGGACACAGTGAGGCCATCTACCCCTGGTGCACCACCCGCGCGCATTCCCGTCAAAGCCTGAGCTATCTCTTCTCTTTCTACTGGTCTCATCAGAAATTCCCGATGGGCGTTCGTGAGGAAGGGCAATTTAATGTAGGAGAGATAATCCTTGATTTCTTCATCTGATCCCGTCGAGCCCGCCGAGTACAAGCCTGCGTAATAGCCTCTAAATCGCTCCGCTATCTCTGCCTCCTCTGTCAGAACCTCCCCACTCACTGATTTTAATTCCGTTACTAGGACCCTACTGCGACGCCTCCGGAGCAACTGTGCCAGGACCGCTCCTGGTCGCTCCCCTTCACCATACGCTCTTGCCGTGGCATATTTACCTAAGTGTTTAAGTTCAGCGTCTGCTGCATTCTGATATTCCTCCAGACAGGTCTTTATCTCGGAGGACACTGTGTCATCTGCACACGACTGCTGTCTCCGCTCCAGTTCTCCCAATTTCTTCTCTAGTTCAGCTATACTTCCGCGTATAGCACGCAGGACCCCCGAGTATTTAGCCATGGCAATGCCTCGAATATAGACCTTAAAGGTCTCCCATAGAACTTGGGGACTGTCCACTGATCCCACATTAGTCTCGAAGAACGTTTCTATGGCTTCTGCGAGTTCGGCCCTAAAGGTCGAGTCTAGCAGCGAGTATGGTGGGAATCGCCATGTAAACGGCGGGATACCTTTTTTGGGAGTGGCTATCTCTATCAGCAGGGGGGAATGGTCGGACAATGTACGAGGTAATACCCTACATTCCCGGACGTCGTCGTAAAGAGTAGTAGATGCTAACCAATAGTCTATCCTGGTATGAAGGTTATAATAAGCTGAGTAATGTGTGTATCCCCCCTTTAGCGGAAATCGTGAGCGCCAGACATCGCGTAAGTCCAGACGCACCATAGCGCATTCCATTGCCCGAGCAGCCGCTGTAGTGCGTCTCTCCGGACCACCCGACCTGTCTATCTCTGGGTTCCTGACGAGATTGAGATCCCCACCCCAAAACAGCCGGCTGTCCATGTGTTTAGTGGTAGTGGCCGCTAGTACATAGAAGAAATCAGGGCAGTCGTAGTTTGGGCCATAGATGTTCACTAAAAGCAAGTCCATTCCCCTCCCTTGGCATCTTGTTATGGTATACCTGCCGTCCCTGTCTGTTTCCAGTGGGGTCCATGTGTACTGTGAGTGAGGGTTGAACCATGTGATCACCCCCCTGGCATGTGTGGTGAATCCCGAGGCGTGCACATTATCTCGCAGACCTCTGCTACGGAGTATGGGGCTGTCACTTGGGAGGTGTGTCTCCTGAAGGAGGGCAACATCTATGGCATGATTGCGCAGATAGTGCAGCACCTTACGGAGTTTCCTGTGATCATTTAGGCCCCTGACGTTCCATGTGAGCGCTCGGAGCATTCCTACTGGCTGGTTTGTGCAGTTGGTTCTAGGTGCCCCCATCCCACACTGTTGTGTGCATCTCGTGTTTCGATCTGTATATCCGACTATGTTCCCTCACATCGGGTATGTGTGCGTGAAAACCTTCTCTCTGTAAGGACCTCCAATTGCTTCTGCACCCCCACCCGCCCCCCTCCCACATCTGACCTCCCCCAACATGGCCGTGTACCCCCAACACCCTCCCACTCCCACCCCCTCCCTTCCCATCCCACAAATACAAAAAACTTTCCCAGGTGGTTGTCACGCGTGGGCAGAGGTTGCTCATCTAGTAAGGCTTAACATCCAGCCGCCATGTTGCGGCTCTCTAGATACCGTTTCCTACATCTCGTGTAACTGCCCGTTATATGGTGATCCCTTCCCACCCGGTCTTCCCCCCCATTATCCAAGTTCCAAAGTCTTGGTCATCACTTGATGACTCCTCGTACGGAAGTGACCGCCGTGCCTCGCGCCTCTGTCTGAGATTGATTCCCCCCCTTCATGAATACTTTCAGTGTGTGAGCGCTGTGCTTGACCCCGGTGACCCCCAGTTCGCTACCCCCTTCCTCACATCAGTCTCATGAGTGTTAGGTTGCACTGGAGAAGTGTGGCTCAATGGTTAGAGCGGCAGACCCTGATGCAGAGATCTGGCCCGGGACCAGGGTTCAATTCCCGCCTCGGCGGGTCTTGGGCTCAACTTCCTCGGACCTGATAATTCTCGCCTCGGTGCCTATTCTAATCATGGGTCCCACTCTGCAACTCTGGGCAATAGCTTGCTTAATCTCCACAACGGCCCCACCAGCGCTGGGATGCCTGGCTTCACCTTGGGGGTGCCCAGGAGTGGACATTTCACAGGGAAAAGCCAGGAAGGGTTCCACAGCGGTATGCGTTCAGCGCCAGGATGCCTCAGGGTAGCAGTGCGCTTTACAAGTACAAATTCATTCAAATTCATTCATTCACTGTCGCTATTCATCTCCCCCCCGTTCTGCTTAAGTTCCTACCCCCCAGCTTAACACGCAGCCTGTCCATGGACATCCGGGGGCAAAGACCATACTTATCGCTCTCAGCCTCCAGTCTTATCTCAGTCTTGCTCTTCCAGCTGCCCTCCTGCCGCTTCGTCGAGGAGCTGCCGCTCCGGGCTTGAACGTTGTTCTCTCGACCAGTCTTTCAGCGCCTTCTGAAGGGCTCTCGGGTCCGTGAATATGTGTGATCTACCTTGCCTGTTGACACGCAGCTTTGCTGGGTATAGCATAGCATAGTCCACTCCCAGCACACGTAGCTGTTTTTTCATCGGGATAAACTGTCGGCGCGCTTCCTGCACACGCGTCGTAAAGTCCGGGTACATCGAAATCACCTACCCTTCATACCCCTGAGGCTGCTTCTCCCTGGCCTGCTTCAACGCAGCATCTCTGTCCCGGTAGTTGAGTACCTTTGCTATGATTGGGCGGGGCGGGGCCCCCGGGGGCGGCCGCGGCCCTAACGAATGATGCGCTCTTTCAACCACAAACGTATTCGAGAATGAGTCTTCCCCCAACAAGGTCTTCAACAGTTTTTCTATAAATTGCTCCATGTTGCCAGTTTATGTCGTCTCCGGGAAACCTGTAATTCTGAGGTTGCAGCGGCGCGAGCGCGCTTCTAAATCCTCTGCCTTGTCCTGCAGAACTCGCAGCACTTTACCTAGTTGTTTGTGGTCTGTGTCTAGCGTGGTCTGTGCTTCCTCTACTTCTGTCAACCTCCGCTCTGACATGTCAAGCCTCTCGGTGTGCTTATCCAGCCGCTCCGCCATACGATCCATTCTATAAGACAAGGCATCCATTTTCGTGCCTAGGGCTGAAATGCCACCCTGCAGGCTTTTCTCCATAGCTACAAGCATTCCTCGGATGTCCGGGCGGCGGTCCTCTGTGGACTGTTCCTGCCGTCTGGAGGCATCTTCCGTGGACTCGTCCCTAGTCTTAGAACCCTTCTGTTCAAACGTCAACTTCGGTTGTGTCCTGTCCACTCTCCCCATCTTGGCCGCTGTCCGACCACTCTGCTGGCTGTCCTCTCCTATCTTGGGGGTTCGGTCCGCAACAGAAGGGGTCACCCGCACCACCCTGCAGGCTCACCAAGCCGTTATCTCAGGGGACACTTCCTGTTGCGTTAAATCCGCTGTACTCTCCCCAGCATACAGTCACTTTGAGAGCTCAAGGCCGCTAGCTTGCACTACTGTGGCTGATTGCGCGTTGCCAATCACTGAACTGCCCGCTTCTGCATGCGTGTGCTCTGCGGGGGGAGGCCACCCCGGCCCTTCGCTGATGCCCCAGGTAGCTATTCCTTCTTCTGTGGCACCGAGTTGCCCGCGCCGCCAGCCCATCCGCAGCCCATCGCAATGCGCGTCCGCTGCACCACTGATTGCCACAATCCGGGGCCAAGCGGGGAGTGCCGCCTCTTGCCCCACCGACTCAGCGCAGTTTACTTTCGTTATGTCTCCAACGGCGCCATACCTCCTAGCGCCTGCAGTCAGACAGTGGGGTTGCACCGCCTTGGATCCCGCGCTACCAAAATGGCGGCTCCTCGGCCGTAGCTGCCCCAGACACACTTAGGTCCTACGATTAGAGCCGTGAGTTGCGGGCCCGGCACTGACTCCCTCCGCAGTATACCTGTTTGCCGTCTCAGGGCCGATATAATGCCTGGCGCGATCCCCGCTCACCCCTCACTGATATCCCGGTCACTGCACCTTCCACTCCGGCGCGTGGGCCCGGTCCGGCCGCTGCAGTCCCGCTGTGCTTCACAGTATCTCCGTCTCGAGCGGAACCCTCTCCTCCAGCATACTCTGCAATATTTCAGGCCGGGCAGTCGCTTCACTCACCAGCCGTCTCTCTACTCAGTCACCGCCCTGCTGTGGGGTTCAGTGTTGCCGGGCGCACGCCGCTCTCTTTGCGCACTCTAGCCCGGGGTCTGCGGCCCAGCACTGCCGATCCACTCTGTCACTTCCACTTCGGCCCTGATCTTGATACAGCGGTCGGAAGGTCCGCGTTCCGCCTCTACGAGTCTTTGGATCACCGGAGGCAAAAACTCAGGTTACTTGCTGGGTGCAGGTACAGGATAATTATCGGATTGTCTGACGGTATTACGGAGCGCTCGGCTCAAGCGGCCATCTTGGTCGCGAGCAAGCTCCGCCCCCCCCACAGAGATGCTCTTTAGCGGCACATGGAGACTGGCCTGCAAAGGCAGCTGTGTGGGCCCTTCCAACTGTTGCTGTATGCTTATTTGTATTGAATTCTGAGCCCTTGATTCCGCCTAGAAGCAGACAAGCACCAGCTGGAGGTTCATTGGCATGGTAATAGGTGGACACTTGTAACACGAGAACTTGCCTTTCAAGTTTGGAGTAATTTGTGAGACTTTTTAATTTCAGTGTGCAGAGGACACACTTAAATTTGCACCTCAGGAGCAAATCGTACTAATAAAAAGGCTAACTGCTCGCGAAGCATTGAAATGTTGCTTATGTATTATGTTGTAGAGGAGTGGTTCCAATCTTAATGAAGTGTGGTACGGGTACAGGGCCCAATGCGCTTTCTTTCTCCATCCTGTGTACACCGAGAGTCTTCAGTAGACTCGTTGCACAGATATATCACACTGGAGGTCTTCAGTAGACTCGTTGCCCACTCACGCTGTCTGGCACAGATATATCACACCGGGGGTCTTCAGTAGACTCCTGGCGCACTCGCGCTGTCTGGCACAGTTATATCACACCGGGGGTCTTCAGTAGACTCCTGGCGCACTCGCGCTGTCTGGCACAGTTATATCACACCGGGGGTCTTCAGTAGACTCCTGGCGCACTCGCGCTGTCTGGCAGAGTTATATCACACCGGGGTTCTTCAGTAGACTCCTGGCGCACTCGTGCTGTCTGGCACAGTTATATCACACCGGGGGTCTTCAGTAGACTCCTGGCCCACTCACGCTGTCTGGCACAGATATATCACACCGGGGGTCTTCAGTAGACTCCTGGCGCACTCGCGCTGTCTGGCACAGTTATATCACACCGGGGGTCTTCAGTAGACTCCTTGTGCACTCACGCTGTCTGGCACAGATATCACACCGGGGTCTTCAGTAGACTCCTGGCACACTCACGCTGTCTGGCACAGTTATATCACTCCGGGGGTCTTCAGTAGACTCCTGGCACACTCGCGCTGTCTGGCACAGTTATATCACACCGGGGGTCTTCAGTAGACTCCTGGCACACTCACGCTGTCTGGCACAGATATATCACACCGGGGGTCTTCAGTAGACTCCTTGTGCACTCATACTGTCTGGCACAGATGTATCACACCAGGGGTCTTCAGTAGACTCCTTGCGCACTCATGCAGTCTGGCACAAATATATCACTCCGGGGTCTTTAGTAGACTCCTTGTGCACTCATGCTGTCTGGCACAGATATCACACTGGGGGTCTTCAGTAGACTCCTTGTGCACTCAAGCTGTCTGACACTGATATAGCACACATGGGGTCTTCAGTAGACTCCTTGTCCACTCATGCTGTCTGGCACGGATATATCACACCCGGGGTCTTCAGTAGACTCCTGGCGCACTCGCGCTGTCTGGCACAGATGCATCACACCGGGGTCTTCAGTAGACTCCTTGTGCACTCGCACTGTCCGGCACAGATGTATCACACCCGGGGTCTTCAGTAGACTCCTTGCGCACTCACGCTGTCTGGCACAGTTATATCACACCGGGGTCTTCAGTAGACTCCTTGTGCACTCACACTGTCCGGCACAGATTTATCACACCCGGGGTCTTCAGTAGACTCCTTGCGCACTCACGCTGTCTGGCACAGATATCACACATGGGGTCTTCAGTAGACTCCTGGCGCACTCGCGCTGTCTGGCACAGATATCACACATGGGGTCTTCAGTAGACTCCTGGCGCACTCACGCTGTCTGGCACAGATATCGCACATGGGGTCTTCAGTAGACTCCTGGCGCACTCGCGCTGTCTGGCACAGATATAGCACACTGGGGTTCTTCAGTAGACTCCTTGTGCACTCATACTGTCTGGCACAGATGTATCACACCAGGGGTCTTCAGTAGACTCCTTGTGCACTCATACTGTCTGGCACAGATGTATCACACCAGGGGTCTTCAGTAGACTCCTTGCGCACTCATGCAGTCTGGCACAAATATATCACTCCGGGGTCTTTAGTAGACTCCTTGTGCACTCATGCTGTCTGGCACAGATATCACACCGGGGGTCTTCAGTAGACTCCTGGCGCACTCGCGCTGTCTGGCACAGTTATATCACACCGGGGGTCTTCAGTAGACTCCTTGTGCACTCACGCTGTCTGGCACAGATATCACACCGGGGGTCTTCAGTAGACTCCTGGCACACTCACGCTGTCTGGCACAGTTATATCACACCGGGGGTCTTCAGTAGACTCCTGGCACACTCGCGCTGTCTGGCACAGTTATATCACACCGGGGGTCTTCAGTAGACTCCTGGCACACTCACGCTGTCTGGCACAGATATATCACACCGGGGGTCTTCAGTAGACTCCTTGTGCACTCATACTGTCTGGCACAGATGTATCACACCAGGGGTCTTCAGTAGACTCCTTGCGCACTCATGCAGTCTGGCACAAATATATCACTCCGGGGTCTTTAGTAGACTCCTTGTGCACTCATGCTGTCTGGCACAGATATCACACCGGGGGTCTTCAGTAGACTCCTTGTGCACTCAAGCTGTCTGACACTGATATAGCACACATGGGGTCTTCAGTAGACTCCTTGTCCACTCATGCTGTCTGGCACGGATATATCACACCCGGGGTCTTCAGTAGACTCCTGGCGCACTCGCGCTGTCTGGCACAGATGCATCACACCGGGGGTCTTCAGTAGACTCCTTGTGCACTCGCACTGTCCGGCACAGATGTATCACACCCGGGGTCTTCAGTAGACTCCTTGCGCACTCACGCTGTCTGGCACAGTTATATCACACCGGGGGTCTTCAGTAGACTCCTTGTGCACTCACACTGTCCGGCACAGATTTATCACACCCGGGGTCTTCAGTAGACTCCTTGCGCACTCACGCTGTCTGGCACAGATATCACACATGGGGTCTTCAGTAGACTCCTGGCGCACTCGCGCTGTCTGGCACAGATATCACACATGGGGTCTTCAGTAGACTCCTGGCGCACTCACGCTGTCTGGCACAGATATCACACATGGGGTCTTCAGTAGACTCCTGGCGCACTCGCGCTGTCTGGCACAGATATAGCACACTGGGGTTCTTCAGTAGACTCCTTGTGCACTCATACTGTCTGGCACAGATGTATCACACCAGGGGTCTTCAGTAGACTCCTTGTGCACTCATACTGTCTGGCACAGATGTATCACACCAGGGGTCTTCAGTAGACTCCTTGCGCACTCATGCAGTCTGGCACAAATATATCACTCCGGGGTCTTTAGTAGACTCCTTGTGCACTCATGCTGTCTGGCACAGATATCACACCGGGGTCTTCAGTAGACTCCTTGTGCACTCAAGCTGTCTGACACTGATATAGCACACATGGGGTCTTCAGTAGACTCCTTGTCCACTCATGCTGTCTGGCACGGATATATCACACCGGGGGTCTTCAGTAGACTCCTTGCGCACTCATGCTGTCTGGCACAGATATAGACTCCTTGTGCACTCGTGCTGGCTGGCACAGATATATCACACAGGGTGTCTTCAGTAGACTCCTTGTGCACTCAAGCTGTCTGACACAGATCTATCACACAGGGGGTCTTCAGTAGACTCCTGGCGCACTCAAGCTGTCTGGCACGGATATATCTCACCGGGAGTCTTCAGTAGACTCCTTGCGCACTCATGCTGTCTGGCACGGATATATCTCACTGGGAGTCTTCAGTAGACTCCTTGCGCACTCATGCTGTCTGGCACAAATATATCACTCCGGGGGTCTTCAGTAGACTCCTTGTGCACTCATGCTGTCTAGCACAGATATCACACCGGT
This sequence comes from Calotriton arnoldi, assembly GCA_963921515.1. Taxonomy (NCBI): domain Eukaryota; kingdom Metazoa; phylum Chordata; class Amphibia; order Caudata; family Salamandridae; genus Calotriton; species Calotriton arnoldi. Next base: position 1,086,631 of record CAWUFW010000681.1, read on the forward strand.
GGTCTTCAGTAGACTCCTGGCCCACTCACGTTGTCTGGCACAGATACATCACACTGGGGGTCTTCTGAAAACTGAGGGTCCTAAACGAAGACCAGTAGCAGCTGTCTGGAGCTAAATTGTGACAGAAAAAACTGTTGGAAATGTCCAAGGTAGTTTTATATTTTTTGTGGGCCACATTATTAATCAGTGCTGTACTATGTGTATTTTGTACTGACAAAGTGCATATATGACTATTAAAATGTCTGTAATCTAAGACAGTGTGATAGGAATTATCCGGTTTCAGAACAGGAAAAAGAGGATTGATTATTCATTTGAAATACACATGGTTCAATTACTCCTGGTACTCCAGTTGGGAAAGAATTTCCTTAATGGGGGCTTTAGCATCCTGTTTAATAGGATACTGTGGTTGTACCCGAGTTGTGGACCGTATAGAAATAACGTGGTAAGGAGAATCCTTACCCCAATCAGTACGCTTACGATAAAGTGCAGGGGCCAAAGCAAATGCCCATTCGGAAGTATAAGCTTGTTTGACTTCATTAGGGACAAGGTGCGAACAAGATGGAAGAATGACATCCTACCCCTGGGGGCATGCAAGAATAAAAGGTGGGGGCCAGTCGACCTCCACCAAGAGAATATCATACAATGTAGTTAAATTGTCCCAGAAGATTGCTTTAATGGTGAGTTCAACGTCATCTTCAATTTGAATATCTAAAAGATATAGTCTGTCCGGTGGGGCTCCGCGGGTGTCTGCGGTTTCAACTGTAATAAATGTTTCAGTTGCTTTTGCCACCAGAAATTGGTGGAGACTCCGGAGTCCCCGCCCAACTCCTGTTCAAGAGGAGGGTTACCACCATCTGTGGCATATTTAGCTGTTAATGCTGCAGCTTTCTTTTTTGGAAAGAGGCTTTATATCAGGCGAGCTTCTTGTCTCCCATTTTGGTTGCATGTACTCTCCTTGTCCGTGGTCAGATCACCCTCCTCTGTCATACTGTTGGCCAGATGAGTCCTGAAAGGTACGAGGAGAATGGGGATCAGGAATCTGATACCCGTCAGGAGTTTTAACTTTTGTGCGATCACGAAAATCGTATTGTCTCTCAGAGGATTCCGGGGGCGGAGAGACTCTGCGTTGTCTAGGTGTTTGTTGTTTAGATTTGTCCCATGCTTTTTTTAGGAAACTCACAGGTAGGTCTGACATCCTTATCGTTACTAGGCTTGCCAAGCGGTGCTACTGAAGGTCTGGGTCTCAAACTATTACACCCTAAAGCCGTATATACGTTTGCAATAATGACCGGCAACTCGCGTTCATTAGAAAGAGTCATTTTGGAGACGATGAGAACATTTCCAACAAGTTTCATCCCGAAATCGAAGTCAGGACCTGCCCCATTCTCATTCTGTATCTGTTTGAGGATGTTCAGTAGAAAGGCCATCGAGGGAGTGTCATGACAGAGTGCAGACTGCGGCAAAAATTGTCCCCCAGGTATGCTTGTCTTGTGGTCCCATAAGGGGGAACACAGTCTCGAGTTGATCTATTTTTTGGGCAATCCAAAAGGGTAGTTCTTCACGATATGCGGGTCGTTTGACATAACTGAATCAACAATTACGGACTGATAACGTGACCTGCAGGCACCTGAGATTGTCCCTGCAGGGCAACCCTAGCTGGTCCAGCAAGCAAGGCCCGTGCAATAAATTGGGTCATCCGTCAGTATAAGACAACAAGAACATTGTATAAAGCCCGAGTCTGCACTAAATTGATGTTACCTAAAGCTGGATACGGGTATAGTACGCTAGTGCCGGCCAGGAAGCCCCTTCGAGACTTAAGGGGCCCATTCGGACAGTGCCAAGCACATGGGGAAAGGTGCCATTAAACCAAGTCCGGTGTTCCTGAACAGTAAGAGTAATTTCAGTAAGTGCATATGGGTCGATATGCAGCAGGAACCGGTGGTATAGTCTATTCACGGAAAGTATTATTAGGGTCGACAGCCAGGAAAGTGACCCAAGAATAAAAGACTTCAAAGCAGAAGGCTTCATACGGTTCAATTACAGAAATCACAGGCGCTCCTGCATTAGGAACACTGTGTTGCATCAAATGCTGAGTTACTGCTGAGCAGCAATTAAAAGGAATAGCTACAAGTTAGAAATGATCGAAAAACGATTCAAAGCGTTGCACAATCGGGGTGTAAACCTTTTAATATTCAAGCTTGAAAAACCAACAGAGCCAGATACTGCCTAATGACTGTGGAGGAGAAATCCCCAACACCATGGACGTCTCTGAGGAAAGGTGCGAGGGTGTTCTGGACAAGCACTACTCGGGGTTTCCGCAAGTAATTTCCAGACCAAGCGCCATGTTGCAGGGATTCTGCTCTGGAACAGAACTATGCTTGGGACGATAGACCATAAGTATGTAGGGACTGAGTCACTGTACCACCTCAGTGTCTATGATTCAGAGTCCGACTATCTATAGTGCCTCCCTTGCCCTCCTAACCTTACCAGAGAAAGAAGTGAATTGGCACCCCAGAACACAACCCTCTCAGGGATCGCGGTAACCAGACACACCCTTTCGCTCTCTCACTTGTATTTGTCCACAATAATAACCAGGAGACACGAAGGAAGTTTAGAATATTTACTTAAACTGTCGTGCTCTGAAATGCAGTATACGTGACACAATTGGAGAACAAATGCATACTAAAAACACTGTTAGCATGGTTAATAATCCATATACCATGAAAAGCCCTGTCATTTTATAGGACAGTGTGACCTAAACCCCTCTCCCCTGCTACTAAAGCTAAATGATTACATATCAAAGATCGCTGGGATTACTGGCAGACCTCGTACCATAGCAGACACAGAGGACGCTCTACATCTCAGCGGACGCTGTGCTCTTGTCTCAGAACTCTCGTTCCATGTGTGTGTTTGTGGCTCGTGCTCATCTATATGGTAGGACATGTGTGCACATAAACTACCGCTGCATTCTTGTGTTATGTATCGGTGCTAGTCCCCGGCCAGAAAGAAAAGCAAGGGACACTGTTGTTTGGCCTAATCTACGGTGTTCAGACTAAATCCCAGGAAAAGAACAGAACGTGAAAACATCTGCAGGTTCCGTGTGGCACAAAAGCAGGCGTGTTTATCTAGCAACGTGTGAAAAGAAGAATTAGGCCTTCAACGTGCACAATTCGGCTAGCATAGAGAGAACTAGAATGGGCCATGCAGGAAGCGCACGACAGCAGGAGGCTGTACGGGTCACCAGCAGGGACGCCGTGTGGAGGAAGCTGGCCAGCGAGTGTTTGAACACCGCCTTTACCAATCAGTAAATGCCCTGAATCCAGCTCGATGAGGTATTATACCTTTCTCAGGCCGAAGATATCCGGTCTGATAATGGCCGTCACTGCCGGCCCTCATCGGTGTTTTCGGGTCACCTAGAAGACGTGTTCCCATTTTATTGCCAACTCTCATGTCAGCAGTGGAGGAGGAGATGGAAAGTCTGCCCTTCATAAGATCCATAGCGCTGTCAGGTCACAGGTCACAGCTCATGAGCAGGCTGTGAATTGCATTGACTGCCAGGGAGGCATCATTGTGAGCGGGTCCAGGGACCGTACAGCTAAGGTGTGGTCTCTGTCCTCGGGCAGATTAGGACAGTGTTTGCATACGATTCAGACAGGTGATAGGGTGGTCCATTGCCATTTACCCACTAGTAAGGATCTGATGGGTCATAACAGGATTAAGAATGTCAAGAGAAAGAGGAAATAGTGACAAAGGATGATGGAGATATTGGGGGCCAAATGATTGGACATTGTTGAAGTTTGAACTATGACTTTTTTCCCCAATGGTTGTGGGAAATGAAGCCTGTTGTAGTGTTTTCCTAATGGCCGCTGTATTAAAAGTGAAGAAAGGACATCGTAAAAAAACCAACAAAGAAAACCAATGCACATTTAAAACGGGAAACGTACGAGTAAATCACTTTAAAATGTGCTGCTCTGATGGTCTGTGACTGATCAGGGAAAGTAATAAAAGGCAGAAAAGCAGTGTTGAAAATAAATACGGACTATTTGTATAAAGTCCTGGTTTTCATGTCTAGGCTTTTGCAGAATCTTCAAACATGAAGAAAGTGCCCTGGGAAAGGTTCGACCCTGCTGGCCTATCCCTCGCCATCTTATCCCATTTCACAGCACAACTCACCTGGGATGAGTAACTCACTGCCAGGATGAGAGCCCGGTGTTTTCATTGGCCGGGCTGGGGGCAGCCAGGAGGTGCTCTTCTGTGCTGAATATTGCACAGAGCGAGTCCAGGCTTCATTGCTGCTGAAACAAGGCTGATGCCCACCATCAGCCCTGCCAACTACCACGCATCAGGCTTTAGACTAATGCATTTCAGTGAGGTGGTCCGCATCACTGTCACACATTTATAGCGCCTCCTCAGCAAGCCCTAGCGCTGCTAATTAGCACCACACTGACTGAGCAAAGCTCTTAGCTGTCAGCGCGCTGCTTGCGGCAGGCTTGGGGGCTGGGTAGGCACATTCAGGTTCACTGAGAGGATGTTGCCAAAGTCAGTCACCTCACGCTCGTTTGCCCAATTGCTACAAATGAGACGGCTGGATAGTGTGTCCGGTCGCATTCTTCACGTTCCCTGCCTCAGTACCTCTTCCAGCATCTGCACAGCTCCAGGCTCATCAGCTCGGTGTCCAGCTCCAATCAGTCGGGCCTGTGGTTTCCGAGTCTCCGATGCTTCGTCCCTAAAGTGCACTATGGTGCAAAACTTGCCAGTTTGTATTTTCTCCATCGTTTGCAGTTATATGCTGCATCTCTGCATTTCCTTGTGCGTCTTTTCAGGGCAGATGTGGTCGAATATTAAGGGCTCAGAGGGAGAGCCTCCCTAACTCGTGTATGCCATGTTTGGCTGTTAGCCACCCCCCCATAGCTTCTAAAGGATAACAAGGCTGCAGTGCCATGTTGTCAGACATCTTCTTCCTATTAATGTACTTTTAGGGGTGCGCATGTCATTTAGCCCTGTTATTGTAAGTAAAGGTACAGCTGAGCTCTGCATTGCAGCCACTGTCTGCAGTCTGCACAAAGTTGTGTTCACCGTCAGTGAGGCAGGCTCTGGGGCCTCTCTCACATCCTAGTGCACTTCCATTTCTGGCGCTTTGCAGCAGTTTTAAGATCTTCTTAAAGTTTCTTGTTGCTCAGATTGTTGTAATTTCTGATCGTTATGTTTCCCTCGTCTTCATTGCTTGACTTTGCTCACCAGAAAGTGTCACTCATAGACGTTGAATGTCACTCATAATTACACTGAAATTATGAAAAAGTCACACATAAGCAATCAAACCTTGGCAGCTGTGCACCACCCTGATCTCACGGTGTGTGGACTTGGGACCGATCACCACCTGCCTCGTCCCGGACTGGGGGGCAGGCACCTTGTGACTGCCGGAAAATAACACCGGCAATGAGTGCCTATTGTTATAGCTATAGGATTTAGGTGAATGCTCCCGACTCGTCGAGTACTTAAATTGGCTTAGACTATCATTTTATCTTGGTTGTGATTTTAGGGGCGTAAACACTTCAATGCAATTTGAAGAGCTTTGAGTAACTATTAGGAAGAGCAATGAAGGGAGTTGAGAGCAATCCAAATAATATCGCAATATAAAGACATTGTCACAGATGAGGCAATCCGCATGGTTGAATTGTGGAATTATTAATGTGTCATTTAGCAATGAGCAATAGGTTGAGCATAACATGAAGAAAAACTACACATAAAAATGAATGAAAACTTATGTTAACAGTTTGCACATTATTTAAATGCACCTGCTTATGCTCATTGGAAACAAGACTATGAACGGGGAGCGTAATGGAGTCTGTTTTCTTTTTCCATGATACGTTGTTAAGGAGGACGGGTGCTTCGATGTGACCAAGGCAAGGATGTGGAAACCTGTCTTCTGACGATAAGAGTGATTTGAAAGTTCCTCCGGTGCTACAGCAAGTATGCACAAGGTAGAAATCTCTTTGCATTACTGGGCGTGCCCCTAGCAAAGTAAGACCCGCCCCTCATACACGCCAGATCATCCACATGTCGGAGAGAGGCAGGCGGGGCCCAGAGCGAGTACAATTTGAATTTAGCTAAAACAATGTTTGCTGGGTAACCATACCAACGAGTTCCCAGGCCTGCAGACAGGACAGATAATGCTTTACCGGCAGTGTGGCAATGTGCAGATTAAGCGCTGTGCACAAGGCTGCTTTTAGGAGCACATTGTGATCAACAAAGGTGTCGGAGAGCTCTGCATGCGTGACTACGCATTTTAGTACGGTGATGTGGACACCAGCGCTGGAATGAGTTAGTCTTACGCCTGATGTTTGGTACTTGGCAGGGCTGTGTGTATGCATTGAAATTGAAATAGCATGAATCTAGGAGGGAAGCCGCGGAGCGCTATACATTTATTGAGGGTAGTAATGAATGTGGCCCACGGCTTCCTGGTGCACCGACTCTCTTCAGTCACGGTTTCCAAAGTACAAAACTGGAGGCAGCAGTCGTCGAGGAAAAGGAAGTTAAAGTAAAAACACAAAATCTTCTCAGATTGTTTTATTCTTCTCCATTTTCTCTTTATTCAAAACCGTCATTGCCGCAGACACTTGTTTTTGTGGGTCAGACCTTTCAATGCCATTTATGTCTAAGAACTTAGTTTAAGAATACATTAAAGAATGTATACGTATGTCATCGTTATACGGTTTTCTCATCTACACAGCAGTCTTTATAGTTACAAAATAAAAAGTTGACATATCTCAAAGTGTGGGCAGTCCATAAGAGCAATCATGATGCAGCATCCTTCTTTGTTCCTAAAGGCCTGGACATATTTTGCCTTTGTGAGTAATAGAGGACGTGTTGCCTCATGCGAGTGGCCTGAGTCCATCATGATTGTTCTGCTGTAATAATACAGCCCGAGCTCCTTGTCCCGTCATCCTGCTGGGACGTTTATATGTTTGTAACATTCACCTCGCCACCAAGTCTTACATATGCTGGTTAATCTCTCCCAGCACTGTTGCAGATTTCTCTCTACCCCCAGAAATGTGTCCCAATCATTCATTCTTTGTGAGGCTGTCTGAGCTGGAGAGCTGCTCCATGTTGATTCTTTCTGGAGTGTGCAGCACAAAGTTATTATTCTATGAATGAGTGCTGGGTTTGAACGAGGGATTGGGACCTGTCTCTTACTGGGTTCCTTCAACATCCCTTGCTGTCACAGGACAGATGTTGGTCAGGTTCGCCGCAGAGGGAATTTCTTGAATTGTTCTCAAGTCCTACCATTGTTCATAGGACCCCTTCTTTGTTCCCTCAGGAGAGGCGACGTTGCATTACTGGGCTGCACAGCCATAGTCAACACCAGCAACGAGGCCCTGACGGACAAGAACCCGGTGTCCGACAGCATCTTCAGCTACGCCGGGCCTGAGCTCATGGAGCATCTTCAGAAGCTGAAAGGTAAGAGGCTTTTTAGGTCGCAGCCTTCCAGACAGCGCAGCGCTCTCCTTTGCTAAATACACCTTAGGGACATTCAGAAAGTCGGCCTGGGAATGCATTCTGCCCATTGCTTGCTACCGGCTTTCTGGTTTGTAACTCATGTATTCTGGATTTCCATTTCCCGGCTTTATTTGCTTTAGTTACTACCTCCCGATGCCAAAGCTGTGTTTACAGTATTCTTCCACAAACTCATCTTCTTTAATCAGGTCTTAAATCATGTTCTTATCTCGTCACATTTGCTGGGCATTCAAAGACCGAGGTCACACGTCAAGCTGTGTCTTTGAGGGAGGCTGGTGTTTATTTTGCTTTCGGCTGACTTCAAAGTCAGAGCGTTTACAGGAAATAGGAATGCAGCCTACTTTCCCCATGGAGCCTGCTTGTGCTCTTTTTTTAAACTTTATTTTAGACATTGCCATCTCAAAAGGTATCTCGTTCTTCGGCTGCACAAAACATTTGCCTTTCATTCGTGGGGGAAGTTCACTCTGCATTGTCAGAGTAAATATAAGCATAAACATTTCTAAAATCATGTTTGAAAACTATTACTTACAAAAAACCTTGCCTTGATTTAGTCTAATGCACTAGATAAGAGTTCTGCATGTGAATGAAATACGTTTTTGGAAATTTTGCAGAGACTTTTTCATATTTAACACGTTTATCGCAAAATGTGTTTACAAATGAAGGTGGCCCGAAAGTCAAGTGTGCAGGACACCCTTGTTACTTGCTTTTGGATTCACTTGTAAATAGATGTTTGCCCGTTTTGAACGGGGCCGCTAGCGGAGCTCAGGAGGGCGCTTGCGGACTGCACTGATTTTCTCTGATGTACTAGTACTACTAAGATGCCTGTGAATGAAATGCATTTTGGGAATTTTTGCAGAGACTTTTGTATATTTACCATGTTTATCGCAAAATTACTCTTCTTTGCTGAGCGCATTTAATTTTTGAAACTGCTTTTTTAGGAACAAAGTACAAGACCGCATTTCAGTCTCCGCTTCAGCCTACCATATGGTGATCTTGGGCAATATACACTGTTTATGGCCCATTCACTGTCAAGCACAGGATAAGATCTTTTCACCGGAAACAGTCAGCCACATTGTAATACAATTTGATAATGCTTGGTTTTCACTTTGATGTGCAAATCACATACTTTATTTATGATATCTGTGGCAGCTCATTTTGGAGAGCTGGAGAAGTTTAAAGGCACTTTTTTTGAAAGCTTTTGTTTGTTTGACTACAGAATAATTGCATGCTATGCCACTTCACTCTATGCCACTCGACTCTGCGCCACTGCCCGCATCACTTCCCGCATCATTCAACTCTACGCCACTGCACTCTGCGCCACTGGACTCTGCGCCACTGCACTCTGCGCCACTGCACTCTGCGCCACTGCACTCTGCGCCACTGCACTCTGCGCCACTGCACTCTGCGCCACTGCACTCTGCGCCACTGCACTCTGCGCCACTGCACTCTGCGCCACTGCACTCTGCGCCACTGCGCCACTGCACTCTGCGCCACTGCCCGCATCATTCAACTCTACGACGCCACTGCACTCTACGACGCCACTGCACTCTACGACGCCACTGCACTCTACGACGCCACTGCACTCTACGACGCCACTGCACTCTACGACGCCACTGCACTCTACGACGCCACTGCACTCTACGACGCCACTCTGCGCCACTGCACTCTGCGCCACTGCACTCTGCTCCACTGCACTCTGCTCCACTGCACTCTGCTCCACTGCACTCTGCTCCACTGCACTCTGCTCCACTGCACTCTGCTCCACTGCACTCTGCTCCACTGCACTCTGCTCCACTGCACTCTATAATGCTGCTTTGTACGCCGCTGAATTCAATGCCACTGCACTCAATACCACTGCACTCTGAACACTCTACACTAGTCCACGCTACGCCACTCCACTGTATGCCACTCTACGTGACTCCAATCTATTCTACTCCAATACACAACACTCTCTGCTACTCCACTCTACAACACTCTACATCCACTGTTCGCCATTCCACTCTACAACACTCCACACCACTCTCCTCTGCGTCACTATCTTTTAGCGATGCTGAACAGCAGCCACGCCGATGTACAACGTGGCTAAAACACATTGGCAAAGCCAAAAGCTCTTGCATAGGCGAGACCTATTGGCTTTGCCATTGTTTGTTTCACTTTGCAGCTCTGTCCCAGCGATGTCTGTTAATGTCAGTGTGTTTCTTCACCGTTAGTCATTCAGGCCTTGCACCTCTCCCACGGTTTCACCTAGGGTGCACAGCGCCTGGAGGCCTTGGAGAAGTGCGACTGCCTTCTCCTGGCTCTCTTACGGTGAAAGAGGTCCCAGTGCTGCTGCTTTCCGTCATGTTCGTTCCTGTCTTGTACTGTCATTGACCAGGACACAGGGAGGCCCCATGGAGTAGGGTGGACACCGCTGACGCCTGTACGGTAGCCAGCATGGCACACATCTATGACACTGTCCTGATCGCCCCCTCTGTCCAGTGAGCTGGCTCCAAGAGGCGGGTTTGAGCAGGTCTGGGGTCGTTTGCGTGTGGTTCAGAGATGGCGGTTCTGGCTGTAAAGTTCCATTCCTGAGTGGAGACTAAACGATAAAAGTGAACAAGCAATTTAGAAAAATCAGATGTCTGAGGAGGGAGTAAAAACTCTGCCTGAGGCCTGTAAACATGATGGTCCCGAGGCACGTAGCTATAGGTCAGTGGTCACATTTACTTCCTGGGGATGGAATGGTGATTAGGACAGAAATAAACCGTCTTGAAGCTGGTTTCTCGGAATTCTGCATGAGTAGCCACTAAGCCTAAGGTGTTGCCTCCATCATAGGTGGGTTTCCTAACGAGATGTGATGTTATGTCCTAGAGCCTTGGGCTGAAGAAACCCTGGTGGCAGATGGATTTCAGGCCTCCAGTGTAGGCGTTGGATCTGTACATCATGGTAGGAGTAACGCGGGCCCATAATCCAGGTGTCGCTTCGACTGAATCAGGCTGGTATCAGGCAATTGACTACAGATTTGACGAACGTGCTGGGTGCCAAGTTACCCCTTACAGCTGGCGTGGATATGTTTCAAACCTCTCTAATCGCTTCAGTCCTAGGCCCCCATCCGGTTTAGTGCACTTGTTGGTCACCGAGTTGTTTACTATGAAGGAAGCCGGGGGGCAGGGGGGCAGTGGATCTCCTGAGTGAGGATGTTGTTTCGTTGTGCCAGATTCTGAGACATCAAACACAAAACTGCACCAGGTTCTGCCCTTCTCTGGTCAATCTACGCTGATGTGGAAGATCGGTGAGCCAGCAGAACACGCGAGGGAAATAAAACTTCCAGTCCCAAGGCTTCATCCTTGACCCACACTGGTCACTCAGCTCTCATTTGGAATTTCACAATTCCAGAAGCATGAGGAGTGATCGTTACCCTCATTGCTCCCAAGATTGTCCTGTAGGATTCCGCCAGGTTCTGAATCATCCAAGTGTTTGTAATTTCTTTGGGATGAACATGCTGTCTAAGGAGTTTTGTCTAAGTTTGGCTGTATCCTTAAATTGTGTCTGTAGATACCTAGGCGGCTAAGGTACATGGGGCCATATTCTCAAGAACGGCGATAACCTTAAAGGGTTTATCGCTGCTTTAGCGGCAGTTTCCTGCCGCTAAAGCGGCGATAATGTTATCGCCGTTCTTGAGAATATGGCCCATAGTGTCTTACAAGATATTTTGATAAGCTTAAGTGTTGAGAATTACAAGGCCTCTCAAAAAAATTAACCTCGGTAAGTTGTTTGGGGTGGTTTGATTTCCCATGTGGGGAAGCAGACGAAGCGCTGCGTGAGGTACTCAAAGGTAGAGATGCGTTAAAGTGCGGAGGTGCACCTTTATGGTCCAGCTAAAAACAGGAGCTCACTTGGTAGCTTGGAGAAAGGGAGCCTTCTTTATAGCAAGTCTGGGATTGTCTGGAGGCAACATTTTGTGCTCAGGTACCTCCATTGTTTTGAAAGTTGATAAATGATGCAGGAAGTTGGGATATTTTGAGAGCTGATGAAGAGGTTGATGTCCTCCCTACAGGTTTGAGAACTCATCTTGCAGCCCGACTTCAGGCCCTGGTCTGAGGATGCAAAACTTGACACATTCATGCTGTAAGAGGTATTTAACGCTAGTTGCCTGACAGCCTGGGGTTGAAAAGGTTGCTGCTAGCAATGTTTTTGATCAGTTTGCATTTTCCACTCTATGCTGTGCATTTGCTAAGATTCCATTGTCATGGACCCCACTTGCAATTCTATATATTTTCAAAAAGGTAAACCAGGTATCCCAGCTTGCTGTAGACCTTTTTTTTTTTTTTTTTTATAAATATTTTTATTAGGATATTTTGTACACATTTTTCACCCATGGATCAGCACCAATTTCACAGTAAATTGACAATACGTGCAGAAAAAGTAAAGAGAGTAAGTAGAAAATAAAATAAAGCGAGGATCTCAGTCAAGACATTTTAAGCAGCCAGAAAAATAAAATAATATAAAAAAGCAAAAGGAAAAGAGCCATAAGAACAAACAACGAGCATAAGAAACCAAAAGTTGACAAGCAATAATCTAAATTCATGACTCTAACATTAATTTACGATCCTTAGGATTACACCATCCCATACACATAAATAAATTGGCCTAGATTATTGCCCTTCCATCTTGCCAATAATGCCCATATACTCTGCCCCAGCATTTTTGCTTTTACCCTTCCTCTCATAAATGGCCCTTTCCATTGTGTATAGTGAAAGTAATCGCGATAGCCATTGATGAAAGGAAGGGGGAAGAGGATCAAGCAAGGCTGAAGCAATAATACAGCCATAGCCACAAAGAGAAATTTTTGGGCTGTGTCATTCCGTTCGCTTCTATTAACTCCCAGCAATACCAGAGCAGGTGTTATCATAATTTTTAACCCCAGTGACATATCTAAAAATCTCATAATAGAATCTAACAAACACTGAAGACATGGACAGGTCGCAAACATATGCACAAGATCTGCTGCCGCCGCCCCACACCGTGCACAATGAATCCCTGAAAGCCCACCCCATTGCTTTATCCTTGCTGGGGTATAATATAATGCGAAAACAGTTTTATAATGTTGTGCTTGGAGCCCAGCAGAGCACAAAACCGTCTGGGCTAAACCCAGAGATTCTACCAGCCCCTCTTGTGTAACACCCACTCGTTCCACCCATTTATTCTCATGCTTACCTAAATCATCTTGCTTTAATTCAATCAGCTCAATATACAATAACCTAATAATACCCTTAGTGCTACCCCGAATAGTATCTAAAACTCTGTTTCTACTAAATCCGCTAAGCCCCCCTTTTTGTACCAAAAACTTCGCAGCTGTAAGTATTTGAAAAACTCCCCCTTTCCAACCCATACTCCCGCTGAATATCCCCAAACTGACGAACCCTACTTGCGTTATTAAATCCCCAGCAATCCGTACTCCCTTCGTTGCCCAAGAGGCCATTACCCCATCTGAAAAAATATCCGGAAGCATAGGATTTTTATAAAGTAGGGTATAATAATTGAATCTTCCCATACCGATCATTCTTTTTAATGCCCACCAAATATTAGATGCAGCAACAAGGGTCTTAAATTTAGTCCTTTTATAGTAGCTATGCTCTGTAAATTTAAAAAGCAATTTTCGGCCTGATCCCCCAATAACAACTTATAAACATCCGGAATTTCAATTTCCCTATCATTATCCCGGGAAGGTGCACCAAACAGTATACCCATATATTGAAGAGCCGCAGCCCAATAATAAGAACGAAAATCCGGAACTGCAAAGCCACCTCTCTCTCGTGGTAAACCCATAAAGCGAAGAGCCCTCCTAGTTTTACCCTGTGCCCAAATAAAACGATTAACTAAATTTTCCAAAGCTATAAACCAATGTTTAGAAAATTCCAACGGAATTGCCCTAAACAAATAAAGAATTTTTGGCAGAAACATCATTTTCACCACATTACGCCTCCCAACCAATGACAGATGAAGGTTATTTAATCGCTGGAAATCCCCTTTCGCCTTCCTAAGTATTGGTCCAATATTCATGGCAATTAAGCTGTCTAGATCAGACATAATTGAAATTCCCAGATATACACCTGACTTTGTAACACGAGGGTCCTCAAAATTAACAAACTGATTCAGTATAATCTGGGTCTTGGTGCTATTCAGTGCATATCCGGAGTATCTACCAAACTCTTGCGCAATATGCTCTACCGTAATTATTGCCGAGGAGGGGTCTGCTGTGAGAACAGCAACATCGTCAGCGTAAGCTAATACTTTAGATTCTATACCCTGACAAATAATTGGGGATATTCCATTACTGACCAGTAATAACCGAATTAAAGGGTCCAAATATATGGCGAACAGCAGGGGAGAAGCTGGACATCCCTGCCGCGTCCCCGTTGTATAGCAAAGATTGTGTATATACACCATTCAGCCTTAAGCGAGCCGTAGGTGTTAAATAGAGTACCTGAATAGTTTTAATAAAGCCCTCCCCTAACCCAAACCATCTCAATGATTCCCATAAAAACCCCCAGGAGACCCTATCAAATGCCTTTTCAGCATCAAGCAGCAAGGCAGCCATAGGGTCCCCTAAGGCCCTCATTGCATCAAAGAGTGTTATCACTCGCCGTACATGCTGAGTGGTCCCCCGACCTATTATAAACCCATGTTGACACGGATGAATACTTTTCTTTATAATTTTATTTAGTCTTGTGGCGATAGCTTTCGAAAATTTTTTTACATCACTATTCAATAATGTTATGGGGCGATAAGAGCCGGGCTCCCTCGGTGGCTTATCTTTTTTTAAAAAGACCACAACGTCCGCACCAGCCCAAGACTCGGGTGCGGGGCCCCCCCTTTGAGCCTGCAGAATTACCTCACACAGATCCAATCCAATAATATCTAAAAATATTTGATAGAACTCCAATGGGATCTGATCTGGTCCGACTGCCTTACCCGAAGGTAAATCTAATAAGGCTCTCGTTATCTCTTCTTGAGAAAAGGCACGTTCCAAATTCTCCCTATCAGCCAGGTTAACTTTATTTACAGCAATTCTATCTAAGTATTTTCGGGTTTCCAATGGCGTCTCTAATGAATCTTCAGTATATAAATGATGATAAAAAAGCCTTAAACGTCTCTCGGATCCCGGAGGGGTCTGTTATTACCCTTTTATTCTTGTCATAGATTTCCGTTATCTGGCCAGCCACGGTTTTCTGTCTAGCTCTTACTGCCAATGTATGCCCCACCCTCTCATTATATTCATGGCAATGCTCTTTTTTTGCTAGATAAATTTCAGCAGCCTTTGCAGCAATATGTTCACCCGCCTCAGTCTTTTTAATAGCAAGCCGAAGTATAATCTCATCAGCCGACCTGCCCTGGCTAAGAGTGGCAGCCAATACCTCTTCCAGTTTTATCAGATTAATTTTAACCTCCTCCTCTCGTTGTCGTTCCTTTTTCTGTCGATAAAAACTATAGCTAGTCGTCTCCCCTCTAACCCCCGCTTAAAAGCGTCCCATACGATTCCTATATTTGCACTCCCTCGGTTGTACTCCCAAAATTCTTTAATCCAACCTTTCATATATAGGACATATTCTGGATCATATAACAGCCTCCGCTCGAAAGTCCAGCCCCGAGGTTGCTTCCCTCCCCTATAAAGCTAACTGTAAGGATTAATGGATTATGGTCAGATAATATCCGAGGGAGCAATTCTATACTGGAATTGGGAAGAAGATGATGAGAAGCCAAAAAGTAGTCTAAACGAGAGATAATCTTATGTGGTGCGGAAAAAATGTACTACCAAGTTCAGTAGGTTTCAGATGTGCCCACATATCAGTTAAACCATTATTCCTTATTAGGTTATCTAACGCATTACCAGTCCTTTTTTCCTACCCGAGTAATTACTTCCTAAAGTGCCCCACTGAACCCCCAAACCATTAATATTAAAATCCCCACAAATAATCATAGGGGAGGGCCATAGAGCTAAGTTTGAATCTAGAAATTCAAAAATTTCCGGATCGTCCCTAGTAGATCCATAAAGAGAACACAATGTAAATCTATTGCCATCTATAATGCATTCTAGTAGTACCCATCGCCCCCATTGATCTCCAGACTTTCTTATAACTGTAACATCAGTCCTCCGGGTGAGGATTGCCACCCCTCTTGTGCGCGAGCCTTGCGTTGTATGTACCAAAAGTTTATATCCTAGTTGTTCTAGTATTAAAGCTCTGCAACTTTCTATATGCGTTTCTTGAACACAAATAAAATCTACCCGTAAAGTTTTAAGCCAGATAGCCACCTTATGCCTCTTATGTTGATCATTCAATCCACAGATATTTACTGTCACAATTCGTAAATTCATACCTTTAAATTCGCACTTTCCTTATAAATGAACCTCCCCATACCATCCGCTATAAAGCTCATTATGTTTACTTTAATATCCGTCACTCTCTTTAGCCCATCATCATTAAGCCACATCAAAAAAGCTTGCTTCAACCTACTCAGTTTTTCTGTAAACCTTGCTAAACGTGCAGCCTCCCATTGTGCTGATCCAAAACCAACCTCCAAGAAAACCCACCCCCCACCCTCCCAGCCCCCACCCCCCCCTGCACCCCTTACAGGCAGCTAGGTCAGGCATGACCTAGGTATGGCAGCTGAGCTTCCAACTCAGGCAGTGCCGACCCTCCCCCCCCCCCGGAGACCCCTGTAAAAACACCTGATAAGTAACTTAAGTGAACCACACGATGATAAATCCAACAAGGATATGCCCCCTATTCCCAAAATTCCTACAAAAACACCATGTTTAAACAAAGAAAATCCAGAGCGCTCCCCAGACACTCCCTGCTTGCTGTAGACCTCTATCGCTTCTGGGCACTACAGGGGAAGCAGCAGGAAGTCATTTCATATCTTCAAACCTCTGCTCATGTCAGAGGAACCTCAGTGACCGCTTAGGACTGGTTTGTGTGAGGTCTTGGGCTGGTCCAGCAGGGCCTTCACCTCAGTCTTCTCAGATCTGCTTGGCCATCAGACCCTTAAAGGCCTTTGGCAGCGTGCATAGGGGACATCTTGGTTGTCCGAAGAGCAGACGGCAGTGGATGAACTGAGGTGAAGCATGACCGGCTCACGGCAGCAGTCCGGTGCTGGCACCATGGAGACCGAACTCAATCTGTAACCATCAAAAGGGGGAGTCAGGGGGGCTGTGCCCTATTTTTGTTGAACTTGTTTACTAATGATTTGAAAATTTGCCTTTTGCACATTGGATACGATTGCCCAGCAAATGGCCTGATTCGCAGAATGCAAAAGGCATTTTTAAATGTACAAAGGCCCAATTACGATTCAGTAACCTGTTACCGAATCGCATTTTGGGTTTGCGATTCGATAATAGGAATGGGCGTGGTTAGGGTGTCCCTTCCTAATAACTAATCGCGGTGGCATGTATGAATGTTTTGTGACCGATATACAGTCACAAAACATTCACAATTTACCACCAACTTCAAGTTGGGGGTAACCCATTTGCAAATGTGAAGGGTCCCCCAAGGGATCCCTTTCCCTTTGTGAATGTTTTAAAAACATTTTTTGAGAGCAGATAGTGGTCCCACCCACCACTGCCTTCAAAAATTAAAACAAACTTTTCATTTTTCTTTCTGAAACTCATCCCATTTTCCTTTAAGCAAAACGGGCTGCATTTTGTTTTTTATTACTTTATTGAAAACCAATCACAGATGTGGTGGTCAGCTGACCCCTGCAGGCCCCCATCCCTGTGATTTTTGTGATTTCCAATGGGTCGCAAACCGAGACCTACCTCATTAATATTCATGAGGTAAGTCTATTTGTGACCCACTGGGAATTGCAAAATGCGTAATACACACATCTGTACGTAGTTGTTTGCCATTACCTAATAATGAATAGCAAAAATTTTATATTTAGTAATCTCAAACAATTACCTACGTACGTCTGGCCGTTTGTTCCCCTATTATAAGAAGCAGATGATGGCCTTGCAGGGGCTCAAGGGGTAATTGATGCATATGTCCCATAGAGGGATACGCTGGACCAGTGCACAGATGTAGGTAAATATAAGGTAATGTGTGTGTCTAGGGACACCTTCAGAAGTACATGCGTGGAGTTGCAACTGCGGGACAAGTGAAAGTCTTAGCACATTTGGTAGTCCTTTCAGACTGCCAGCTCAAGTAGGTGTCACTTCTACATTCAACGCAATCGCCTGCAGTGCAAGGACAGTCGAGAGGTGGGCGAACTCCTCCATGAGCAGAGTGCCGGCGCTCAGCGCAAACGCCTGCAGTGCAAGCACAGTCGAGAAGTGGGCGAACGCCTCCATGAGCAGAGTGCCGGCGCTCAGTGCAAACGCCTGCAGTGCAAACAGTCGAGAGGTGGGCGAACGCCTCCATGAGCAGAGTGCCGGCGCTCAGCACAAACACCTGCAGTGCAAGCACAGTCGAGAGGTGGGCAAAGGCCTCCATGAGCAGAGTGCCGGCGCTCAGCGCAAACGCCTGCAGTGCAAGCACAGTCGAGAGGTGGGCGAAGGCCTCCATGAGCAGAGTGCCGGCGCTCAGCGAAAAAGCCTGCAGTGCAAGCACAGTCGAGAGGTGGGCGAAGCCCTCCATGAGCAGAGTGCCGGCGCTCAGCGCAAAAGCCTGCAGTGCAAGCACAGTCGAGAGGTGGGCGAAGGTCTCCATGAGCAGAGTGCCGGCGCTCAGTGCAAACGCCTGCAGTGCAAGCACAGTCGAGAGGTGGGCGAACGCCTCCATGAGCAGGGTGCCGGCGCTCAGCGCAAACGCCTGCAATGCAAGCACAGTCGAGAAGTGCTCGAACGCCTCCATGAGCAGAGTGCCGGCGCTCAGCGCAAACGCCTGCAGTGCAAGCACAGTCGAGAGGTGGGCGAATGCCTCCATGAGCAGAGTGCCGGCGCTCAGCGCAAACGCCTGCAGTGCAAGCACAGTCGAGAAGTGGGCAAACGCCTCCATGAGCAGAGTGCCGGCGCTCAGTGCAAACGCCTGCAGTGCAAGCACAGTCCAGAAGTGGGCGAACGCCTCCATGAGCAGAGTGCCGGTGCTCAGCGCAAACGCCTGCAGTGCAAGCACAGTCGAGAGGTGGGCGAAGGCCTCCATGAGCAGAGTGCCGGCGCTCAGCGCAAACGCCTGCAGTGCAAGCACAGTCGAGAGGTGGGCGAAGGCCTCCATGAGCAGAGTGCCGGCGCTCAGCGCCAACGCCTGCAGTGCAAGCACAGTCGAGAGATGGGCGAACGCCTCCATGAGCAGAGTGCCGGCGCTCAGCGCCAACGCCTGCAGTGCAAGCACAGTCCAGAAGTGGGCGAACGCCTCCATGAGCAGAGTGTCGGCACTCAGCGCAAACGCCTGCAGTGCAAGCACAGTCGAGAAGTGGGCGAACGCCTCCATGAGCAGAGTGCCGGTGCTCAGCGCAATCGCCTGCAGTGCAAGCACAGTCGAGAGATGGGCGAAGGCCTCCATGAGTAGAGTGCTTCAAATCTTTAAAGCAAGATAATGGCAGGATCTCCCCAGGGCTTTGGAATCTGTCAGTGGAGATTCGACTAGACTAGAACATGGAGGTTTGCTTCCTGGCGTGAATCCAACCCGATCTTTCTTTTTTTTGTAATGCATCGAGAATTTTAACTTGTGCATATTTCTGCTGTGGTTGGGTGAGCCCCTGTGGCCCTGCGATGCACACTTACTACTAACACAGCAGGTCATAGCAGATGTATGTCAGTTGGGAGCCTCTAGGAAGGTTCCCCTCAGTAAGGTCATGGCTGAGAGACGCCTCTAGCCTACATCAAGGATGATGAAATGACAAGAGAACAAATCTTCATGGTTGACTCTTACTCCAAGAGAACACGGAAAGTGGAAAGAATGTGACGATATATTTTATATTAAGTCAATCTTGGAATTGAGGAATCAAACTCTGTCTTGATGGGTGGACGTTGGTTCTGTGAGAGGGGTGGCTTCCTCAAGGGATTGCAGTCAAGTGAAACCATCTTCTTGTGGAAGTGCAAAGCCCAGTGCTGGGGTAACTGTGCCTTGTGCAGGACAAAGCGCTTCAGGTTTTTCTGCAGCTATTAAATAAAACGGAGACCCCTGGATATTAAGTTTGGTGATGTTAACGAGATTTGGGATCTGTCATTTTCTTTTCACTTAGTTTTGTCTCATATGGTAATTACTGCAAAGAAGGCGCTTAACCCTGCAATAAAATCTACTGAGACTAAGCAAACATGATTCCGGAAATACATTTGATGATTATGACATGTCAAATGTATTGTAACAGATTATTTGTACTTGCTGTTTGTTAGGTCAAGCCTAGACAGCGCTTGTGATCTCTCTTCGAGACATGATGTATATACTTTGTCGGCTTACAGCCCGCCCTTTGCTTTTCATTTGTGTGTTTTTCATTTGTGTATTTCAGTTTCTTAAAAATCCTTGCTTCCCAAGTGGTTAATCTTTCCTATTTGTCCCTCCTTTTCGTCGGTTGTTCACTCCCACAGAGCAGCGCTCCATTACTTGTAGCTTTCCACTTGTGTGCATTTAGGCTTGTCTCTGCGCACAATTTTTTTCATGGGAAGGCTCACCGTTCGCACAGCTGCTTTCCCTGCCTTTCGATATAGAGCGCAATTGAAAACAGGCCTGTAAATCTTGTCACTGCGCCCACTTTCCTGTTTCACCATCGTGCACCTCTTATTTTATCAGTACGGTGCCCCACAGTTGGTCATCGGCACTGCAAGGCCTTCGGTATGTGAAGCCTATGTGCATGTGCCTCTTGTTTTTTTTTCCTTCCCCTGTCATCGGCGTACACCACCTTCTACTTTGCCCATGTGCAGGAAAAACGCGTCATTGAAGTTACATTTTGTTCGAGTGAACCCTAAATCCTGTGTGCGTTGTTTGTCCCGCACCCACTAACTTTAGTGCATTTTAAATGCGCAATTCGATGCATGTCACCAACGGGAGATTCCAGTATTTCTTTCCCTACAAGGACATGTTCACTCACAGCCAATGGCCGTTCGGAGCTGTGGAATATGCGTCTGTAACTGGACTGTGCCAAGCCTGTATGTGGGGGAAGATGATGAGCTTGTTTTCATCCACATTCAGCAGCACAGTATGCCTCTCTGTGAATGTTAATCATATAGATACAAGTCAATTTAAATTCAAAGAACGTGTGCTCTTGGTCAAAGGAAAGCAGCATTTTTAGCGGACTGTTGGAGCGTCCGCATTGCCCATCCGCCTTAGTCTCCCTGTATTGGTAGATCCTGCAGCCCTCCCTCTTCTTCCGGGGACCTCTGGATCACGAAGTGGCTGTTGGCGAGTTTCTTGGCCGGCCTCTCGCTACTGCTGTTGGGGTCTCTGTCACATCTAAAGGAGTCCACGCTGCTCTATCACTCGCCTTCCAACCCACTGCAACCTCGCGTAAGTAGCAGTAGGTGTCGGCTGGAGAAATACGGCCTTGTCAGAGGTCCGTCCAAATCGATGTCTTAATGTTTTTTGTTTTTTTTTTAAATCTGCCACCTCCTTGCGAGGCTAATTGTAATTCACATTAACTGGGTCATTTTGGTTTATGGTCTTTCGTAGGTTTGGGGGCTAATTTGATCTTTAGGGTCACAAATTGTCTTCTTGCCTTGCTGGGAGCTGTGCTCTGTGGGGTCGGCTTTGCACAGTTTTTGGAGTGTGGCGAGCTTCTGAGTTGTGTGCTGTAAGAGCAGTAGAGTTAGGAGAGGCTTCCTTTGATGCTAGTTTCCGTTAATGTTCCCACTTATTTGCATCAAGTTGGTTGTTTTTTTAAGTGAGAGAACGCTGATATAGTCTTTGTTTGCTTATCTAGTCGGGAGAGTTGACGTATACACGTAAAACCTATTGACAAAGTCATAGGCGAGACCTATTGGCTATGCCAATGCTTGTAATATACATTGATTCATGGCACAGTGTGTGTGAATGATTGGAAATATTCTTGCCTCAATAAATCTATTTGAAAGTGAAAATGTCTGTGTAGTGGTGCGTCTGACTCTTCAGTGTGTGGATGGGAGAGGTCCTTGCTTGGACCTCTCCAGCAGGGGGTTGTGGATCAGGCCTGCATCACTCACAAGGCCCTTCACACCTCCACTCAGTGATACCTGGCTGCCAAGCTACAGACATCTGGTGGCAGCAGGCATCACAGCATGTGGAGCCCTGCCCTTGAACCTCTGACCTTTAAAAAGGAAAGATTCATGGCTCCGTTCTTTCCTGGAAGTGTTACTAGAGTCTAGAACTCTTTACCTCCGACCTTGCACCCCTCTACCTCCTGGACAACCTTTTAATCCGAACTGAGGGTCCTTGTGTTTGAAAGACTTGACCATGAGTCCCTCTTTTCCCCAACAACCCCTCTCTGACTCGGGGCCTGATTTAGATCTCGGCGAACGGGTTACTCCGTCACAATGGGGACCGATATCCCATCCGCCGACATATAAACCCCGTAGGATAATATGGGATTTATATTTCAGTGGACGGGATATCCGTCTGCTGAGATCTCAATCAGGCCCTTGGGCTGCACTGACTGACGTATTTATAGCTGATAAAACTGGTAATTCTCATGTGATGGTCTGCTCCTGCTGTGAAACCTGTTTACATGTCACAACTCAATATTTGTAACCGATAATTCTCATGTAATGTTCAGTTCCATTTGTAAAGCGCTCTGACACCTTTGGGTATTTGAGATTGTATAAATCAATATAAACAGATGAATTCACTTTTAGCATTGATATAATGAGGTGGCGCCCTGGTCCCTCCCACTCTGACAGCCTCTGGCACCTCTCAGACACCCTCATACCCTGCCACCCTCTGGGATCCCAGGGTCCCTTCCGCTGTGCCAGCCTCTGGCATCTCTTGGGCACCCTCTTACCCTGCCACCCTCTGGGATCCCAGGGTCTCTCTAGCTGTGCCAGCCTCTGGCACCTCTCGTACACCCTCACACCCTACCACCCTGTGGGATTCCAGGGTCCCTTCTGCTGTGCCAGCCTCTGGCATCTCTCGGGCACCCTGCCACCCTCTGCGCTCCCAGGGTCCCTCCTGCTGTGCCAGCCTCTTGAATCTCTCGGGCACCCTGCCACCCTCTGGGCTCCCAGGGTCCCTCCTGCTGTGCCAGCCTCTTGCATCTCTCGGGCACCCTCTCACCCTGTAGCCCTCTCAGCTCGCAGGGTCCTCCCTGCTGTGCCAGCCTCTTGCATCTCTTGGGCACCCTGCAACCCTCTGGGCTCCCAGGGTCCCTCCTGCTGTGCCAGCCTCTTGCATCTCTCGGGCACCCTCTCACCATGCAACCCTCTGGACTCCCAGGGTCCCTGCAGCTGTGGCAGCCTCTGGCATCTCTCAGGCACCCTCTCACCCTGCAACCCTCTGGGCTCCCAGGGTCCCTGCAGCTGTGCCAGCCTCGGGCATCTCTCAGGCACCCTCTCACCCTGCCACCCTCTGCGCTCCGAGGGTCCCTCCTGCTGTGCCAGCCTCTGGCATCTCTCAGGCACCCTTCACCCTCTGGGCTCCCAGGGTCCCTCCTGCTCTGCCATCCTCTTGAATTTCTCGGGCACCCTGCCACCCTCTGGGCTTCCAGGCTCCCTCTTGCTGTGCCAGCCTCTAGAATCTCTCGGGCACCCTGCAACCCTCTGGGCTCCCAGGGTATCTGCAGCTGTGCCAGCCTCTGGCATCTCTCGGGCACACTCTCACCCTGTCACCCTCTGCGCTCCCAGGGTCCCTCCTGCTGTGCCAGCCTCCGGCATCTCTCGGACACCCTGCCACCCTCTGGGCTTCCAGGGGTCTCACCAGCTGTGCCAGCCTCTTGCATCTCTCGGGCACCCTGCAACCCTCTGGGCTCCCAGGGTCTCTCCTGCTGTGACAGCCTCTGGCACCTCTCATACACCCTCACACCCTGCCACCCTCTGGGATCCCAGGGTCCCTTCTGCTGTGCCAGCCTCTGGCATCTCTCGGGCACCCTCTCACCCTGCCACCCTCTGCGCTCCCAGGGTCCCTCCTGCTGTACCAGCCTTTTGCATCTCTCGGACACCCTGCCACCCTCTGGGCTCCCAGGGTCCCTCCAGCTGTGCCAGCCTCTGGCATCTCTTGGACACCCTCTCACCCTGCCACCCTCTGGGCTCCCAGGGTCCCTCCTGCTGTGCCAGCATCTTGCATCTCTTGGGTACCCTGCAACCCTCTGGGCTCCCAGGGTCCCTCCTGCTGTGCCAGCCTTTTGCATCTCTCGGGCAACCTCTCAGCCTGCAACCCTCTGGGCTCCCAGGGTCCGTCCTGCTGTGCCAGCCTCTGGCATCTCTCGGGCACCCTCTCACCCTGTAGCCCTCTCGGCTCGCAGGGTCACTCCTGCTGTGGCAGCATCTTGCATCTCTTGGGTACCCTGCAACCCTCTGGGCTCCCAGGGTCCCTCCTGCTGTGCCAGCCTTTCGCATCTCTCTGGCAACCTCTCAGCCTGCAACCCTCTGGGCTCCCAGGGTCCCTCCTGCTGTGCCAGCCTTTTGCATCTCTCGGGCACCCTGCAACCCTCTGGGCTCACAGGGTCCCTCCTGCTGTGCCAGCCTCTAGAATCTCTCGGGCACCCTGTAACCCTCTGGGCTCCCAGGGCCTCTGAAGCTGTGCCAGCCTCTGGCATCTCCCGGGCACCCTCACACCCTGCCACCCTCTGGGCTCCCAGGGTCCCTCCTGCTGTGCCAGCCTCTTGCATCTCTCGGGCACCCTCTCACCCTGCAACCCTCTGGGCTTCCAGGGTCCCTGCAGCTGTGCCAGCCTCTGGCATCTCTCAGGCACCCTCTCACCCTGCCACCCTCTGCGCTCCCAGGGTCCCTCCTGCTGTGCCAGCCTCTTGAATCTCTCGGGCACCCTGCCACCCTCTGGTCTCCCAGGGTCCCTCCTGCTGTGCCAGCCTCTGGCATCTCTCAGGCACCCTCTCACCCTGCAACCCTCTGGGCTCCCAGGGTCCCTCCTGCTGTGCCAGCCTCTTGAATTTCTCTGGCACCCTGCCACCCTCTGGGCTCCCAGGCTCCCTCCTGCTGTGCCAGCCTCGAGAATCTCTCGGGCACCCTGCAACCCTCTGGGCTCCCAGGGTCTCTGTAGCTGTGCCAGCCTCTGGCATCTCTCGGGCACCCTCTCACCCTGCCACCCTCTGCGCTCCCAGGGTCCCTCCTGCTGTGCCAGCCTCTGGCATCTCTCGGACACCCTGCCAGCCTCTGGGCTTCCAGGGTCTCTCCAGCTGTGCCAGCCTCTTGCATCTCTCGGGCACCCTGCAACCCTCTGGGCTCCCAGGGTCTCTCCAGCTGTGACAGCCTCTGGCACCTCTCATACACCCTCACACCCTGCCACCCTCTGGGATCCCAGGGTCCCTTCTGCTGTGCCAGCCTCTGGCATCTCTCGGGCACCCTCTCACCCTGCCACCCTCTGCGCTCCTAAGGTCCCTCCTGCTGTACCAGCCTCTGGCATCTCTCAGGCACCCTCTCACCCTGCAACCCTTTGGGCTCCCAGGGTCCCTCCTGCTGTGCCAGCCTCTTGAATTTCTCTGGCACCCTGCCACCCTCTGGGCTCCCAGGCTCCCTCCTGCTGTGCCAGCCTCTAGAATCTCTCGGGCACCCTCTCACCCTGCAGCCCTCTCGGCTCGCAGGGCCCCTCCTGCGGTGCCAGCATCTTGCATCTCTTGGGCACCCTGCAACCATCTGGGCTCCCAGGGTCCCTCCTGCTGTGCCAGCCTCTAGCATCTCTCGGGCACCCTGCAACCCTCTGGGCTCCCAGGGTCTCTGCAGGTGTGCCAGCCTCTGGCATCTCCGGGCACCCTCACACCCTGCCACCCTCTGGGCTCCCAGGGTCCCTCCAGCTGTGCCAGCCTCTTGCATCTCTCGGGCACCCTGCCACCCTCTGGGCTCCCAGGGTCCCTTCCGCTGTGCCAGCCTCTGGCATCTCTTGGACACCCTGCAACACTCTATCCACCCGGCACACTTCCTGCTCTGCCAGCCTCTGGCTCACTGTCTGGCAACTTCTGACATCTGCCACATTTCAACCCCCCCCCCGGCTCCCCTAAATCCCCCGCTAGGCTCTGGCCTCTCAGATGTCCATGCCGCCCTCCCAGCCTCTCCCTAGGTTCACTCCTACAAGTGTGATCACAAAGACTAGTCCAGCCCACCCAGAGCTGTAGGCAGGGCTTGGGTGGCAGATATATATTGATTTGTTAAACATGTTGTTGTGCTCATCTCTAAATTACACAGACAGCGCCACCATGTGGTAGATTGTCACAAGTGCCAGTGTTGAGAATTAACTGCCAGTGCCAGGATCGGAAGACACCGGCTCAAATAATCACTTTGGTATACTGCAAGTATCCAGAAACTCAGCATCCTGCTGAACGTCACCTGCATTTACCATGATCATTTTTTCACCCCTCCGGGTGGCACATCTGTTTCTCCTGCAGTTTTTTCAGCTGTTTATTAAAGAAACCCAAAGAGCACAAGAGAGTGAAAATATCTCCGTTTATTGACTGGATGGGCCCAGGTCAGACCCCAGCGGTGCAGTCCTTTTATCGATAAATGTCTCCATAGTGGAAGGGGCTAATCACAGCTCCATCAGTCGATGGGATTGTCAATGCCAGTTCACTGTACAAAATGCAGAAATAAATCCCTGTTTTCAAGTAAGACAGATTGGGTGCGGTGCAAGCAGCTCGGTCTTCATCCGGGAAGGCTTAGTTCTTGAGCAGGGCCTGGAACTCTGCGAATAAAATTAAAAAATTGGTTAAAAAGGGCTACATTGAGGTCTCGGCATCTTTGCTTGAACACGTTTTTTACAGGCTATTTAGTAAATAAAGATTTTTAAAGCGTATGCAAAGGTTAAAAATACAAATCTTTGCTGTGGTGTATAGAAAGAGGTCTCTGTTCATGTGCGCTGAGAGCAGGGGGGGGCTAGGCTAGCTTGTGCCACCCGGAGGGGAAGGGGGGTGCTGTACCACCCAGGAGCAGTTTGACAAGCCCAGCCAGTGGTACCCGGGGACAGTAAGGGGGTTAGGATAGCTTGTACCACCCAGGAGGATTGTCAGAACTAGCCCAGCCCGTGGTACCTGGCGATGGCAGAGGGGGCTAACAGTTTCTGCCACCTGAAGGAGAGCAGGTGGAGCGGGTCGAGTGCCACCCAAAGCAGAGCAGAAGTGAGGGTCATCTAGAGCCACCGAGAAGGGAGCATTCACACGGAGTCATTTAGTGCAACTGAGAAAAGTGGGCCAGCAAGTGCCATTCGGAGAGAGGGTGGACTAAGTGTTTGCAGGCGGGGCCAACTAGTGCCTCCCAGAAGAGCGGTTGGTATCACCCGGAGGAGAGCGGCTATACTGGGCCGTTTAGTGCCACCCACGGGAGAGCAGGACGACTGGGCCTTGTAGTGCCACCCAGAGAAGGGCCAGCCATCTAGTTGCACCCAGAAGAGCAGGTGGTGCCACCAAGAGGAGAGAGGGCCATCTAGTGCCTCCCAGAGGAGAGCAGACGGGCTGGGCCTTGCACTGCTACTGCAAGGAGAAGGCGGGATGGGCCATCTAATGCCATTGATAAGAGAGCCTCTGGCCTAGTGGCCAGCTAGGGCCACCCAGAGGATAGCTGGTGGACTGGGCCATCTGGTGCCACCCAAAGGCCAGGAGGAAGGACAGAGAGTGGCCCTGCTAGTACCTCCAGTGAGCAGTGGCCTGGCTAAGCTGGTGCCCCTGGAGGGGGAGCTGGAGAGTTGGCGCCAACTAGCGCTACTCGAGAACAGGTGGACTGGGCCATCTGGAGAATGGCTCCCAGATGGCAGCACTTTGCTGGAACTCACCGTCTACTCCAATCTTGCCGTCGCCATCGGAGTCACCGGCTGCCAGTAAGGTCTTGGTCTCACAGTCGGTCAGGGCTCTGGCGCCGGCACGGAAGTTCTGGAGAAACAGCCTGGGGTGGAGAGAAAGGGTGGACTGTGAGAGTTCTGCAAAAGGGCACACGTTCCTGCCACCTTAGAGGGTCACCAGCCTCCCACTCTTTGCCTCCCTGGGAGGTTCAACACCAGCCTCTCATCCCTGCTTCCGTCTAAGATTTAACACCCGTCTTTCCACGTCTAATTCCCTGAGAGGTGCAGACCAGCTTCCCACGTCTGCCTCCATGTGTGGTCCTGTGCTGTCCACTGATCCCTAGATGAACAGTGTGTACCAAGGCTGCTCGGGCATGGTCAGTGCGTACCAAGGCTGCTGAGGACAGGATCCTTGTGTACCAAAGCTGCTCTGGGCATGATCAGTGTGTACCAAGGCTGCTCAGGGCATGATCGGTGTGTACCGAGGCTGCTGAGGACATGATATTTGTGTACCAAGACTGCTCAGGGTATGATCAGTGTGTACCAAGGCTGCTCGGGGAATGATCGGTGTGTACTGAGGCTGCTGAGGACATGATCCTTGTTTACCAAGGCTGCTCGGGGCATGATCAGTGTGCACCTAGGCTGCTCGGGGCACGATCGCTGTGTACCAAGGCTGCTGAGGGCATTTTCAGTGTGTACCAAGGCTGCTCGGGGCACAATCGGTGTGTACCAAGGCTGCTCGGGCATAATCAGTGTGTACCAAGGCTGCTCAAGGCATTTTCAATGTGTACCAAGGCTGCTCTGGGCATGATCGGTGTGTACCAAGGCTGCTCGGGGAATGATCGGTGTGTACTGAGGCTGCTGAGGACATGATCCCTGTGCACCAAGGCTGCTCGGGGCACGATCGCTGTATACCAAGGCTGCTGAGGGCATTTTCAGTGTGTACCAAGGCTGCTCAGGGTATGATCAGTGTGTACCAAGGCTGCTCGGGGAATGATCGGTGTGTACTGAGGCTGCTGAGGACATGATCCTTGTGTACCAAGGCTGCTCGGGGGCTGATCAGTGTGCACCAAGGCTGCTCGGGGCACGATCGCTGTGTACCAAGGCTGCTGAGGGCATTTTCAGTGTGTACCAAGGCTGCTCAGGGCACGATCGCTGTGTACCAAGGCTGCTCGGTGCACAATCGGTATGTACCAAGGCTGCTTGGGCATAATCAGTGTGTACCAAGGCTGCTCTGGGCATGATCGGTGTGTATCAAGGCTGCTCTGGGCATGATCGGTGTGTACCAAGGCTGGTCTGCGCATGATCGGTGTGTACCAAGGCTGGTCTGCGCATGATCGGTGTGTACCAAGGCTGCTCTGGGCATGATCGGTGTGTACCAAGGCTGCTCGGGCATAATCGGTGTGTACCAAGGCTGCTCAAGGCATTTTCAATGTGTACCAAGGCTGCTCAAGGCATTTTCAGTGTGTATCAAGGCTGCTCTGAGCATGATCGGTGTGTACCAAGGCTGCTCTGAGCATGATCGGTGTGTACCAAGGCTGTTCTGAGCATGATGGGTGTGTACCAAGGCTGCTCGGGGCACGATCGGTGTGTACCAAGGCTGCTCAGAGCATGATTGGTGTGTACCAAGGCTGCTCAGAGCATGATTGGTGTGTGCGAAGGCTGCTCAGAGCATGATTGGTGTGTGCCAAGGCTGCTCAGAGCATGATTGGTGTGTGCGAAGGCTGCTCAGAGCATGATTGGTGTGTGCGAAGGCTGCTCAGAGCATGATTGGTGTGTGCGAAGGCTGCTCAGAGCATGATTGGTGTGTGCCAAGGCTGCTCAAGGCATTTTTAATGTGTGCCAAGGCTGCTCAAGGCATTTTTAATGTGTACCAAGGCTGCTCTGAGCATGATCGGTGTGAACCAAGGCTGGTCTGAGCACGATTGGTGAGTACCAAGGCTGCTCGGGGCACGATTGGTGTGTACCAAGGCTGCTCGGGGCACGAACGGTTTGTACCAAGGCTGCTCTGAGCACGATCAGTGTGTACCAAGGCTGCTCAAGGCATTTTCAGTGTGTACCAAGGCTGCTCTGGGCATGATTGGTGTGTACCAAGGCTGCTCAGAGCATGATTGGTGTGTACCAAGGCTGCTCAGAGCATGATTGGTGTGTACCAAGGCTGCTCGGGGCACGATCAGTGTGTACCAAGGCTGCTCGGGGCATGATCGCTGTGTACCAAGGCTGCTCGGAGCATGATCACTGTGTACCAAGGCTGCTCGGAGCATGATTACTGTGTACCAAGGCTGCTCGGAGCATGATCGCTGTGTACCAAGGCTGCTAGGGGCACGATCAGTGTGTACCAAGGATGCTCGGGGTGCAATCCGTGTGTACCAAGGCTGCTCAGGGCATTTAAAATGTGTACATATGCTGCTCAGAGCATGATTGGTGTGTACCAATGCTGCTCGAGGCGCGATCAGTGTGTACCAAGACTGCACGGGACATGATCGGTGTGTACCAAGGCTGCTCGGGGCATAATCGCTGTTTACCAAGGCTGCTCAGGGCATGATTGTGTACCAAGGCTGCTGAGGGAAGGAATAGTGTTTGCCCAGGCTGTTCTCCGCATGGGCACTGTGCTCCCAGACTGCTCTGGGCATGAACCTAGTGTGCCCCATCGCCCTGACAGACCTCTGAAGCAAAGGCAAACGTACCAAACTGTGCCAACAACCTTCCAGCCCCCGCGGTCCTCCCGCATCCTGTGATGGTGCCAGTCTTCGCTGGCCTTTCTTAGAGTCCTGCAGTAGCCCCCTTGTCCCTGCAGCAGGCGCCTGAACCCTCCATCAGCAGCCCCCTTGTCCCTGCAGCAGGCGCCTGGACCCTCCAAGCCCTCCATCAGCACCCCCTTGACCCTGCAGCAGGCGCCTGAACCCCCCCCAGCCCTCCATCAGCACCCCCTTGTCCCTGCAGCAGGCGCCTGAGCACCCCATCAGCACCCCCTTGTATCTGCAGCATGCGCCAGAACCCTCCGAGCCCTCCATCAGCACCCCCTTGTCCCTACAGCAGGCGCCTGAACCCTCCATCAGCAGCCCCTGGTCTCTGCTGCAGGCGCATGAACCCCTGAGCACCCCATCAGCACCCCCCATTGTCCCTTCAGCAGGCGCCTGAACCCCCCCCCCCGAGCCCTCCATCAGCAGTCCCCCTTGTCCTGCAGCAGGCGCCTGAACCCCCCAAGCCCTCCATCAGCAGCACCCCTTGTCTCTGCAGCAGGCGCATGACCCCCTGAGCACCCCATCAGCACCCCACTCACTTGAGCTCATCCTCCTCAATGAAGCCGCTCTGGTCCTGATCCAGGACGGCGAACACCTTCTTGACGACATCCGCAGCCTTGCCCTGGAGGCCGATCTTGGCGAAGAAACTCTTGTAGTTGAAGGAGTCTGCGGCTGTGGAGGGGAGGGCACAGGTGTGAGAGGGGGGGTGGAGGGCACAGGTGTGAGAGGGGGGGTAGAGGGCACGGGTGTGAGAGGGGGGAGGGGAGGGCACGGGTGTGAGGGAGTGGAGGGCACGGGTGTGAGGGAGTGGAGGGTGTGAGGGAGTGGAGGGGCACAGGTGTGAGGGGGTGAAGGGGCGCAGGTGTGAGGGAGTGGAGGGGCAAGGTGTGAGAGGGTGGAGGTGTGAGGGTGGAGGGTACAGGTGGGAGAGGGGAGGGCACGAGTGTGAGGGTGGAGGGGCACGGGTGTAAGGGTGGAGGGGCACGGGTGTGAAAGGGTGGAGGGGCACGGGTGTGAAAGGGTGGAGGGGCACGGGTGTGAAAGGGTGGAGGGGCACGGGGGTGGAGGGGCACGGGTGTGAGGGTGGAGGGGCACAGGTGTGAGAGGGTGGAGGGGCACAGGTGTGAGAGGGTGGAGGGGCACAGGTGTGAGAGGGTGGAGGGGCACAGGTGTGAGAGGGTGGAGGGGCACAGGTGTGAGAGGGTGGAGGGGCACAGGTGTGAGGGTGGAGGGGCACAGGTGTGAGAGGGTGGAGGGGCACAGGTGTGAGAGGGTGGAGGGGCACAGGTGTGAGAGGGTGGAGGGGCACAGGTGTGAGAGGGTGGAGGGGCACAGGTGTGAGAGGGTGGAGGGGCACAGGTGTGAGGGTGGAGGGCACAGGTGTGAGAGGGTGGAGGGGCACAGGTGTGAGAGGGTGGAGGGGCACAGGTGTGAGAGGGTGGTGGGGCACAGGTGTGAGAGGGTGGAGGGGCACAGGTGTGAGGGGGTAGAGGGGCACAGGTGTGAGAGGGTGGAGGGGCACAGGTGTGAGAGGGTGGAGGGGCACAGGTGTGAGAGGGTGGAGGGGCACAGGTGTGAGAGGGTGGAGGGGCACAGGTGTGAGAGGGTGGAGGGGCACAGGTGTGAGAGGGTGGAGGGGCACAGGTGTGAGGGTGGAGGGCACAGGTGTGAGGGTGGAGGGCACAGGTGTGAGGGTGGAGGGCACAGGTGTGAGAGGGTGGAGGGCACAGGTGTGAGTGGAGGGGGCACAGGTGTGAGTGGAGGGGGCACAGGTGTGAGTGGAGGGGGCACAGGTGTGAGGGTGGAGGGGCACGGGTGTGTGAGGGTGGAGGGGCACGGGTGTGTGAGGGTGGAGGGGCACGGGTGTGTGAGGGTGGAGGGGCACGGGTGTGGGAGGGTGGAGGGGCACGGGTGTGGGAGGGTGGAGGGGCACGGGTGTGGGAGGGTGGAGGGGCACGGGTGTGAGGGTGGAGGGGCACGGGTGTGAGGGTGGAGGGGCACGGGTGTGAGAGGGTGGAGGGGCACAGGTGTGAGAGGGTGGAGGGCACAGGTGTGAGAGGGTGGAGGGCACAGGTGTGAGAGGGTGGAGGGCACAGGTGTGAGAGGGTGGAGGGCACAGGTGTGAGAGGGTGGAGGGCACAGGTGTGAGAGGGTGGAGGGCACAGGTGTGAGGGTGGAGGGCACAGGTGTGAGAGGGTGGGGGCACAGGTGTGAGAGGGTGGGGGCACAGGTGTGAGAGGGTGGAGGGCACGGGTGTGAGTGGAGGGGGCACGGGTGTGAGTGGAGGGGGCACGGGTGTGGGAGGGTGGAGGGGCACGGGTGTGGGAGGGTGGAGGGGCACGGGTGTGGGAGGGTGGAGGGGGCACGGGTGTGGGAGGGTGGAGGGGCACGGGTGTGAGAGGGTGGAGGGGCACGGGTGTGAGTGGAGGGGCACGGGTGTGAGGGTTGAGGGAGGGCACGTGTGTGAGAGGGTGAAGGGCACCTGTGTGAGGGTGAAGGGCACCTGTGTGAGGGTGAAGGGCACGTGTGTGAGAGGGTGGAGGGGCACGGGTGTGAGAGGGTGGAGGGGCACGGGTGTGAGTGGAGAGGCACAGGAGTGAGGGTGGAGGGGCACAGGTGTGAGGGTGGAGGGTAGGGACAGGCACAGGTGTGAGAGGGTGGGGAAGGGCACAGCTGTGAGGGTGGATGGGTGAGACAATGGGCATAGGTGTGAGAGGGTGGGGACAGCTGTGATAGGGTGGTGGGGCACAACTGTGATGGTGGATGGTTCCAGTTGTGAGAGGGTGGATGGGTGAGGGAGGGGCACAGGTGAGGTTGGATGGGTGAGGGAGGGAGGGAGGGGCACAGGTGTGAGGGTGGATGGGTGAGGGAGGGGCACAGGTGAGAGTGGTGGATGGTAGGGGCAGTACAGGTGTGAGTGGTGGATAGGTGAGGAAGGGGCACAGGTGTGAGGGTGGGATGGGTGAGGGAGGGGCATAGGTGTGAGGGTGAGATGGGTGAGGGAGGGGCACAGGTGTGAGGGTGGATGGAAGGGGCAGCACCGGTGTGAGTGGTGGATGGGTGAGGGAGGAGCACAGCTGTGAGTGGTGGATGGGTGAGGGAGAGGCACAGGTGTGAGTGGTGGGATGGGGAGGGAGGGGCACAGGTTTGAGGGTGGATGGGGGAGGGAGGGGCAGCACCGGTGTGAGTGGTGTATGGGTGAGGGAGGGGCACAGCTGAGAGTGGTGGATAGGTGAGTGGAAGAAACCGGGTGTGAGAGGGTTAATGGGTGGGGAGATGGAAAGGAGAAATTGGGGCATAGAATAAAGCGCCGAGAGTGAGCACGCACCAGAACTGAGTTGGAGTGCCTTCGGTGTGAGAGGGAGGGTCTGGATCTGGGATGGAGGGCAGTGTTCAGTGGGCGAGGAGAGGTGGCATTGGGCAGGGGGCGACAGGGCTCCTCAGGTCTTACCTTTGCAGCTGTCCAGGGCAGCAGCGATGTCAGCATCGTTCAGGAGTCCGGCGAAGGCCATCTTGAACCTGAGGAGGGGGATGCATGGGTCAGACTCGGGCCTCTCACAGACATCACAGCCCCCCCCCCCCCTCACCCCCCAGGATCCGAGGCGATTGCCTCCGCCCTAGCGCTGATCCTAGCGTGTTACTTGGACCCTCTGGTGCCTAGAGGCGGCCAGCAGGACCCCCTGGCGCTGCCCTCGCCCAGGGTGCAGCTCTCAGCTAGTAACTTGCCGCCTCTAGTGCCTAGAGGCGGCCAGGAGGACTCCCTGCGCTACCCTCGGACCCTGTGCAGCTCTCAGCTGGTCACTTGGACCCTCTGGTGCCTAGAGGCGGCCAGGAGGATCCACGGGCGCTGCCCTCGGCCCCTTGCAGCTCTCAGCTGGTCACTTGGACTCTCTAGTGCCAAGAGGCGGCCAGCAGGACCCTCGGGCGCTGCCCTCGGCCCCGCGCAGCTCTCAGCTAGTAACTTGGACCCTCTAGTGCCTAGAGGCGGCCAGCAGGACCCCCGGGCGCTGGGGCAGCTACCATCTGCTCTCTATATCTCTCTCCCCTGTGACAGGCACGGCCCACAGGTGACCCCTCTACCTCAGCCTGTCTAGTGCCAGGGGCCCAGGGTGTGCTACAACCTCCTCTTAGTGCCTGTAGAGCCCTGGCTTCCAATGTGTCCAACGCCAGCCTCCCAGTGCCAGGGTCCCCGAGGGCAGTACCCGCTGACCCCTCTACCCCCCAGTGCAGGGTCTCCGAGGATAGTGCCTGGTCTGCCCGCGCCCACAGGTGACCCCCTACCCCCCAGCCTCCTTAGTGCCAGGTACCCCGAGGGCAGTGCCTGGACTCTTCTGTCCTGCGTCTGACCCCTCCATCATCTGCCTCCCTTGTGCCAGGGTCACCTAGGGCAGTGCCTGTCCTACTGCTGAACCCCCTACCCCCAGCCCCCCTTGTGCCAGGGTCCCCGAGGGCAGTGCTTGCTCACCGCTCTACCCCCCTGCCTCTAGTTCCAGGGTCCCTGAGGGCAGTGCCTGGACTCTTCTGTCCTGCGTCTGACCCCTCCATCATCTGCCTCCCTTGTGCCAGGGTCCCTGAGGGCAGTGCCTGGACTCTTCTGTCTTGCGTCTGACCCCTCCATCATCTGCCTCCCTTGTGCCAGGGTCCCCGAGGGCAGTGCCTGTCCTACTGCTGAACCCTCTACCCCCTGCCTCCCCAATGCCAGGGTCCCCGAGGGCAAGTGCTTGCTCGCTCCTCTACCCCCCACCCTCCCCAGTCTCAGGGTCCCTGGGGGCAGTGCCTGTCCTGTCCTACTGCTGACCCCTCTACCCCCAGCCTCCCCAATGCCAGGGTCCCTGAGGGCAGTGCTTGCTCGCTCCTCTACCCCCCACCCTCCCCAGTCTCAGGGTCCCTGGGGGCAGTGCCTGTCCTGTCCTACTGCTGACCCCTCTACCCCCAGCCTCCCCAATGCCAGGGTCCCTGAGGGCAGTGCCTGCTACCCCTCGACCCTCTCCAGTGCCAGGGTCCCCGAGGGCAGTGCCAGCTGACCCCTCCCATCACCAGCCTCTCTAGTGCCAGGGTCCCCTAGGGCAGTGCCTGCTCGCCCCTCTCCCCCAGCCTTCCCAGAACCAGGGTCCCTGAGTGCAGTGCCTGTCCTTTCGTACTGCTGACCCCTCTACAACCCAGCCTCTCTAGTGCCAGGGTCCCCGAGGGCAGTGCTTGTCCTCTCCTACTGCTCACCCCTCACCCCCAGCCTTCCCAGAGCCAGGGTCCCCGAGTGCCGTGCCTGTCCTACTGCTGACCCCTCTACACCCAGCTTCTCCAATGCCAGGGTCCCTGAGGGCAGTGCCTGCTTACCCCTCGACCCTCCCCAGTGCCAGGGTCCCCGAGGGCAGTGCCAGCTGACCCCTCCATCACCAGCCTCTCTAGTACCAGGGTCCCCGAAGGCAATGCAAGCTCACCCCTCTCCCCCAGCCTTCCCAGAGCCAGGGTCCTTGAGGACAGTGCCTGTCCTACTGCTGACACCTCCACCCCCTGCTTCCCTAGTGCCAGGGTCCCCTAAGGCAGTATCTGTCCTACTGCTCACCCCTCTAACCCCAGTCTCCCCAGTGCCAGGGCCCCCGAGGCAGTGCCTGTCCTCTCCTACTGCTGACCCCTCCATCACCAGCCTCCTCAGTGCCAGGGTCCCCGAGGGCAATGCCTGTCCTCTCCTACTGCTCACCCCTCTAACCCCAGTCTCCCCAGTGCCAGGGTCCCCGAGTGCAGTGCCTGTCCTGTCCTACTGCTGACCCCTCTACATCCAGCTTCTCCAATGCCAGGGTCCCTGAGGGCAGTGCCTGTCCTCTCCTACTGCTCACCCCTCACCCCCCAGCCTCCTCAGTGCCAGGGTCCCCGAGGGCAGCGCCTGCTCACCCCTCCCCCCAGCCTTCCCAGTGCCAGGGTCCCTGAGGGCAGGTCCCGTCCTTTCCTACAGCTGACCCCTCCATCACCAGCCCCCCAGTGCCAGGGTCCCCGGGCTCCAGGCTGGTGCTGCCCCACTCACCGTGCTTGGGGTCTGTCTGTAGTGGCGAAGGAGAGTTGTTGAGGTCTTCGGCGGCCCTGGGCCCCCCTTGGCCCTCTTTTTATACCCCCTCTCCTCGCGACAGGTCCTTATACAGCAGTCCGGACCGGCGGCGGGCCCCCGCCCTCCCCGAAGCGCCAGCAGGCGAAAGTGCTGGCTGGCCAGATGGTATTTTTATCCCCAGGAATGCCCAGGATGTCTTGGAGACCCAGGCCTGCACTCCTTGGGCACACGTGCCTCCTGCACCCGGGGCCCCCCGGGGAGAGGCAGTCTGGGGGTCTGAGGGTGCTCTGTGCCCTTCTGTCAGTGACCACCGCACCCCACGTCTCGAGAAGGGGTCATTGAGCGGATGGTAACCCGTGCGTAAGGGCGCCTCACAGCAGCTGAACTTTCACTTGTAATTACTGACAACCCGCTGACTCTTAAAGATGGGACACGTGTGAAGCAGCTCTCCGGGGAGTGCCAGCCAGTGTTGCAGCTACAGGGCACCCCTCAGATGTGGCACTGCCAAGGGGACCTTGCACCTACAGGGCACCCCCTCAGATGTGGCACTGCCAAGGGGGCCTTGCACCTACAGGGCACCCCCTCAGATGTGGCACTGCCAAGGGGGCCTTGCACCTACAGGGCACCCCTCAGATGTGGCACAGGGCACCCCTCAGATGTGGCACTGCCAAGGGGGCCTTGCACCTACAGGGCACCCCCTCAGATGTGGCACTGCCAAGGGGGCCTTGCACCTACAGGGCACCCCCTCAGATGTGGCACTGCCAAGGGGGCCTTGCACCTGCAGGGCACCCCCTCATATGTGGCCTTGCAAGGGGGGCTTGTACCTGCAGGGCACCCCCTCATATGTGGCCATGCCAAGGTTGGCTTGTACCTGCAGGGCACCCCCTCATATGTGGCCTTGCAAGGGGGGCTTGTACCTGCAGGGCACCCCCTCATATGTGGCCATACCAAGGGGGGTTTGTACCTGCAGGGCACCCCCTCATATGTGGCCTTGCAAGGGGGGCTTGTACCTGCAGGGCACCCCCTCATATGTGGCCCTGCCAAGGGGGGCTTGTACCTGCAGGGCACCCCCTCATATGTGGCCTTGCAAGGGGGGGGGCTTGTACCTGCAGGGCACCCCCTCATATGTGGCCCTGCCAAGGGGGGCTTGTACCTGCAGGGCACCCCCTCATATGTGGCACTACTCAAGGGGGGCTTTGCACCTACTGAGCACCCCCTCATATGTGGCCCTGCCAAGGGGGGCTTGTACCTGCAGTGCACCCCCTCATATGTGGCCATACCAAGGGGGGTTTGTACCTGCAGGGCACCCCCTCATATGTGGCCATGCCAAGGGTGGCTTGTACCTGCAGGGCACCCCCTCCGATGTGGCACTGCTAAAGGGGGGCTTTGCACCTACAGAGCACCCCCTCATATGTATCCTTTTATTACTTGCAGTTCATAAATTGCAATCCTTTTAATACAGCACAGTGAGCTATGAAAGACGGCACATGACTTCTACACTTGGTATACCTTACGTAACAATCCTGTACATTGATTTGCTCACTTATGAGTTATTGTCAATGTATAATGTGCGGTTGTGATGTAAAGAGCTCTGGCACCCTACATAAAAGAAAAACAGAAATTGTGGGATTTCAGTTATTTGTGTAAATACTTGTACAGACCGACACATCTGGCATTCTTACAGTGATTGCAAATATCTTGTAAACAGGCATTGAACAAAGTGAAAAGGTTGCCTCCAAATCTTACTTTCTCTTAAGTACGTGTTAAGTGATGGCAAGCTGTGTGTCTGTTTCCCTCAATTGCATTGGCATCTGTGCGCGAGGCTCCAATAGCTCCCAGCCAGGATTACACTCTGACAAAAGGAGGGCTGATGGCCCCTTAACTTTGGCCTTTGTTTCGGCCCAGACAGCAGCCAAGCTGGAATGTAAATGCAAATCCCCGCCTGCACGTTTCTGCTCTGAACGAAAGCCCACACACCGGTACAAGTTCAGCATATTTAACTGGGGCCCAGCTTCTTGGCAGGGGAGACGTGTCCACGCTGTAAAAATAATGGGTGGATGCCATCTTCCTGTGTGTACTCGGCTGCGTGAACTTGCGCTCTTGAGTCTTTGTATGCGCCTGTTAGAAATGGCGTTTCTGGTTGGCTCGGGTATGCATCCAAGCCAGGCAGGACCCAGCACTCTAGTCAGGGCAAGTAAGTTACACACCAATATGGCCAGGTACTACCTACAACCCCTCCTCCCTTATCAAGATCCAGGTAATAACATGAGAAGAGTTTTGGATGAGGGGGTCGTAAAACCCCCGGCCGTATTTATTAACATATAAACGTAAACATAATTAATATATACAATTTACCAAATACGCAGAAAACATTGCATTACATTGATTACATTGATAAGTACAGATGTCAGATGGCTAACCTTAACATATCTCTAATACAAGGTATTCCTATCCGAATCTAAAACATCATCATAAATGATCATCATAGCAGTTACTTTTTCTGTGTATCCCTATTTGAGCCTACGGCAAGGTCAATAACTGGTGTCAGATCCTTATCACATTATGCCCGCCCTCCGACCGGAGTGCGCATGCGCAGAGGGCCCGTTCACCGTGAGGGTACTCCCCCCTCCCCCCCCCCCCCGGTTACCCCCGTACGCTCTGTATATTATTATCTCCCTAAGGGGCCCTTTGCAGTTTTGTGCACGTGCGTGGTGGCCAACAAGCCTAGGGAAAGCGTTACTCCCCACTCCCCCACACCCATCCAGCCAATCGGCTTGTAACTGCCCCTGGAGTTCTAGGAGAGACCACTTGTCCCTCCCCCTTGGGCGACCCCATTCAAGAATGGCGCCGCCCTCTAAGGACCTTAAATTTACTGCTCACCAATCATGACCTTACCGCCACAGGCCAGCATAGTTGACCGACTATCTGGCCCCCCTATGCTCACTAGAAGGTCATGTCCTACTCCTGAAGCCACCCAACCAAGCCAGCACATTCTCCAGGAAGATTTCATTGCCTACTCTAGACAAATGGACGCCGTCTTTTAAGAAGCACGGCTCTCCCCTGATGCACCCGTGGGCGATCGGCTGTAGATGAGGAGCCCTGAACAGCCTCTCTATTTTCTTGTTGATTCTTCTCACTGAGTGATTCAGTGCCCTCACAGACTCTCCCCCCCTCCATTGGAATCTGGGTATTAGTTGTGACCACACTATGGTACACCCCTGTAATGTCTTTGCTAACCAACCCACCTCGGTGATTAAGGCTTCCACTAGCCCCCTTCTACCCAGATTCGCCAGGTCATTTCCTCCCAGGTGCAGGATAACAATACTTGGAAGAGCCCCGCCCCTGTTCAATAGGTCGACCACCAAGCGTCTAAACTGGCTCAAGCGGAGACCCCCCTGCCCATGACATGATATCTTAAAACCTGCCTGCTCCGCTCTGGACCTATAATTGCCTGAAAGAAAAAAGTTAGACAGACGCCTCACATATGAATGGCCAATAATCCAGACGACATGTGGTCTTTGCTTGCTCGGGTGTGACCGTCCTTGCGATGCTTGATGGTGTTGTCGAGCCTTCTCCAGTTTCCCCCCCCTGCGTGACAGGCTTGAGGAACTGTAAATGCGAGCAGAGAAGGAACATGCGTCAGCACCTGGCCATTGCCCCACTCACAACATATGCAGCCGCACATAGCGCTTATAACAATTGGAGGACCACCTCCCAATCCTCTGAACGTTGCTGCTGTGGAAACCCCTTGCCGTT
This sequence comes from Calotriton arnoldi, assembly GCA_963921515.1. Taxonomy (NCBI): domain Eukaryota; kingdom Metazoa; phylum Chordata; class Amphibia; order Caudata; family Salamandridae; genus Calotriton; species Calotriton arnoldi. Next base: position 1,126,500 of record CAWUFW010000681.1, read on the forward strand.
GCTTCAGTGGCAGCCCCTATTCGGAAAGAATGAGTTCCAAAACAGCTAGAGTCCAAACCTGCCTTCTGAATTGCCATGTCCATGACTCTTTTAAACTGAAACCTTGTGAGTGGGGTGCCATCTGTATGGATTAACAACGTCCCCCCCTTACCGTTGGGTCTACGCTGTAGGAATGCCTCTAAATGTGTGAGGGGGCAGCAAGGATTACCCGATGCACGATGCAGCACTACCCCTTCCCCACGTGCCTCCTGGTCCGTCTTGGACTTCCTAATCGAGATCAATAAAGCATCGCCTTGAACCTGCACACGGTCGAATTGCAAGCCACCCTGAACATCCTGCTTGTTTTGGGCCACTAATTCCCCAATCCTGAATGCACCATAGAAGGCCAATGAAAAAGCGGCGTTGAACAAAAACACCTCTTCGGTGTTGCTACAAATAAGAGGAAGGGCCCCCAGTAATGATGCTAGCAGCTCAACCCCGATGGGCCGCCTCATGTCCGGTGTTGCTCCCTGGAGGCGCTGCCACCCCTTCAAGGCCTTTCTAACTGTGAAGCTGTTGGTGGGATCTCCCCTGTCTCTCGCTTGAGCAAAGAAAGATATTGCCGCTACATGCCGCTTGGCTGCTGCCGCTGAGCGCCCCTCCCTTTTTAGCGCCCCCAGGTAATGAAGGAGTGCTCCCGTGTCATGCCACTTCTCTGCCCACTCCCTTCCCAAAAAGGTGCAATATGCCCAGAACGCCCCTTCATACGCTTTCCTGGTCCTTGGTGCTAGGCTAGCTGCCACGAGGTCCGGTAGTTGGGGGCACCAATCTGCCAAAGTAGTTCTGGGAAGGGTGTGGGAGTTGCTGCTGCCGACGGGAGGTGTGCCCTGAAAACCTGCATCTTGAAGCGAGAAAGTGCATCAGCAGCATGATTCAATACCCCTGGTACATGCTTAGCTTTAAACTGTATATTCAGTCTCATGCATAGTAAAACCATCTCTTTCAACAAGCGGAGAATCATTTTACACCGTGCTGCCTGTTGGTTGATGCATTCGACCACAGTCATTTTGTCAGACCAGAACACCACAGATTGATTACGCAATTGCTCCGGCCATACTGTTAATGCCACCCAGATGGGGAACAGCTCCAAGAAACCGATGTTACCCGTCAAACCAGACTCCACCCACCAGGCCGGCCATCGCTGTGCCACCCACTCAGTGCCGAGTATGGCCCCAAATCCCTCACTACCCGCAGCGTCAGTCATTAAACCTAACTCCGCGGAAGTAGTGGGTGGACCGGGCCACACCACTCTGCCGTTGAAGTCACGCAGGAATGCCATCCAAATCCGCATGTCCTGCCTAACCTCAGCAGACAGCCTGGTGTGGTGGTGTTTGTCCTCGAGGCCGGCCATGGCTTGTGAGATGGAACGGGAAAATGGCCGTGCCATAGGGATAACCCTGAGAGCGAAATTCAACTGTCCTACTGTCTGCTGTAGCTGGTGTAAGGTGACTTTCTCTTTCGCCAAGCATAGCTGCAATGTTGCCTTGAATTTAGCTATCTTGTCTGCAGGCAACCGAAAACACCCTTGCACAGAATCAAGTTCGATCCCTAGGAATTCTATCGTGGTTGTTGGCCCCACCGTCTTACCTGGTGCCAAGGGAACCCCAAAAGCCTGCATGAGCACGCAAAATTCTTGCAGTGCCCACCCACACTCCCGGGAGCCCGGTGACCCCAAGATAAGAAAGTCATCCAGGTAGTGCATGACAAAATGGTGCCCTGTCACCTGTCTAAAGACCCATTCCAAAAACGAGCTGAATTTTTCAAAATAAGCACAGGAGACCGAGCAGCCCATAGGCATACACATATCCATGTAGAATCTACCCTGGAACTGAAAACCAAGGAGATGGAAGTCAGATGGGTGAACCGGCAACAAACGAAAAGCGGACTCTATGTCAGATTTAGCCAAAAACGCACCCGGGCCTAGCCTCCTGAGCATTTCCACTGCCTGATCAAAGGAGGCATACTTCACACTACAAATGTCATCATTGATAGCGTCATTCAATGAGTTGCCCTTGGGTGCTGACAGATTATGTATCAACCTGAACTCTCCGCTTTCCTTCTTGGGAACCACTCCCAAAGGGGAGCAGACAAAATTCTCTACCGGGATGGAATCAAATGGGCCCGCTATTCTGCCTAAGCGCAATTCTTTTTCAATTTTTGTTGCTGCTACACCTGGGTTGGTCCTAACCGAGAGTTGATTCTTGCATTCCGGAGTCCCCACATGTGCTGGAATCCTGAAACCATACCTGAAACCATCTAGCAGTATCCTAGCAGTTGCATGACAAGGGTATTTGTTTAGCCAAGGTGTCAGAGCTGTTACATTAATGGGTGACCGCGCCTTATGTCGTGCCATACCCTTACTCCTGCTTCTTCTTTCCCCTATCCTTTGACTTTCTGAAACATTTAGACTCCGGGTGCGATGGGTTGGCACAGATAGAGCAAGCATGTTTGAACTTGCACGTGCCCTGCGGCCTAGTGCATGTGCGCCTATTAAAATCCCAACATGTCCCTTTCCTTCCTCCTCCGCTACCTGCACTGTTATAGGAGCCTGTGGATGCAGGCTGCCGAAAGGACTGGCTTCTTGCATTGTCCTGAGAGCCCCCCCCAAAATGGTCCAACCAGGCGATCGTGGCAATGCGGTCCCAAGAGAGGGATGGGTCCGACGCTTTGGCCCTCCTAAAAGTCTTGTCGTACTCTTTCCATCCCATCCCCACGTACTTGTCATGCGCCCAAGTGATCCTGCACTGGTAACATGCCATCTCTGCCTGCATATTAGGAAAACGTTCTGTCATCACCGCCATGAATATTGAGAAACATCTGATCCAATTATTCAAATTTTCTTCAATCCTGAACTTTTGGAGTTCACTTGCCCATTCTCTAGGGAGCAAACAGTCCTTCATTTTCCTAACTTCCTCCCTTTCACTTTCGTCAAGAAGCAATGAGAACATACTAACATAACTCCCTGACCAAATTTTTTCCTTCACTTCTTTCGTGACATGTCTCGCTAAATGTTCCCTCTCGGAGCGGGATTCCCCCACACCTAACACAGGCAATGTTTCCCGCTTACCTACTGAAACCGCCCCCGTTGGCTCCGTCGGCTTCTCCTTTGCCATGCTGAGTGCTGGTAGTCCGGTTGGTTCAATTGGGGTCGCCCCCCCCCGCTGGAATGACAGGGGAAGGTGTACCCTGCCCCTCACCTGTCTTATCTCTAGGTGTCCCTTCGAACCGGGCTACTATCCGCTTTGCTTCCGCGAGTACATCCTCCCCGATGTCCCTCGCACCCACTGCTGGTGACAGGATCCCCACCTTCCCCAACCAAGGCAGGACTGCGGCTAACTGTGACACTAAATCTTGCGGAACCGGGTTCCCGCCCGGAGGGACCACTGGGGATTGTCGGCTATCATCCTTCCGCCCCCCCGCAGGTGCAGATGGGGCCTGTGGGACGGGGACCACCCCAGAAGGCACTGGCTCCTCCCTGGGCTGGGGGACCGGCACCGGGGCCGCAGGTATCACTGGTGGGACACTCCCACAAGGAACCACCCCTGAAGGTCCGGGCTCCACCCTGGGCTGGGGGACAGGTTCAGGGACCCCAGGTGGAGCAGGTACAGTTGGCCTCCCTTTCTTCGACCGATCCCGCCTGGGTAGGGGGGGAAATGCCGCCCTGGGGGGCACCATGCTACGCCTAGCCCTCTCCTCTGTCCCTTCTTGCCCATCCACTTTCTCCCCGAGGTCAGCGAGACCCTGCCCCAACTCGTCAACCTTTTTCATCATTGCTTCCATCAGTTTTTCCATCCGGGAATGCTGGTCACCCCGCTTTGCTTTACCAGCCATTGCACCTATCCACGCTGTAGTGAAAAAACTGGTAGAGTGCTGACTATTACCCAAGTCCTCCTAAGAAAAGGCAACGTGTAATAGCCTAACTTAAACGCACCCCTCCTCACCTCAATGACTTGGCCCACCGACCAAGCCCTTACCTTCGCACGTAGGAGGCACACAACCGGCCGTAGGCACCCACGCAACCGGAGCCACTCCACACCAGCTAGTCCAGTGGGTCAGGTGAGTAATCTCAAACCCGCGTGGCTCCCGGAAGCGCTGGAATGCCGGCCTGTCTGTGTCCCCTTAAGTATCCCGCGCTGTGTCCGCTTCACCAGGATCCTTCAGTGATTCCTCCTTCAAAATAAAGCACAGAATATGTAAAGCCTCCCGCGAGGCTCCCACAATACAGGAGAAGTGTACCCTTAACCGCACACTCTCAACCCCCACTAGCGAAAACACCCTATTGATGACCAGGGGTACTGGAAAAAACACCACCCACTCCAGGCCCCACTTATTTCAATGACCCAAGGCTCACACGAGGCTGGCGATATGCCTTCTTACACGTCAGACTGCACTAAAAGCACCCCCCGTGCTTGCCCAGGGACCCCGGCAGGTCGATCTGTTTAAAATTAAAATGCTGCCTTTTTTGTAGCGCTAAATAGACCCGAAGCTATTGTAGCGTTCCATGCGCGCAACCACTTCCTATCAGGCACGGGGAGAGATCTCAACACTAGGCCCCCAGGAACCCACGGGGAGATGACACTCACCCCGCCCTTCCTTTGCACCCCCGCCGCCTTACTTGCTGCCGGCTCTCGACCCGCCCGGAATTGCTCACAGCTGATCTCCCGGCACGGCCGCAGCAACAGCTGATCCTCTCCCGCTCTCACCGCCTCGACTGCCCACCACGCAGTACGCCGACCGCTGGTCTCGATCGCTGTCCCGGCCGCCACAACAGCTGATCCTCGCCCGCTCGGACCGCCTCTACTGCCCACACGCAGTACGCCGGCCGCTGGTGTCGATCGCTGCAAAAGCTGATCCTCTCCCTCTCGAACCGCCTCCTCGGACCGCCGCACAGGAACGCCGCGCCGCAGGAATCCGCAAGAATACTCGGAAATGGATGTCGTCACAGCAACTTGGAGGGAGAGAAAAAACACGTTACAGCCTCCTAGCGAGGCTGGTGCAGCAAGTTGCGGGAGCGGGGAGCAAAGAGGCAGACTCCTACGCTCCCCAGCCTTTTATCGGCTTTTCCTGCCAGGCCAGTTCTAACTGGCCCGGCGTTCACGCAACGCTTGACCCGGAAGTGATTAGAATCACTTCTGGGTCACGCCCCGGAACCGCGACTAATTACGGTCGAGGCGCGCCTGCCGCGTCATCACTGTGCGCGACAGGCCCGCCTCTGTGGTCGTCTGAGGCCGGCACGACCGCCATACTTTCGGCGTGGCCGATGCCGGCCCGCCTTTCTCAGATCACCTGTGCTCACCCAGGCTTATTATCAGAGGCCATGTGTAAAACGTACATAATGAATGCACGACAAAAGAGACTACACAGGATTATAGGAAAATATATCATTTATTGTACATAAAACATAGACCAAAAACGTGAACCAATAATTACTTTGCCAACTAGGCAATTGTCAAAACATCAGAGTTCGTGCAAAAGAGAAAGGGTTCGTTGTTGCCCCCGTCCTGAGAACCATTACTGTGCAGTTACTTTACACAGTACTCGTTGTCCTGATCTGTGCATGTGATGCAGAAGGTAATGAGTAAGACACACAAACGCCACATGTGATGACAAACACCTGGATGCTGCGCACCTGCACTCTAATGGTTATGGGGTCGTTTGGGCCCCTAATAGCTCCTGGTGCCCGTTGCCTTTCATAATGGAATTGGCAGAATCAGCAAGATCGGGACCTCCGTGGAAGGGTTACTCCGTCCTGCGACGACCACGGTAAACAGGTGCCCCCCAAAGTATGTGAAGCAACAGATATTGCCCTCCAACTTCCACCCCCGAGTTAGGCTCTAAACGTAGGGCCTCGAGGCACCTACCATCCGCAGTGCGATGGTTCCAGAAGCGATCAGCGTGGAGGGAATCCTCTTGGAGGGATCTTGGTGCGGCTGCGGAGCCCTGCAGCACACACATGTCGGGACCCTCTGATCCAAAGCCAGCAACCAAGGTACGAGCAATCCAGGGGCTGCTCTGGCAACCGAAAAGCACGAATGTACCCGACTGCGGGAAGTACAGTCACATCCTTAAGACTCTCGAGAGTTCCCACTGGTGGCAGGGTGGCAATGTAGGTCTGGGTCACCGCCCCTTCTCTTTGCACGCTGCCGGTGCCCCTCTCACTGCCAGGCTCCCCTGAGCACTCCCGATGTCGGCGGGGCCCGCAGTATAACAAAGCCAGGCTTTCTCTTGGGCGGGCCCAGCAGCAGTCACTCTAGATTCCTGGGGAAGCTTCCCCCCCACACTTTACTGCAGGCCCCCAGCACTGCAGGCCCCCAACCCCTGCAGGCCCCCCACCCCTGCAAGCCCCCCACCCCTGCAAGCCCCCCACCCCTGCAAGCCCACCACCCCTGCAAGCCCCCACCCTCCCTGCAAGCCCCCACCCCTGCATGCCCCCCACCCCCACCACTGCAGGCCCCCACCCCTGCAAGCCCCCGTCCCGGCTCAAAAACAGGCCAGTGAATATGCAGTGCTCACCCTGCCCTGACTTTGAGTGAGCAAGTCGAAATCCAAGGGATGTGCTCAACGAGCAGTAGGCTTTTGGGATGAAAATAAAGAGCTCACCACGCGCTGGGTGGGTGGGGGGGGGTTCAAACAGCTGTTTTTGGCCGGAGTCTCGAGTCCCACAGCCGTTATCCAGGTAGACCAAAAAGGAGCCCTCCTGACTACTGAAAACACCTCACAAGGACGGAAGGGGTAGCAAGCCCACTAGCCCCTGGAGGGCACTGCGGGGCACAAAAGAGCAGGAACGCAGGCCGGCAGGCTAGCATAATTAGGGTAGCTGCCTGGTAAGAGTCCCTCCTGCAGCCCATAAGGCAGTAGCCCAACACAGCAAAGCAGTTAGTCCCAATGCGGTTTCTTCTGGTTGCACAGAAGTTCCTTCTGGCAGTTTGGAGAACCAGCAGCGTCTGTAGTCGGAGCCCCTGTACTTATACTTCAAAGGGTGACTTCAAAGAAACCCTTTCAAGTGTAACACAACCCCTTTTCAACCCAGCCCTGGTTCCAGACATCAGTAAGGGTGAAAACAAGCCCTATGTGTGACGGCAGAACACAGCCTATATAAATGTAAGTCCACCCCGCCTCTCCCTCTCCCAGCCCAGGAAGACCATCAGTATGCAGATGAACGCAGATGCCTCTCCTGTCACACCCAGCCCTTCCTGTGTTGTGGCTGCCTGGAAAGTATACACAAAGTGTAGCTGACACCCAGGTCAGACGTGTATTGGAGTCATGCTGCAAAGCACAAAGGAGTCATAAGCATAAAGAAATGCCCACTTTCTGTAAGTAAAAGGAACAAATGATGGACGGAATGCTGAACAATGCAAACATTCACCCAAAGTCGCAAAGATCCGGGTTTAACTCATCGTTCTTTTGCTCACCCCGCCACCCCAGTTTGTACCCAGCCATATGCAAATCAGTCTTGACCCTGTTCTTCATGGGAAGAGTCCAGCCCGAACTGCCAAGCCAGGTCTTCCCTGGACCGGAAACAAGCATCCTAGGACCGGTTTCGGGGTTTCACCCCTCTTCAGCCAGGCTAGCTTGAATCCAGTGGCGCAGTGAGCATGGGACCCACGTCTGGGCATACCCGGCGCACTTAGGGCGACAAAAGCAAAAGGAACAAATGATGGACGGAATGCTGAACAATGCAAACATTCACCTCCAGTCACTAAGATCTGGGTTTAACCCATCATTCTTTTGCGCACCATGCTGCCCCAGTTTGGACCATCCATATGCAAATCAGTTTTGACCCTGTTCTTCATGGGAACAGTCCAGCCAGAACTGCCAAGCCAAATTAGAATGGCATGGGGAGCAAAAAAATGATGGATTTAGGCCCAGATCTCTACTCTGGTTGAATATTTGAAATTGTTCAACATTCTGTCCATCAATTGTTCTTTTTGCATTTGTCACCCCGAGTGGGACGGGTATGCCCAGACGTGGGTCCCGTGCACTCTATGCCATTGGAGTTAAGCTATCCTGGCTTATGAGGGGTGAAACCCTGAAACCGGTCCCAGGTCGCTTGTTTCCGGTCCAGGGAGGACCTGGCCTGGCAGTTCAGGCTGGACTGTTCCATGGGGAACAGGGTCAAGACCGATTTGCATATGGCCGGGTTTAAACTGGAATGGCATGGTGAGTAAAAAAACGATGGATTTAGGCCCAGATCTCTGTACTGGGGTGAATGTACGACATTGTTCAACCTTCTGTCCATCAATTGTTCTTTTTGCACTTTCTATAAGTGGCATTTCTAAAATAGTAATGTAAAATCCAACTACACCAGTAAGTAGGTTTTATCAGCACTATTCCAAACATACCAAACATGGCAACACCACTCCTTTCTGATCAGGAATTACCACTGAAAAGTATATAATGGAATTCCCAAAGCTGGCCTATGAGAGGAGTTGGCCTCACAGTAGTGAGAAGCAGAATAGGCTGTTTACACTACCAGGACATGCCACACAATAACGGCACATGTCCTACCTTTATCCTACACAGCACCCTACCCATATGTATACCTAGGGGTGACCTATATGTAGTAAAAGGGGAGTTTAGGCCTTGGCAAGTAGTTTGAAATGGCAAGTTAATGTGGCAGTAAACTGTGCCCAAGGGCTCTGCAGTGGCAGGCCTGAGACGTGTTTAAAGGGCTACTTCTGTGGGTGGCGCAAGCAGCGCTGCAGGCCCACTAGTAGCATTTAATTTACAGGCCCTGCCCATGAGGCTGTTTGCGCAATTCAGGCTCTTTGCTCGCTCCCTCGGGGCTCTTTGCTAGCTCCCTCGGGGCTCTTTGCTAGCTCCCTCGGGGCTCTTTGCTCGCTCCCTCGGGGCTCTTTGCTCGCTCCCTCGGGGCTCTTTGCTCGCTCCCTCGGGGCTCTTTGCTCGCTCCCTCGGGGCGCTTTGCTAGCTCCCTCGGGGCGCTTTGCTAGCTCCCTCGGGGCTCTTTGCTAGCTCCCTCGGGGCTCTCTGCTTGCTCCCTCGGGGCTCTCTGCTTGCTCCCTCGGGGCTCTCTGCTTGCTCCCTCGGGGCTCTCTGCTAGCTCCCTCGGGGCGCTTTGCTAGCTCCCTCGGGGCGCTTTGCTAGCTCCCTCGGGGCGCTTTGCTAGCTCCCTCGGGGCGCTTTGCTAGCTCCCTCGGGGCGCTTTGCTAGCTCCCTCGGGGCTCTCTGCTTGCTCCCTCGGGGCTCTCTGCTTGCTCCCTCGGGGCTCTCTGCTTGCTCCCTCGGGGCTCTCTGCTTGCTCCCTCGGGGCTCTCTGCTTGCTCCCTCGGGGCTCTCTGCTTGCTCCCTCGGGGCTCTCTGCTTGCTCCCTCGAGGCTCTCTGCTTGCTCCCTCGAGGCTCTCTGCTTGCTCCCTCGAGGCTCTCTGCTAGCTCCCTCGGGGCTCTCTGCTAGCTCCCTCGGGGCTCTCTGCTAGCTCCCTCGGGGCTCTTTGCTAGCTCCCTCGGTGCGCTTTGCTAGCTCCCTCGGTGCGCTTTGCTAGCTCCCTCGGTGCGCTTTGCTAGCTCCCCTCGGTGCGCTTTGCTAGCTCCCCTCGGTGCGCTTTGCTAGCTCCCCTCGGTGCGCTTTGCTCGCTCCCTCGGTGCGCTTTGCTCGCTCCCTCAGTGCGCTTTGCTCGCTCCCTCAGTGCGCTTTGCTCGCTCCCTCAGTGCGCTTTGCTCGCTCCCTCGGGGCAGGGTGCAGACCAGCTGAGCTGTGCTTCTGAGAGCTCTTGTGCATACCTCAGTCACTGGATAGGGTGCCTGGTGCAGGTCGAGGGCTGAGGTATCAGTGCAGGGTGCAGACCAGCAGAGCTGTGCTTGTGAGAGCTCTTGTGCATATCTCAGTCACTGGACAGGGTGCCTGGTGCAGGTCGAGTGCTGAGGTATCAGTGCAGGGTGCAGACCAGCAGAGCTGTGCTTGTGAGAGCTCTTGTGCATACCTCAGTCACTGGATAGGGTGCCTGGTGCAGACCAGCTGAGCTGTGCTTGTGAGAGCTCTTGTGCATACCTCAGTCACTGGATAGGGTGCCTGGTGCAGACCAGCTGAGCTGTGCTTGTGAGAGCTCTTGTGCATACCTCAGTCACTGGACAGGGGTGCCTGGTGCAGGTCGAGGGCTGAGGTATCAGTGCATGGTACAGTCCAGCAAATATGTGCTTGTGAGAGCTCTTGTGCATACCTCAGTCACTGGACAGGGGTGCCTGGTGCAGGTCGAGGGCTGAGGTATCAGTGCAGGGTGCAGACCAGCAGAGCTGTGCTTGTGAGAGCTCTTGTGCATACCTCAGTCACTGGATCGGGTGCCTGGTGCAGACCAGCAGAGCTGTGCTTGTGAGAGCTCTTGTGCATACCTCAGTCACTGGACAGGGGTGCCTGGTGCAGGTCGAGGGCTGAGGTATCAGTGCATGGTACAGACCAGCAGAGCTGTGCTTGTGAGAGCTCTTGTGCATACCTCAGTCACTGGACAGGGTGCCTGGTGCAGGTCGAGGGCTGAGGTATCAGTGCATGGTGCAGACCAGCAGAGATGGGCTTCTGAGAGCTCTTGTGCATACCTCAGTCATTGGATAGGGGTGCCTGGTGCAGGTCAGTAGAGGTACCTCACGAGGGCTGAGGTATCAGTGCATGGAGCAGACCAGCAGAGATGTGCTTGTGAGAGCTCTTGTGCATACCTCAGTCACAGGATAGGGTGCCTGGTGCAGACCAGCAGAGCTGTGCTTGTGAGAGCTCATGTACATACCTCAGTCACTGGACAGGGGTGCCTGGTGCAGGTCGAGGGCTGAGGTATCAGTGCAGGGTGCAGACCAGCTTTGCTGTGCTTCTGAGAGCTCTTGTGCATACCTCAGTCACTGGATAGGGTGCCTGGTGCAGGTCGAGGGCTGAGGTATCAGTGCAGGGTGCAGACCAGCAGAGCTGTGCTTGTGAGAGCTCTTGTTCATACCTCAGTGACTGGATAGGGTGCCTGGTGTTGACCAGCAGAGCTGTGCTTGTGGGAGCTCTTGTTCATACCTCAGTCACTGGAAAGGGTGCCTGGTGCAGGTCGAGGGCTGAGGTATCGGTGCAGGGTGCAGACCAGCTGAGCTGTGCTTGTGAGAGCTCTTGTTCATACCTCAGTGACTGGATAGGGTGCCTGGTGTTGACCAGCAGAGCTGTGCTTGTGAGAGCTCTTGTTCATACCTCAGTCACTGGATAGGGTGCCTGGTGCAGGTCGAGGGCTGAGGTATCAGTGCAGGGTGCAGACCAGCTTTGCTGTGCTTCTGAGAGCTCTTGTTCATACCTCAGTCACTGGATAGGGTGCCTGGTGCAGGTCGAGGGCTGAGGTATCAGTGCAGGGTGCAGACCAGCAGAGCTGTGCTTGTGAGAGCTCTTGTTCATACCTCAGTGACTGGATAGGGTGCCTGGTGTTGACCAGCAGAGCTGTGCTTGTGAGAGCTCTTGTTCATACCTCAGTGACTGGATAGGGTGCCTGGTGTTGACCAGCAGAGCTGTGCTTGTGAGAGCTCTTGTGCATACCTCAGTCACTGGATAGGGTGCCTGGTGCAGGTCGAGGGCTGAGGTATCAGTGCAGGGTGCAGAGCTGTGCTTGTGAGAGCTCTTGTGCATACCTCAGTCACTGGATAGGGTGCCTGGTGCAGGTCGAGGGCTGAGGTATCAGTGCAGGGTGCAGAGCTGTGCTTGTGAGAGCTCTTGTGCATACCTCAGTCACTGGATAGGGTGCCTGGTGCAGGTCGAGGGCTGAGGTATCAGTGCAGGGTGCAGAGCTGTGTTTGTGAGAGCTCTTGTGCATACCTCAGTCACTGGATAGGGTGCCTGGTGCAGGTCGAGGGCTGAGGTATCAGTGCAGGGTGCAGAGCTGTGCTTGTGAGAGCTCTTGTGCATACCTCAGTCACTGGATAGGGTGCCTGGTGCAGGTCGAGGGCTGAGGTATCAGTGCAGGGTGCAGAGCTGTGCGTGTGGGAGCTCTTGTGCATACCTCAGTCACTGGATAGGGTGCCTGGTACAGACCAGCTTTGCTGTGCTTGTGAGAGCTCTTGTGCATACCTCAGTGACTGGATAGGGTGCCTGGTGCAGACCAGCTGAGCTGTGCTTGTGAGAGCTCTTGTGCATACCTCAGTGACTGGATAGGGTGCCTGGTGTTGACCAGCAGAGCTGTGCTTGTGAGAGCTCTTGTGCATACCTCAGTGACTGGATAGGGTGCCTGGTGTTGACCAGCAGAGCTGTGCTTGTGAGAGCTCTTGTGCATACCTCAGTCACAGGATAGGGTGCCTGGTGCAGAGCTGTGCTTGTGGGAGCTCTTGTGCATACCTCAGTCACTGCATAGGGTGCCTGGTGCAGACCAGCAGAGCTGTGCTTGTGGGAGCTCTTGTGCATACCTCAGTCACTGCATAGGGTGCCTGGTGCAGACCAGCAGAGCTGTGCTTGTGAGAGCTCTTGTGCATACCTCAGTCACTGCATAGGGTGCCTGGTGCAGACCAGCAGAGCTGTGCTTGTGGGAGCTCTTGTGCATACCTCAGTCACTGCATAGGGTGCCTGGTGCAGACCAGCAGAGCTGTGCTTGTGAGAGCTCTTGTGCATACCTCAGTCACTGGATAGGGTGCCTGGTGCAGGTCGAGGGCTGAGGTATCAGCGCAGGGTGCAGAGCTGTGCTTGTGAGAGCTCTTGTGCATACCTCAGTCACTGGATAGGGTGCCTGGTGCAGGTCGAGGGCTGAGGTATCAGTGCAGGGTGCAGAGCTGTGCTTGTGAGAGCTCTTGTGCATACCTCAGTCACTGGATAGGGTGCCTGGTGCAGGTCGAGGGCTGAGGTATCAGTGCAGGGTGCAGAGCTGTGCTTGTGAGAGCTCTTGTGCATACCTCAGTCACTGGATAGGGTGCCTGGTGCAGGTCGGTGGCTGAGGTATCAGTGCAGGGTGCAGAGCTGTGCGTGTGGGAGCTCTTGTGCATACCTCAGTCACTGGATAGGGTGCCTGGTACAGACCAGCTTTGCTGTGCTTGTGAGAGCTCTTGTGCATACCTCAGTCACTGGATAGGGTGCCTGGTACAGACCAGCTTTGCTGTGCTTGTGAGAGCTCTTGTTCATACCTCAGTGACTGGTTAGGGTGCCTGGTGTTGACCAGCAGAGCTGTGCTTGTGAGAGCTCTTGTGCATACCTCAATCACTGGACAGGGGTGCCTGGTGCAGGTCGAGGGCTGAGGTATCGGTGCATGGTACAGACCAGCAGAGCTGTGCTTGTGAGAGCTCTTGTGCATACCTCAGTCACTGCACAGGGTGCCTGGTGCCGACCAGCAGAAGTGCATGGAGGGAGCTCCTGTAAGTTGTCAAGTGAGGGGTGGTTTAGTTCAGCTACTGATGTGAAATGTCACATTTCAGCCGGGTTCTCTTTCGAAGTCCAAACCCCCAATGCTTCATGTCTTTTAGCCCCACTAGAGGAATGTTGTAGGGGGCTAGCCAATCAGATTGTGCGGAGCGCGGTCCATAACTATCCGTACAGGCCCTCGGCTGGAGCTCCCACCAGGCCAGGATCTATTTAGGGAGACAGCTGGGGGTGGTGACAGCCGGCACCGTCACGTGCTAATAGCATTACTGACCTTCCTGCCAGTCAATAATGTCACTTATCGGCCCTTCTCCTGTTGCGCACGCGCCTCGGCTCGGGCCCATATGTTCTCTCGGGGCCATTACGTAGTGTTATTGAATGTCTCTGGTGTCAGCAGTGCCTCGCTTCGGTTTGTCTGTAGTGTGAAGGAAGCGTGCAGTGCTGCTGTCCATGCTGTGCTGTACTTGTCTGTAGTATGAAGGAAGCGTGCAGCGCTGCTGTCCATGCTGTGCTGTAGGTTTGTCTGTAGTGTGAGTATGTGAAGGAAGCGTGCAGCGCTGCTGTCCATGCTGTGCTGTAAGCTTGTATGTAGTGTGAGTATGTGAAGGAAGCGTGCAGCGCTGCTGTCCATGCTGTGCTGTAAGCTTGTCTGTAGTGTGAAGGAAGCGTGCAGCGCTGCTGACAATGCTGTGCTGTAAGCTTGTCTGTAGTGTGAAGGAAGCGTGCAGCGCTGCTGTCCATGCTGTGCTGTAAGCTTGTCTGTAGTTTGAAGGAAGCGTGCAGCGCTGCTGCCCATGCTGTGCTGTAGGTTTGTCTGTAGTGTAAAGGAAGTTTGCAGTTCTGCTGTCCATGTTGTGCTGTAAGCTTGTCTGTAGTGTGAAGGAAGCGTGCAGCGCTGCTGCCTCATGCTGTGCTGTAGGTTTGTATGTAGTGTAAAGGAAGTTTGCAGTTCTGCTGTCCATGTTGTGCTGTAAGCTTGTCTGTAGTGTGAAGGAAGCGTGCAGCGCTGCTGCCCATGCTGTGCTGTAGGTTTGTCTGTAGTGTGAAGGAAGCGTGCAGTGTTGCTGCCCATGCTGTGCTGTAGGTTTGTCTGTAGTGTGAAGGAAGCGTGCAGTGTTGCTGCCCATGCTGTGCTGTAGGTTTGTCTGTAGTGTGAAGGAAGCGTGCAGCGCTGCTGTCCATGCTGTGCTGTAGGTTTGTCTGTAGTGTGAAGGAAGTTTGCAGTTCTGCTGTCCATGCTGTGCTGTAAGCTTGTCTGTAGTGTGAAGGAAGCGTGCTGTGTTGCTGCCCATGCTGTGCTGTAGGTTTGTCTGTAGTGTGAAGGAAGCGTGCAGTGCTGCTGTCCATGCTGTAGGTTTGTCTGTAGTGTGAAGGAAGTTTGCAGTTCTGCTGTCCATGCTGTGCTGTAAGTTTGTATGTAGTGTGAGTATGTGAAGGAAGCGTGCAGTGCTGCTGTCCATGCTGTGTTGTAAGTTTGTCTGTAGTGCGAGTATGTGAAGGAAGCGTGCAGTGCTGCTGTCCATGCTGTGCTGTACTTGTCTGTAGTATGAAGGAAGCGTGCAGCGCTGCTGTCCATGCTGTGCTGTAAGTTTGTCTGTAGTGTGAGTATGTGAAGGAAGCGTGCAGCGCTGCTGTCCATGCTGTGCTGTAAGCTTGTCTGTAGTGTGAGTATGTGAAGGAAGCGTGCAGCGCTGCTGTCCATTCTGTGCTGTAAGCTTGTCTGTAGTGTGAGTATGTGAAGGAAGCGTGCAGCGCTGCTGTCCATGCTGTGCTGTAGGTTTGTAAATAAAAAATGTAAATCCGGATTTGTAAAGCACGAACTACTCACCCTTACGGGTCTCAAGGCGCTGGGGGCCGTCGTGGAAATTAAGTGAGCTATTGCCCAGAGTCACAAGGTGCTGAGCTGCCGCCGGAGCCGGGGACCGAACCGTGAGCCCTGTGCTCCGAAGTCCGCTGCCCTGGCCGCTGCACCACACCTAGGTTTGTCTGTAGTGTGAAGGAAGCGTGCAGTGCTGCTGTCCATGCTGTGCTGTACTTGTCTGTAGTATGAAGGAAGCGTGCAGCGCTGCTGTCCATGCTGTGCTGTAAGCTTGTCTGTAGTGTGAGTATGTGAAGGAAGCGTGCAGCGCTGCTGTCCATGCTGTGCTGTAAGCTTGTCTGTAGTGTGAATATGTGAAGAAAGCGTGCAGTGCTGCTGTCCATGCTGTGCTGTAAGTTTGTCTGTAGTGTATGTGAAGGAAGCGTGCAGCGCTGCTGTCCATGCTGTGCTGTAAGCTTGTCTGTAGTGTGCGTATGTGAAGGAAGCGTGCAGCGCTGCTGTCCATGCTGTGCTGCGAGCTTGTCTGTAGTGTGAGTATGTGAAGGAAGCGTGCAGTGCTGCTGTCCATGCTGTGCTGTAAGCTTGTCTGTAGTGTGAGTATGTGAAGGAAGCGTGCAGCGCTGCTGTCCATGCTGTGCTGTGAGCTTGTCTGTAGTGTGAGTATGTGAAGGAAGCGTGCAGCGCTGCTGTCCATGCTGTGCTGCAAGCTTGTCTGTAGTGTGAGTATGTGAAGGAAGCGTGCAGCGCTGCTGTCCATGCTGTGCTGTAGGTTTGTCTGTAGTGTGAAGGAAGCGTGCAGTGTTGCTGCCCATGCTGTGCTGTAGGTTTGTCTGTAGTGTGAAGGAAGCGTGCAGTGTTGCTGCCCATGCTGTGCTGTAGGTTTGTCTGTAGTGTGAAGGAAGCGTGCAGTGCTGCTGTCCATGATGTGCTGTAAGCTTGTCTGTAGTGTGAGTATGTGAAGGAAGCGTGCAGCACTGCTGTCCATGCTGTGTTGTAAGATTGTCTGTAGTGAGTATGTGAAGGAAGCGTGCAGCGCTGCTGTCCATGCTGTGCTGTAAGCTTGTCTGTAATGTGAAGGAAGCGTGCAGCGCTGCTGTCCATGCTGTGCTGTAAGCTTGTCTGTAGTGTGAAGGAAGCGTGCAGCGCTGCTGCCCATGCTGTGCTGTAGGTTTGTCTGTAGTGTAAAGGAAGTTTGCAGTTCTGCTGTCCATGCTGTGCTGTAAGCTTGTCTGTAGTGTGAAGGAAGCGTGCAGCGCTGCTGCCCATGCTGTGCTGTAGGTTTGTCTGTAGTGTAAAGGAAGTTTGCAGTTCTGCTGTCCATGCTGTGCTGTAAGCTTGTCTGTAGTGTGAAGGAAGCATGCAGCGCTGCTGCCCATGCTGTGCTGTAGGTTTGTCTGTAGTGTGAAGGAAGCGTGCAGTGTTGCTGCCCATGCTGTGCTGTAGGTTTGTCTGTAGTGTGAAGGAAGCGTGCAGTGTTGCTGCCCATGCTGTGCTGTAGGTTTGTCTGTAGTGTGAATGAAGCGTGCAGTGTTGCTGCCCATGCTGTGCTGTAGGTTTGTCTGTAGTGTGAAGGAAGCGTGCAGTGTTGCTGCCCATGCTGTGCTGTAGGTTTGTCTGTAGTGTGAAGGAAGCGTGCAGCGCTGCTGTCCATGCTGTGCTGTAGGTTTGTCTGTAGTGTGAAGGAAGTTTGCAGTTCTGCTGTCCATGCTGTGCTGTAAGCTTGTCTGTAGTGTGAAGGAAGCGTGCTGTGTTGCTGCCCATGCTGTGCTGTAGGTTTGTCTGTAGTGTGAAGGAAGCGTGCAGTGCTGCTGTCCATGCTGTAGGTTTGTCTGTAGTGTGAAGGAAGTTTGCAGTTCTGCTGTCCATGCTGTGCTGTAAGTTTGTATGTAGTGTGAGTATGTGAAGGAAGCGTGCAGTGCTGCTGTCCATGCTGTGTTGTAAGTTTGTCTGTAGTGTGAGTATGTGAAGGAAGCGTGCAGTGCTGCTGTCCATGCTGTGCTGTACTTGTCTGTAGTATGAAGGAAGCGTGCAGCGCTGCTGTCCATGCTGTGCTGTAAGTTTGTCTGTAGTGTGAGTATGTGAAGGAAGCGTGCAGCGCTGCTGTCCATGCTGTGCTGTAAGCTTGTCTGTAGTGTGAGTATGTGAAGGAAGCGTGCAGCGCTGCTGTCCATTCTGTGCTGTAAGCTTGTCTGTAGTGTGAGTATGTGAAGGAAGCGTGCAGCGCTGCTGTCCGTGCTGTAAGTTTGTCTGTAGTGAGAGTATGTGAAGGAAGCGTGCAGCGCTGCTGTCCATGCTGTGCTGTAGGTTTGTAAATAAAAAAATGTAAATCCGGATTTGTAAAGCACGAACTACTCACCCTTACGGGTCTCAAGGCGCTGGGGGCCGTCGTGGAAATTAAGTGAGCTATTGCCCAGAGTCACAAGGTGCTGAGCTGCCGCCGGAGCCGGGGACCGAACCGTGAGCCCTGTGCTCCGAAGTCCGCTGCCCTGGCCGCTGCACCACACCTAGGTTTGTCTGTAGTGTGAAGGAAGCGTGCAGTGCTGCTGTCCATGCTGTGCTGTACTTGTCTGTAGTATGAAGGAAGCGTGCAGCGCTGCTGTCCATGCTGTGCTGTAAGCTTGTCTGTAGTGTGAGTATGTGAAGGAAGCGTGCAGCGCTGCTGTCCATGCTGTGCTGTAAGCTTGTCTGTAGTGTGAATATGTGAAGAAAGCGTGCAGTGCTGCTGTCCATGCTGTGCTGTAAGTTTGTCTGTAGTGTATGTGAAGGAAGCGTGCAGCGCTGCTGTCCATGCTGTGCTGTAAGTTTGTCTGTAGTGTATGTGAAGGAAGCGTGCAGCGCTGCTGTCCATGCTGTGCTGTAAGCTTGTCTGTAGTGTGAGTATGTGAAGGAAGCATGCAGCGCTGCTGTCCATGCTGTGCTGCGAGCTTGTCTGTAGTGTGAGTATGTGAAGGAAGCGTGCAGCGCTGCTGTCCATGCTGTGCTGTAAGCTTGTCTGTAGTGAGTATGTGAAGGAAGCGTGCAGTGCTGCTGTCCATGCTGTGCTGTGAGCTTGTCTGTAGTGTGAGTATGTGAAGGAAGCGTGCAGCGCTGCTGTCCATGCTGTGCTGTACTTGTCTGTAGTATGAAGGAAGCGTGCAGTGCTGCTGTCCATGCTGTGCTGTACTTGTCTGTAGTATGAAGGAAGCGGGCAGCGCTGCTGTCCATGCTGTGCTGTAAGCTTGTCTGTAGTGTGAGTATGTGAAGGAAGCGTGCAGCGCTGCTGTCCATGCTGTGCTGTAAGCTTGTCTGTAGTGTGAGTATGTGAAGGAAGCGTGCAGCGCTGCTGTCCATGCTGTGCTGTAGGTTTGTCTGTAGTGTGAAGGAAGCGTGCAGTGTTGCTGCCCATGCTGTGCTGTAGGTTTGTCTGTAGTGTGAATGAAGCGTGCAGTGTTGCTGCCCATGCTGTGCTGTAGGTTTGTCTGTAGTGTGAAGGAAGCGTGCAGTGTTGCTGCCCATGCTGTGCTGTAGGTTTGTCTGTAGTGTGAAGGAAGTTTGCAGTTCTGCTGTCCATGCTGTGCTGTAAGCTTGTCTGTAGTGTGAGTATGTGAAGGAAGCGTGCAGCGCTGCTGTCCATGCTGTGCTGTAAGCTTGTCTGTAGTGTGAGTATGTGAAGGAAGCGTGCAGCGCTGCTGTCCATGCTGTGCTGTAAGCTTGTCTGTAGTGTGAGTATGTGAAGGAAGCGTGCAGCGCTGCTGTCCATGCTGTGCTGTAAGCTTGTCTGTAGTGTGAGTATGTGAAGGAAGCGTGCAGCGCTGCTGTCCATGCTGTGCTGTAAGCTTGTCTGTAGTGTGAGTATGTGAAGGAAGCGTGCAGCGCTGCTGTCCATGCTGTGCTGTAAGCTTGTCTGTAGTGAGTATGTGAAGGAAGCGTGCAGCGCTGCTGTCCATGCTGTGCTGTAAGTTTGTCTGTAGTGTGAGTATGTGAAGGAAGCGTGCTGCGCTGCTGTCCATGCTGTGCTGTAGGTTTGTCTGTAGTGTGAAGGAAGCGTGCTGCGCTGCTGTCCATGCTGTGCTGTACTTGTCTGTAGTGTGAAGGAAGCGTGCAGTGCTGCTGTCCATGCTGTGCTGTACTTGTCTGTAGTATGAAGGAAGCGGGCAGCGCTGCTGTCCATGCTGTGCTGTAAGCTTGTCTGTAGTGTGAGTATGTGAAGGAAGCGTGCAGCGCTGCTGTCCATGCTGTGCTGTAAGCTTGTCTGTAGTGTGAGTATGTGAAGGAAGCGTGCAGCGCTGCTGTCCATGCTGTGCTGTAGGTTT
This sequence comes from Calotriton arnoldi, assembly GCA_963921515.1. Taxonomy (NCBI): domain Eukaryota; kingdom Metazoa; phylum Chordata; class Amphibia; order Caudata; family Salamandridae; genus Calotriton; species Calotriton arnoldi. The sequence continues at coordinate 1,145,954 of CAWUFW010000681.1, forward strand.
GTCTGTAGTGTGAAGGAAGCGTGCAGTGTTGCTGCCCATGCTGTGCTGTAGGTTTGTCTGTAGTGTGAAGGAAGCGTGCAGTGTTGCTGCCCATGCTGTGCTGTAGGTTTGTCTGTAGTGTGAAGGAAGCGTGCAGTGTTGCTGCCCATGCTGTGCTGTAGGTTTGTCTGTAGTGTGAAGGAAGCGTGCAGTGTTGCTGCCCATGCTGTGCTGTAGGTTTGTCTGTAGTGTGAAGGAAGCGTGCAGTGTTGCTGCCCATGCTGTGCTGTAGGTTTGTCTGTAGTGTGAATGAAGCGTGCAGTGTTGCTGCCCATGCTGTGCTGTAGGTTTGTCTGTAGTGTGAAGGAAGCGTGCAGTGTTGCTGCCCATGCTGTGCTGTAGGTTTGTCTGTAGTGTGAAGGAAGCGTGCAGCGCTGCTGTCCATGCTGTGCTGTAGGTTTGTCTGTAGTGTGAAGGAAGTTTGCAGTTCTGCTGTCCATGCTGTGCTGTAAGCTTGTCTGTAGTGTGAAGGAAGCGTGCAGTACTGCTGTCCATGCTGTAGGTTTGTCTGTAGTGTGAAGGAAGTTTGCAGTTCTGCTGTCCATGCTGTGCTGTAAGTTTGTATGTAGTGTGAGTATGTGAAGGAAGCGTGCAGTGCTGCTGTCCATGCTGTGTTGTAAGTTTGTCTGTAGTGTGAGTATGTGAAGGAAGCGTGCAGTGCTGCTGTCCATGCTGTGCTGTACTTGTCTGTAGTATGAAGGAAGCGTGCAGCGCTGCTGTCCATGCTGTGCTGTAAGTTTGTCTGTAGTGTGAGTATGTGAAGGAAGCGTGCAGCGCTGCTGTCCATGCTGTGCTGTAAGCTTGTCTGTAGTGTGAGTATGTGAAGGAAGCGTGCAGCGCTGCTGTCCATTCTGTGCTGTAAGCTTGTCTGTAGTGTGAGTATGTGAAGGAAGCGTGCAGCGCTGCTGTCCGTGCTGTAAGTTTGTCTGTAGTGAGAGTATGTGAAGGAAGCGTGCAGCGCTGCTGTCCATGCTGTGCTGTAGGTTTGTAAATAAAAAATGTAAATCCGGATTTGTAAAGCACGAACTACTCACCCTTACGGGTCTCAAGGCGCTGGGGGCCGTCGTGGAAATTAAGTGAGCTATTGCCCAGAGTCACAAGGTGCTGAGCTGCCGCCGGAGCCGGGGACCGAACCGTGAGCCCTGTGCTCCAAGTCCGCTGCCCTGGCCGCTGCACCACACCTAGGTTTGTCTGTAGTGTGAAGGAAGCGTGCAGTGCTGCTGTCCATGCTGTGCTGTACTTGTCTGTAGTATGAAGGAAGCGTGCAGCGCTGCTGTCCATGCTGTGCTGTAAGCTTGTCTGTAGTGTGAGTATGTGAAGGAAGCGTGCAGCGCTGCTGTCCATGCTGTGCTGTAAGCTTGTCTGTAGTGTGAATATGTGAAGAAAGCGTGCAGTGCTGCTGTCCATGCTGTGCTGTAAGTTTGTCTGTAGTGTATGTGAAGGAAGCGTGCAGCGCTGCTGTCCATGCTGTGCTGTAAGTTTGTCTGTAGTGTATGTGAAGGAAGCGTGCAGCGCTGCTGTCCATGCTGTGCTGTAAGCTTGTCTGTAGTGTGAGTATGTGAAGGAAGCGTGCAGCGCTGCTGTCCATGCTGTGCTGCGAGCTTGTCTGTAGTGTGAGTATGTGAAGGAAGCGTGCAGCGCTGCTGTCCATGCTGTGCTGTAAGCTTGTCTGTAGTGTGAGTATGTGAAGGAAGCGTGCAGTGCTGCTGTCCATGCTGTGCTGTGAGCTTGTCTGTAGTGTGAGTATGTGAAGGAAGCGTGCAGCGCTGCTGTCCATGCTGTGCTGTGAGCTTGTCTGTAGTGAGTATGTGAAGGAAGCGTGCAGCGCTGCTGTCCATGCTGTGCTGCAAGCTTGTCTGTAGTGTGAGTATGTGAAGGAAGCGGGCAGCGCTGCTGTCCATGCTGTGCTGTAAGCTTGTCTGTAGTGTGAGTATGTGAAGGAAGCGTGCAGCGCTGCTGTCCATGCTGTGCTGTAAGCTTGTCTGTAGTGTGAGTATGTGAAGGAAGCGTGCAGCGCTGCTGTCCATGCTGTGCTGTAAGCTTGTCTGTAGTGTGAGTATGTGAAGGAAGCGTGCAGCGCTGCTGTCCGTGCTGTAAGCTTGTCTGTAGTGTGAGTATGTGAAGGAAGCGTGCAGCGCTGCTGTCCATGCTGTGCTGTAAGCTTGTCTGTAGTGTATGTGAAGGAAGCGTGCAGTGTTGCTGCCAATGCTGTGCTGTAAGTTTGTCTGTAGTGTGAGTATGTGAAGGAAGCGTGCAGCGCTGCTGTCCATGCTGTGCTGTAAGTTTGTCTGTAGTGTGAGTATGTGAAGGAAGCGTGCAGCGCTGCTGTCCATGCTGTGCTGTAAGCTTGTCTGTAGTGTGAGTATGTGAAGGAAGCGTGCAGCGCTGCTGTCCATGCTGTGCTGTAAGCTTGTCTGTAGTGTATGTGAAGGAAGGGTGCAGTGTTGCTGCCAATGCTGTGCTGTAAGTTTGTCTGTAGTGTGAGTATGTGAAGGAAGCGTGCAGCGCTGCTGTCCATGCTGTGCTGTAAGCTTGTCTGTAGTGTGAGTATGTGAAGGAAGCGTGCAGCGCTGCTGTCCATGCTGTGCTGTAAGCTTGTCTGTAGTGTGAGTATGTGAAGGAAGCGTGCAGCGCTGCTGTCCATGCTGTGCTGTAAGCTTGTCTGTTGTGTGAGTATGTGAAGGAAGCGTGCAGCGCTGCTGTCCATGCTGTGCTGTAAGCTTGTCTGTAGTGAGTATGTGAAGGAAGCGTGCAGCGCTGCTGTCCATGCTGTGCTGTAAGTTTGTCTGTAGTGTGAGTATGTGAAGGAAGCGTGCTGCGCTGCTGTCCATGCTGTGCTGTAGGTTTGTCTGTAGTGTGAAGGAAGCGTGCTGCGCTGCTGTCCATGCTGTGCTGTACTTGTCTGTAGTGTGAAGGAAGCGTGCAGTGCTGCTGTCCATGCTGTGCTGTACTTGTCTGTAGTATGAAGGAAGCGTGCAGCGCTGCTGTCCATGCTGTGCTGTAAGCTTGTCTGTAGTGTGAGTATGTGAAGGAAGCGTGCAGCGCTGCTGTCCATGCTGTGCTGTAAGCTTGTCTGTAGTGTGAGTATGTGAAGGAAGCGTGCAGCGCTGCTGTCCATGCTGTGCTGTAAGCTTGTCTGTAGTGAGTATGTGAAGGAAGCGTGCAGCGCTGCTGTCCATGCTGTGCTGTAAGCTTGTCTGTAGTGTGAGCATGTGAAGGAAGCGTGCAGCGCTGCTGTCCATGCTGTGCTGTAAGTTTGTCTGTAGTGTATGTGAAGGAAGCTTGCAGTGCTGCTGTCCATGCTGTGCTGTAGGTTTGTCTGTAGTGTGAGTATGTGAAGGAAGCGTGCAGCGCTGCTGTCCATGCTGTGCTGTAGGTTTGTCTGTAGTGTGAGTATGTGAAGGAAGCTTGCAGTGCTGCTGTCCATGCTGTGCTGTAGGTTTGTCTGTAGTGTGAGTATGTGAAGGAAGCGTGCAGTGCTGCTGTCCATGCTGTGCTGTAAGCTTGTCTGTAGTGTGAGTATGTGAAGGAAGCTTGCAGTGCTGCTGTCCATGCTGTGCTGTAGGTTTGTCTGTAGTGTATGTGAAGGAAGCGTGCAGCGCTGCTGTCCATGCTGTGCTGTAAGCTTGTCTGTAGTGTGAGTATGTGAAGGAAGCGTCCAGCGCTGCTGTCCATGCTGTGCTGTAAGTTTGTCTGTAGTGTGAGTATGTGAAGGAAGCTTGCAGTGCTGCTGTCCATGCTGTGCTGTAGGTTTGTCTGTAGTGAGTATGTGAAGGAAGCGTGCAGTGCTGCTGTCCATGCTGTGCTGTAAGCTTGTCTGTAGTGTGAGTATGTGAAGGAAGCATGCAGTGCTGTCCATGCTGTGCTGTAGGTTTGTCTGTAGTGTGAGTATGTGAAGGAAGCTTGCAGTGCTGCTGTCCATGCTGTGCTGTAGGTTTGTCTGTAGTGTGAGTATGTGAAGGAAGCTTGCAGTGCTGCTGTCCATGCTGTGCTGTAGGTTTGTCTGTAGTGTGAGTATGTGAAGGAAGCTTGCAGTGCTGCTGTCCATGCTGTGCTGTAGGTTTGTCTGTAGTGTGAGTATGTGAAGGAAGCGTGCAGTGCTGCTGTCCATGCTGTGCTGTAAGTTTGTCTGTAGTGTGAGTATGTGAAGGAAGCGTGCAGCGCTGCTGTCCATGCTGTGCTGTAAGCTTGTCTGTAGTGTGAGTATGTGAAGGAAGCGTGCAGTGTTGCTGCCCATGCTGTGCTGTAAGTTTGTCTGTAGTGTGAGTATGTGAAGGAAGCTTGCAGTGCTGCTGTCCATGCTGTGCTGTAGGTTTGTCTGTAGTGTGAGTATGTGAAGGAAGCGTGCAGTGCTGCTGTCCATGCTGTGCTGTAAGCTTGTCTGTAGTGTGAGTATGTGAAGGAAGCTTGCAGTGCTGCTGTCCATGCTGTGCTGTAGGTTTGTCTGTTGTGTGAGTATGTGAAGGAAGCTTGCAGTGCTGCTGTCCATGCTGTGCTGTAAGCTTGTCTGTAGTGTGAGTATGTGAAGGAAGCATGCAGTGCTGTCCATGCTGTGCCCTCTCTGATTGTGACGCAGCTTACACCGCTGTCCCTGTTCAGTGCGTCAGGGAAGCTTGCAGTGCTGCTGCCCATCCCTCAATCCTAAAAACCCTTTCTACATACAAACTCCACCTATCTCTGAACCCTTAAAACACCACACTGCCCTAAACTCCACCCTTTTCCCGAACGCCAAAAACCCTTCGCCACCCCAAACTTCTACCCATCACTGAGCCTTAAACACTCCCAAGCCCGAACTCCACCCATCCGTAAAACCTAAAAAAACCTCAACACCCCTACACGCCACCCATCCCTGATCCCTAAAAAAAACCCTGATCACCCCTAAACTTCACCTGTCCATCAACCCTAAAAAACCTTCATCGCCCCTCAACATCGCACATCCCTGAATCCAAAAAACCCTCACTACCCCCGAGCCTTCAGCCAAGTGTACGATTTTGGACGTTTCCTTAAAATCATCTTTCCTTTAAAATGCTCCCTTTAACTTACGATTTATTTGTATCTCCTTAAAATTGTCTTTCCTAAAAATAGTTTTCCGTGATTTGGTTTCCTCCACTGTGGTTTCTCAGTTTTCTTTTTTCCATTAATTCGCATACACCCCTCAGAACTAGTACAATACTTTTAATGGGAGTTTACCTGCGCCTCTCGGCACTAGCGCTTTTAATGGGAGTTTACCTGCGCCTCTCGGCACTAGCGCTTTTAATGGGAGTTTACCTGCGCCTCTCGGCACTAGCGCTTTTAATGGGAGTTTACCTGCGCCTCTCGGCACTAGCGCTTTAATGGGAGTTTACCTGCGCTTCTCGGCACTAGCGCTTTTAATGGGAGTTTACCTGCGCCTCTCGGCACTAGCGCTTTTAATGGGAGTTTACCTGCGCCTCTCGGCACTAGCGCTTTTAATGGGAGTTTACCTGCGCTTCTCGGCACTAGCGCTTTTAATGGGAGTTTACCTGCGCCTCTCGGCACTAGCGCTTTTAATGGGAGTTTACCTGCGCCTCTCAGCACTAGCGCTTTTAATGGGAGTTTACCTGCGCCTCTCGGCACTAGCGCTTTTAATGGGAGTTTACCTGCGCCTCTCGGCACTAGCGCTTTTAATGGGAGTTTACCTGCGCCTCTCGGCACTAGCGCTTTAATGGGAGTTTACCTGCGCCTCTCGGCACTAGCGCTTTTAATGGGAGTTTACCTGCGCCTCTCGGCACTAGCGCTTTTAATGGGAGTTTACCTGCGCCTCTCGGCACTAGCGCTTTTAATGGGAGTTTACCTGCGCCTCTCGGCACTAGCGCTTTTAATGGGAGTTTACCTGCGCCTCTCGGCACTAGCGCTTTTAATGGGAGTTTACCTGCGCCTCTCGGCACTAGCGCTTTTAATGGGAGTTCACCTGCGCCTCTCGGCACTAGCGCTTTTAATGGGAGTTTACCTGCGCCTCTCGGCACTATCGCTTTTAATGGGAGTTTACCTGCGCCTCTCGGCACTAGCGCTTTTAATGGGAGTTTACCTGCGCTTCTCGGCACTAGCGCTTTTAATGGGAGTTTACCTGCGCTCTCGGCACTAGCGCTTTAATGGGAGTTTACCTGCGCCTCTCGGCACTAGCGCTTTTAATGGGAGTTTACCTGCGCTTCTCGGCACTAGCGCTTTAATGGGATTTTACCTGCGCTTCTCGGCACTAGCGCTTTTAATGGGAGTTTACCTGCGCTTCTCGGCACTAGCGCTTTTAATGGGAGTTTACCTGCGCCTCTCGGCACTAGCGCTTTTAATGGGAGTTTACCTGCGCTTCTCGGCACTAGCGCTTTTAATGGGAGTTTACCTGCGCTTCTCGGCACTAGCGCTTTTAATGGGAGTTTACTTCTCGGCACTAGCACTTTTAATGGGAGTTTACCTGCGCCTCTCGGCACTAGCGCTTTTAATGGGAGTTTACCTGCGCTTCTCGGCACTAGCGCTTTTAATGGGAGTTTACCTGCGCCTCTCGGCACTAGCGCTTTTAATGGGAGTTTACCTGCGCTTCTCGGCACTAGCGCTTTTAATGGGAGTTTACCTGCGCTTCTCGGCACTAGCGCTTTTAATGGGAGTTTACTTCTCGGCACTAGCACTTTTAATGGGAGTTTACCTGCGCCTCTCGGCACTAGCGCTTTTAATGGGAGTTTACCTGCGCCTCTCGGCACTAGCGCTTTAATGGGAGTTTACCTGCGCCTCTCGGCACTAGCGCTTTTAATGGGAGTTTACCTGCGCCTCTCGGCACTAGCGCTTTTAATGGGAGTTTACCTGCGCCTCTCGGCACTAGCGCTTTTAATGGGAGTTTACCTGCGCCTCTCGGCACTAGCGCTTTTAATGGGAGTTTACCTGCGCCTCTCGGCATTTAGCGCTTTTAATGGGAGTTTACCTGCGCCTCTCGGCACTAGCGCTTTTAATGGGAGTTTACCTGCGCCTCTCGGCACTAGCGCTTTTAATGGGAGTTTACCTGCGCCTCTCGGCACTAGCGCTTTTAATGGGAGTTTACCTGCGCCTCTCGGCACTAGCGCTTTTAATGGGAGTTTACCTGCGCCTCTCGGCACTAGCGCTTTTAATGGGAGTTTACCTGCGCCTCTCGGCACTAGCGCTTTTAATGGGAGTTTACCTGCGCCTCTCGGCACTAGCGCTTTTAATGGGAGTTTACCTGCGCCTCTCGGCACTAGCGCTTTTAATGGGAGTTTACCTGCGCCTCTCGGCACTAGCGCTTTTAATGGGAGTTTACCTGCGCCTCTCGGCACTAGCGCTTTTAATGGGAGTTTACCTGCGCCTCTCGGCACTAGCGCTTTTAATGGGAGTTTACCTGCGCCTCTCGGCACTAGCGCTTTTAATGGGAGTTTACCTGCGCCTCTCGGCACTAGCGCTTTTAATGGGAGTTTACCTGCGCCTCTCGGCACTAGCGCTTTTAATGGGAGTTTACCTGCGCCTCTCGGCACTATCGCTTTTAATGGGAGTTTACCTGCGCCTCTCGGCACTAGCGCTTTTAATGGGAGTTTACCTGCGCTTCTCGGCACTAGCGCTTTTAATGGGAGTTTACCTGCGCTTCTCGATCCTAGCGCATTTAATGGGAGTTTACCTGCGCCTCTCGGCACTAGCGCTTTTAATGGGAGTTTACCTGCGCCTCTCGGCACTAGCGCTTTTAATGGGAGTTTACCTGCGCCTCTCGGCACTAGCGCTTTTAATGGGAGTTTACCTGCGCCTCTCGGCACTAGCGCTTTTAATGGGAGTTTACCTGCGCCTCTCGGCACTAGCGCTTTTAATGGGAGTTTACCTGCGCCTCTCGGCACTAGCGCTTTTAATGGGAGTTTACCTGCGCCTCTCGGCACTAGCGCTTTTAATGGGAGTTTACCTGCGCCTCTCGGCACTATCGCTTTTAATGGGAGTTTACCTGCGCCTCTCGGCACTAGCGCTTTTAATGGGAGTTTACCTGCGCTTCTCGGCACTAGCGCTTTTAATGGGATTTTACCTGCGCTTCTCGGCACTAGCGCTTTTAATGGGAGTTTACCTGCGCTTCTCGGCACTAGCGCTTTTAATGGGAGTTTACCTGCGCCTCTCGGCACTAGCGCTTTTAATGGGAGTTTACCTGCGCTTCTCGGCACTAGCGCTTTTAATGGGAGTTTACCTGCGCTTCTCGGCACTAGCGCTTTTAATGGGAGTTTACTTCTCGGCACTAGCACTTTTAATGGGAGTTTACCTGCGCCTCTCGGCACTAGCGCTTTTAATGGGAGTTTACCTGCGCTTCTCGGCACTAGCGCTTTTAATGGGAGTTTACCTGCGCCTCTCGGCACTAGCGCTTTTAATGGGAGTTTACCTGCGCTCTCGGCACTAGCGCTTTTAATGGGAGTTTACCTGCGCTTCTCGGCACTAGCGCTTTTAATGGGAGTTTACTTCTCGGCACTAGCACTTTTAATGGGAGTTTACCTGCGCCTCTCGGCACTAGCGCTTTTAATGGGAGTTTACCTGCGCCTCTCGGCACTAGCGCTTTTAATGGGAGTTTACCTGCGCCTCTCGGCACTAGCGCTTTTAATGGGAGTTTACCTGCGCTTCTCGGCACTAGCGCTTTTAATGGGAGTTTACCGGCGCCTCTCGGCACTAGCGCTTTTAATGGGAGTTTACCTGCGCCTCTCGGCACTAGCGCTTTTAATGGGAGTTTACCTGCGCCTCTCGGCACTAGCGCTTTTAATGGGAGTTTACCTGCGCCTCTCGGCACTAGCGCTTTTAATGGGAGTTTACCTGCGCCTCTCGGCACTAGCGCTTTTAATGGGAGTTTACCTGCGCCTCTCGGCACTAGCGCTTTTAATGGGAGTTTACCTGCGCTTCTCGGCACTAGCGCTTTTAATGGGAGTTTACCTGCGCCTCTCGGCACTAGCGCTTTTAATGGGAGTTTACCTGCGCTTCTCGGCACTAGCGCTTTTAATGGGAGTTTACCTGCGCTTCTCGGCACTAGCGCTTTTAATGGGAGTTTACCTGCGCTTCTCGGCACTAGCGCTTTTATTGGGAGTTTACCTAGCGCCTCTCGGCACTAGCGCTTTTAATGGGAGTTTACCTGCGCCTCTCGGCACTAGCGCTTTTAATGGGAGTTTACCTGCGCTTCTCGGCACTAGCGCTTTTAATGGGAGTTTACCTGCGCTTCTCGGCACTAGCGCTTTTAATGGGAGTTTACCTGCGCTTCTCGGCACTAGCGCTTTTAATGGGAGTTTACCTGCGCTTCCGGCACTAGCGCTTTTAATGGGAGTTTACCTGCGCCTCTCGGCACTAGCGCTTTTAATGGGAGTTTACCTGCGCTTCTCGGCACTAGCGCTTTAATGGGAGTTTACCTGCGCTTCTCGGCACTAGCGCTTTTAATGGGAGTTTACCTGCGCTTCTCGGCACTAGCGCTTTTAATGGGAGTTTACCTGCGCCTCTCGGCACTAGCGCTTTTAATGGGAGTTTACCTGCGCTTCTCGGCACTAGCGCTTTTAATGGGAGTTTACCTGCGCCTCTCGGCACTAGCGCTTTTAATGGGAGTTTACCTGCGCTTCTCGGCACTAGCGCTTTTAATGGGAGTTTACCTGCGCTTCTCGGCACTAGCGCTTTTAATGGGAGTTTACCTGCGCTTCTCGGCACTAGCGCTTTTAATGGGAGTTTACCTGCGCCTCTCGGCACTAGCGCTTTTAATGGGAGTTTACCTGCGCCTCTCGGCACTAGCGCTTTTAATGGGAGTTTACCTGCGCCTCTCGGCACTAGCGCTTTTAATGGGAGTTTACCTGCGCCTCTCGGCACTAGCGCTTTTAATGGGAGTTTACCTGCGCCTCTCGGCACTAGCGCTTTTAATGGGAGTTTACCTGCGCTTCTCGGCCCTAGCGCTTTTAATGGGAGTTTACCTGCGCCTCTCGGCACTAGCGCTTTAATGGGAGTTTACCTGCGCCTCTCGGCACTAGCGCTTTTAATGGGAGTTTACCTACGCCTCTCGGCACTAGCGCTTTTAATGGAGTTTACCTGCGCTTCTCGGCACTAGCGCTTTTAATGGGAGTTTACCTGCGCTCTCGGCACTAGCGCTTTAATGGGAGTTTACCTGCGCTCTCGGCACTAGCGCTTTTAATGGGAGTTTACCTGCGCCTCTCGGCACTAGCGCTTTAATGGGAGTTTACCTGCGCTTCTCGGCACTAGCGCTTTTAATGGGAGTTTACCTGCGCCTCTCGGCACTAGCGCTTTTAATGGGAGTTTACCTGCGCTTCTCGGCACTAGCGCTTTTAATGGGAGTTTACCTGCGCCTCTCGGCACTAGCGCTTTTAATGGGAGTTTACCTGCGCCTCTCGGCACTAGCGCTTTTAATGGGAGTTTACCTGCGCGCCTCGGCACTAGCGCTTTTAATGGGAGTTTACCTGCGCTTCTCGGCACTAGCGCTTTTAATGGGAGTTTACCTGCGCCTCTCGGCACTAGCGCTTTTAATGGGAGTTTACCTGCGCCTCTCGGCACTAGCGCTTTTAATGGGAGTTTACCTGCGCCTCTCGGCACTAGCGCTTTTAATGGGAGTTTACCTGCGCTTCTCGGCACTAGCGCTTTTAATGGGAGTTTACCTGCGCTTCTCGGCACTAGCGCTTTTAATGGGAGTTTACCTGCGCCTCTCGGCACTAGTGCTTTTAATGGGAGTTTACCTGCGCTTCTCGGCACTAGCGCTTTTAATGGGAGTTTACCTGCGCCTCTCGGCACTAGCGCTTTTAATGGGAGTTTACCTGCGCCTCTCGGCACTAGCGCTTTTAATGGGAGTTTACCTGCGCCTCTCGGCACTAGCGCTTTTAATGGGAGTTTACCTGCGCCTCTCGGCACTAGCGCTTTTAATGGGAGTTTACCTGCGCCTCTCGGCACTAGCGCTTTTAATGGGAGTTTACCTGCGCTTCTCGGCACTAGCGCTTTTAATGGGAGTTTACCTGCGCTTCTCGGCACTAGCGCTTTTAATGGGAGTTTACCTGCGCTTCTCGGCACTAGCGCTTTTAATGGGAGTTTACCTGCGCTTCTCGGCACTAGCGCTTTTAATGGGAGTTTACCTGCGCTTCTCGGCACTAGCGCTTTTAATGGGAGTTTACTTCTCGGCACTAGCACTTTTAATGGGAGTTTACCTGCGCCTCGTCGGCACTAGCGCTTTTAATGGGAGTTTACCTGCGCTTCTCGGCACTAGCGCTTTTAATGGGAGTTTACCTGCGCCTTCCTCGGCACTAGCGCTTTTAATGTGAGTTTACCTGCGCCTCTCGGCACTAGCGCTTTTAATGGGAGTTTACCTGCGCCTCTCGACACTAGCGCTTTTAATGGGAGTTTACCTGCGCTTCTCGGCACTAGCGCTTTTAATGGGAGTTTACCTGCGCCTCTCGGCACTAGCGCTTTTAATGGGAGTTTACCTGCGCCTCTCGGCACTAGCGCTTTTAATGGGAGTTTACCTGCGCTTCTCGGCACTAGCGCTTTTAATGGGAGTTTACCTGCGCTTCTCGGCACTAGCGCTTTTAATGGGAGTTTACCTGCGCCTCTCGGCACTAGAGCTTTTAATGGGAGTTTACCTGCGCTTCTCGGCACTAGCGCTTTTAATGGGAGTTTACCTGCGCTTCTCGGCACTAGCGCTTTTAATGGGAGTTTACTTCTCGGCACTAGCACTTTTAATGGGAGTTTACCTGCGCCTCTCGGCACTAGCGCTTTTAATGGGAGTTTACCTGCGCTTCTCGGCACTAGCGCTTTTAATGGGAGTTTACCTGCGCCTCTCGGCACTAGCGCTTTTAATGGGAGTTTACCTGCGCCTCTCGGCACTAGCGCTTTTAATGGGAGTTTACCTGCGCGCCTCGGCACTAGCGCTTTTAATGGGAGTTTACCTGCGCTTCTCGGCACTAGCGCTTTTAATGGGAGTTTACCTGCGCCTCTCGGCACTAGCGCTTTTAATGGGAGTTTACCTGCGCCTCTCGGCACTAGCGCTTTTAATGGGAGTTTACCTGCGCCTCTCGGCACTAGCGCTTTTAATGGGAGTTTACCTGCGCTTCTCGGCACTAGCGCTTTTAATGGGAGTTTACCTGCGCTTCTCGGCACTAGCGCTTTTAATGGGAGTTTACCTGCGCTTCTCGGCACTAGCGCTTTTAATGGGAGTTTACCTGCGCTTCTCGGCACTAGCTCTTTTAATGGGAGTTTACCTGCGCTTCTCGGCACTAGCGCTTTTATTGGGAGTTTACCTGCGCCTCTCGGCACTAGCGCTTTTAATGGGAGTTTACCTGCGCCTCTCGGCACTAGCGCTTTTAATGGGAGTTTACCTGCGCCTCTCGGCACTAGCGCTTTTAATGGGAGTTTACCTGCGCCTCTCGGCACTAGCGCTTTTAATGGGAGTTTACCTGCGCCTCTCGGCACTAGCGCTATTAATGGGAGTTTACCTGCGCTTCTCGGCACTAGCGCTTTTAATGGGAGTTTACCTGCGCTTCTCGGCACTAGCGCTTTTAATGGGAGTTTACCTGCGCTTCTCGGCACTAGCGCTTTTAATGGGAGTTTACCTGCGCTTCCTCGGCACTAGCACTTTTAATGGGAGTTTACCTGCGCCTCTCGGCACTAGCGCTTTTAATGGGAGTTTACCTGCGCTTCTCGGCACTAGCGCTTTTAATGGGAGTTTACCTGCGCCTCTCGGCACTAGCGCTTTTAATGGGAGTTTACCTGCGCCTCTCGGCACTAGCGCTTTTAATGTGAGTTTACCTGCGCCTCTCGGCACTAGCGCTTTTAATGGGAGTTTACCTGCGCCTCTCGACACTAGCGCTTTTAATGGGAGTTTACCTGCGCTTCTCGGCTAGCTACTGCGCTCTCAGCGCTTAATGGGAGTTTACCTGCGCCTCTCGGCACTAGCGCTTTTAATGGGAGTTTACCTGCGCCTCTCGGCACTAGCGCTTTTAATGGGAGTTTACCTGCGCTCTCGGCACTAGCGCTTTTAATGGGAGTTTACCTGCGCCTCTCGGCACTAGCGCTTTTAATGGGAGTTTACCTGCGCTTCTCGGCACTAGCGCTTTTAATGGGAGTTTACCTGCGCTTCTCGGCACTAGCGCTTTTAATGGGAGTTTACCTGCACTTCTCGGCACTAGCGCTTTTAATGGGAGTTTAACTGCGCTTCTCGGCACTAGCGCTTTTAATGGGAGTTTACCTGCGCCTCTCGGCACTAGCGCTTTTAATGGGAGTTTACCTGCGCCTCTCGGCACTAGCGCTTTTAATGGGAGTTTACCTGCGCCTCTCGGCACTAGCGCTTTTAATGGGAGTTTACCTGCGCCTCTCGGCACTAGCGCTTTTAATGGGAGTTTACCTGCGCCTCTCGGCACTAGCGCTTTTAATGGGAGTTTACCTGCGCTTCTCGGCACTAGCGCTTTTAATGGGAGTTTACCTGCGCTTCTCGGCACTAGCGCTTTTAATGGGAGTTTACCTGCACTTCTCGGCACTAGCGCTTTTAATGGGAGTTTAACTGCGCTTCTCGGCACTAGCGCTTTTATTGGGAGTTTACCTGCGCCTCTCGGCACTAGCGCTTTTAATGGGAGTTTACCTGCGCCTCTCGGCACTAGCGCTTTTAATGGGAGCTTACCTGCGCCTCTCGGCACTAGCGCTTTTAATGGGAGTTTACCTGCGCTTCTCGGCACTAGCACTTTTAAGTGGAGAGTGCCAGCGCGTCTCAGCTGCAAACAGGTACCCTGGGAACTGTGTGTGTGGGTGACCTGAGAGTCGCTGACTTGGATCTTGCTGCAGAGTAGTATTTATAGTGCTATAAGGTCCCAACCAGTAACATAAAGCACTCGAATGTGTAAGTCATTAATTTACAAAATATATCACAGTCCGCATGAGAGCGGCTGCCGCAAAAAGGATTGTGTTTTAAGAGCTTTCAGTATTTTCAATATAAAGCTCTATTCTTTAGTCGTGAGCAATGATCCGGTTCCTAGTGCAGGGGTCTGTGGGTCGAGCAATGATCCGGTTCCTAGTGCAGGGGTCTTTAGTCGTGAGCAATGATCCGGTTCCTAGTGCAGGGGTCTTTAGTCGTGAGCAATGATCCGGTTCCTAGTGCAGGGGTCTGTAGGTCGAAGCCTTCCGACAGGGCAGAGGCCTGGTTGCACAGACATAGGGGGGCGTGCGAGAAGATGCCCCAGAGATGCTCTCCACACCTTGCATGCCATTGGCTCAGTGGTTTGTAACTCACATTTGCTTGCTTTCTATTGGCTGTCCAGCATGTCTTTCTCCCTCCCGTAGAGCAGTCTGTTTACTGCCTCTCTCGCTGGCTCTGCATTCCTTTACGAGTACCCGCTTTCGGGGAACTTGTTAGTTTAGTTTTCGTGAGCCACTCCATGGAGGATGTCTCCTGCCACCTATCTTTCTGCTTGACTGACTCACCTGGTCTCTGCCACTACCAGTTCATCAGTCTTTCATGCCTGGGAGGAACAAAGGGCGTGTCTATGAGTTGGTTTATTGTAGTCAGTGCTCGTTACTAACAGCACAACTTAAACGACCCTCTTCCTCAGTTTCACGCCCATGCCATCGGTGCTGCAAGTAGGGAAGTGGGGTGACGCTCCCACAAAATAACCATGCTGGGGTTCAGAAGCGAATGAGGAATAAACAGGTCTTTCCATTTTGTTTTCCTCTGGTCACATTGCTGTGCATTCAAACACAGAGGTCAAATGTTAAGCTTCGAGGAGTTCGGTGTTTCTTTTATCTCTGACTGCAAAGTGAGAGGATTTATGTGACAATCTTGCTGGGCACTGGGGGTTGAAAGGAAAGGCTATTTAAGGAGGGCTGTCATTTCTTTTCTAGCACACACCAAAATGTAAATGCAAGCAAATGAACTGTACTGTTTCGTATATCAGAATTAGGAAAGCACAAATGAAGCACATTTTTTTGTAATTCTGTAGTGTGGTAGGAAACAATATTTTAATAGGATCAAAACAAATCAATACAATAGGTGAAGCCAATTTCCACACATTACTGTATATGTGCTGCATAGTTTTATCAGTAAAACTATATTTCTGCAAATGTAATGGTCATTTCAATTGAAAATGTGTTGTCTGTAATGGCAGTGCACTACCACGCTGTGCATATTCCACTCTACGTCACTCCAATCTACGACACTCCAATACACTACACTCCACGCTTAGTCGCTACACTCTACGACACACTACTCTATGCAACTGTACGCCTCTCCTTTCTACCACACTCTACTCACCTCTCTGCCACTTCACCTACGCCACTCTACACCGCAACACTCCACTCTGCACCACTTTACTCTACTCTGTGCCACTCCACGCTACTCGGCTCTTCTCGACTTTACTCCACTCTGACACTTTACTACACTCTAAGACACTCCAGTCCACGCCACTCTACACTACTCCAATGTCTGACTCTCTACGGCATTCTACTCCACTCTACAGCATTCTCCACTCTACGGCACTCCGCTCCACTCTACTACACAACACTACACAATACTTTACTCTGCGCAACTCCACTCTACTCCTCTCTACGATACTACTCCATTCTACGATACTCCACACTACGCCACTCTACGACACACTGTGCCACTCCACTCTGACACTCTAGCCCATTCCACAACACTACTACACTCTACGCCATTCTACGCCACTCTACACCAGCCAAGTCCACTCTGACACTCTTCACTCCTCCAGTCCACTCTACGACATTCTACTCCACAACACTCCTCGACACTATATGATACACCACTCTGCTTTAATGATCTACTCTATTCAAGGCTGCCACGCCACTCCGTGCCACTCCACTCCGTGCCACTCCACTCTGTGCCACTCCGTGCCACTCCACTCTGTGCCACTCCACTCTGTGCCACTCCACTCTGTGCCACTCCACTCCACTCTACAAAGCTCCATTCTGACATCCTACTCCACAGTACTCCACTCTACTTCATGCAAAGCCACTCTACTTCAGCCTATGCCACTCTACAACACTCCACTCTGATACTGACCCTGTACTCCACTCTAAGACACTCTGTTGTCCACTCTGTCACACGCCACTGTCACACGCCACTTTATCACTCTACTCTACGCCACTCTACTCCACTCTATGCCACTCTACGATACTCTACTCCACTCTATGCAGCTCTACAATACTCTACTCCACTCTATGCCACTCTGTCACATGCCACTCCACGCTACAATACTCTACTCCACTCTATGCCACTCTACTCTACTCTACGATAGTCTACTCCACTCTATGATACTCTACGATACTCTACTCCACTCTGCAATGCTCTACTCTACGATACTCTACGCCACTCTACTCTACGATAGTCTACTCCACTCTATGATACTCTACGATACTCTACTCTACTCCACTCTGCAATGCTCTACTCTACGATACTCTACGCTACTCTACGATACTATACTCCACTCTACGATACTCTTCTCCATTCTATGCCACTCTACAATACTCTACTCTATGCCACTCTACGATACTCTACTCTATGCCACTCTACGATACTCTACTCCATTCTGTGCCACTCTACGATACTCTACTCCACTCTATGCCACTCTACGATACTCTACTCCATTCTATGCCACTCTACGATACTCTACTCCACTCTATGCCACTATACGATACTCTACTCCACTCTATGCCACTCTACCATACTCTACTCCACGCCACTCTACAATACTCTACTTTATTCCACTCCACGATACTCTACTCCACTCTATGCCACTCTACGATACTCTACGCCACTCTACGATACTCTACGCCACTCTACGATACTCTACTCCACTCTATGCCACTCTACGATACTCTACTCCACTCTATGCCACTCTACGATACTCCACTCTATGCCACTCCACGATACTCTACTCTATGCCACTCTGCGATACTCTACTCCACTCTATGCCACTCTACTCCACTCGATGCCACTCTACGATACTCTACTCCACTCTATGCCACTCTACGATACTGTACTCCACTTTATGCCACTCTACGATACTGTACACCACTTTATGCCACTCTGCAACACTCTACTCCACTCTATGCCACTCTACAATACTCTACGCCACTCTACGATACTCTAATCCATTCTATGCCACTCTGCGATACTCCACTCTATGCCACTCTACGATACTCTACTCCACTCTATGCCACTCTACGATACTATACTCTATGCCACTCTGCGATACTCTACTCCACTCTATGCCACTCTACTCCACTCGATGCCACTCTACGATACTCTACTCCACTCTATGCCACTCTATGATACTGTACTCCACTTTATGCCACTCTACGATACTGTACTCCACTTTATGCCACTCTGCAACACTCTACTCCATGCCACTCTACGATACTCTACTCCACTCTATGCCACTCTACAATACTCTACGCCACTCTACGATACTCTAATCCATTCTATGCCACTCTGCGATACTCCACTCTATGCCACTCTACGATACTCTACTCCACTCTATGCCACTCTACGATACTATACTCTATGCCACTCTACGATACTCTACTCTATGCCACTCTACGATACTCTACTCCACTCTATGCCACTCTACGATACTCTACTCCACTCTATGCCACTCTACGATACTATACTCTATGCCACTCTACGATACTCTACTCTATGCCACTCTACGATACTCTACTCCACTCTATGCCACTCTACGATACTGTACTCCACTCTATGCCACTCTACGATACTCTACTCCACTCCACTCTATGCCACTCTACGATACTCTACTCCACTCCACTCTACTCTACGATACTCTACGCCACTCTACGATACTCTACGCCACTCTACGATACTCTACGCCACTCTACGATACTCTAATCCATTCTATGCCACTCTACGATACTCCACTCTATGCCACTCTACAATACTCTACTCCACTCTATGCCACTCTACGATACTATACTCTGCCACTCTGCGATACTCGACGCCACTCTACGATACTCTACTCCACTCTATGCCACTCTACGATACTGTACTCCACGCCACTCTACGATACTCTACTCCACTCTGCCACTCTACTCCACTCCACTCTATGCCACTCTACGATACTCTACTCCACTCTATGCCACTCTACAATACTCTACGCCACTCTGCGATACTCTACGCCACTCTACGATACTCTACTCCATGCCACTCTACGATACTCTACTCCACTCTATGCCACTCTACGATACTCTATGCCACTCTACCATACTCTGCGCCATTCTATGCAGCTCTACGATACTCTACTCTACGCCAGTCTACGATACTCTTCTCCTCTCTACGCCACTCTACCATACTGTACTCCACTCTGCCACTCTACGCCTCTCTACGCCACTCTACGATACTCCACTCCACGATACTCTACTCCACTCTATGCCACTCTACGATACTCCACTCTATGCCACTCTACGATACTCCACTCCACTCTATGCCACTCTACGATACTCCACTCTATGCCACTCTACGATACTGTACTCCACTCTGCCACTCTACGATACTCCACTCTATGCCTCTTTACGCCACTCTACGATACTCCACTCCACTCCACTCTACGATACTCTACTCCACTCTATGCCACTCTACGATACTCCACTCCACTCTATGCCACTCTACGATACTCCACTCCACTCTATGCCACTCTACGATACTCTACTCCATTCTGTGCCACTCTACAATACTCTACTCTATGCCACTCTGCGATACACTACTCTACGCCACTCTACAATACTCTACCCCATTCTTTGCCACTCTGCGATACTCTACGCCACTCTACGATACTCTACTCTACGCCACTCTACGATACTCTACTCTACGCCACTCTACGATACTCTACTCTACGCCACTCTGCGATACTCTACGCCACTCTACAATACTCTACTCTATGCCACTCTACAATACTCTACTCCACTCTATGCCACTCTACGATACTCTACTCCACTCTATGCCACTCTGCGATACTCTACTCCACTCTATGCCACTCTGTGATACTCTACGCCACTCTGCGATACTCTACTCCACTCTGTGCCACTCTGCGATACTCTACTCCACTCTACGATACTGTACTCTATGCCACTCTACAATACTTTACTCCATTCTATGCCACTCTACGATACTCTACTCTATTCCACTCTGCGATACTCTACTCCACTCTATGCCACTCTGCGATACTCTACTCCACTCTATGCCACTCTGTGATACTCTACGCCACTCTGCGATACTCTACTCCACTCTGTGCCACTCTGCGATACTCTACTCCACTCTACGATACTCTACTCTATGCCACTCTACAATACTCTACTCCATTCTATGCCACTCTACGATACTCTACTCTATTCCACTCTGCGATACTCTACTCCACTCTATGCCACTCTAGGATATCTATTCCACTCTATGCCACCCTACGATACTCTACTCCACTCTACGATTCTCTACTTCACTCTCTGCGATACTCTATTCCACTCTATGCCACTCTGCGATACTCTACTCCACTCTATGCCACTCTGCGATACTCTACTCCACTCTATGCCACTCTACGATACTCTACTCCACTCTATGCCACTCTAGGATACTCTACTCCACTCTATGCCACTCTACAACACTCTACTCTATGCCACTCTACGATACTCTACTCCACTCTATGCCACTCTACGACACTCTACTCTATGCCACCCTACGATACTCTACTCCACTCTATGATTCTCTACTCCACTCTATGCCTCTCTGCGATACTCTACTCCACGCCACTCTACTCTACGATACTCTACTCCACTCTATGCCACTCTAGGATACTTTACTCCACTCTATGCAGCTCCAACGTAGGTGACCTATTTGCTTTGCCAGTGCTTGTTTTATAGGTTATCATTAAAAGGACACAGTTTCCTCAGCGGATACACCCTTACAGTACCGCTCAAAAGGGCTCTATGTCACCACGAAGCTCCAGAGCGTTCCGTATGAATGAATGAAAGCATTTATAGAGCGCACAGCTACTGAACAAGAGTGTCCCGGCCATGTACTGCTCCCAAGCACCCTTAACATTTGCTGAGTAATCTGTTCAGCACATCTACATTTATTTCTGGTACCAGACATCCCGGAGAGGAGGCTTGTTTCTTCTTTAGTTCTCCGTTCTACTCTCTCATCACAGAGGAGCCCCAATCCCTTCTTCCCTTTCAGCTTAAGGCCACTTGAGGCCAGCATTAACCTTTAAGGAATGGTTGTTTTTAACAAAAACTATGTTATGTTATTTTAATCTTATAAGGCGCACGGCTACCCAAGGGTTTCCCGGCGCCGCCTGATAGGAACAAAAGAAAAAAGAAAGTGCTCTACATATTGAACAACCAGGTTTTTAAACACTTACGAACATTCTCGTAAATAGTTTCAGTCCGAAGAGACGTAGGGAGGGAGTTCCATAAAGAGGGACCTAGACAAGAGAAGGGCCGGCCGCCCATACGCGACAATCTGGTCCTAGGCACCGTAAATTGTGCCTTAGTGGCGGAACGTAAGAGACGTGGTGGGAGGTAAGGATGAACTAAAGCATTTAAGTATTGGGGTGCCTTACCAACTTTGATTTTGAACATATAGCTCAGGGCTTTGAATTTAATACAATTCTCAACCCTGAGCCAATGTAGATCCCTAAGAGAACCTGAGATGGAAACTGTTTTAGGAACCTTACAAAGTAGCCTAGCCGCCGCATTCTGCACCATCTGCAGTTTACGTAACACATCCTTATTGGCTCCTAGATACAAAATGTTTCCGTAGTCCAGTCGAAGTGACAAGAGCCTGGACCACGGTACGTTGCGTAGACAAAGGCAGCATCCAAAGGATTTTCCAGAGCCATTTAATGATAGTGAAGCAGATTGAAGACACTTTCACCGCTTGTTGCTTCATTGATAACTGGTCATCGATTAGAACACCTAAATTCCGGACCTGATGATTAGGCTGGGGAACAGCACCCATTTCACTATGGGAACTGTTTAGGTAAAATTAAGCAAGCTTGGGAAGGGCGTTCCCAATAGATCCCGCCTAGTTCGAACTTTACAAATAACTCTACTGTATGTCTTAAACCAGCAAATGCCCGAAGTCTTGATTGTCTACCACTGGGGTTTCATTTCAAGAAGTGACTTTTCAGGGCGTCCCCAGGACAGTGCTGGCGTCTTCTGTGCGCCCCTTTGCCAAGTGGTGGTGTTTAGGCTTGGTCTGGAGGTAGCAGGTGTGGAGGGCAGTGCTGTGTTCTGCTACTTGGTCTTCTGTACTATTTTCAGGTGCTGCACCTGTGCTGTGAGACAACCTTGCACTGCTGCTCCTTGTAGTGTACCCGTGCTGTGAGAAACGTGCACTGCTGCAGCCTGTGCTGTGAGAGAAGCTTGCACACATGGCTTGCAAGACACTTTTACGACTGCTCCACATGCTGTGAGAGAAGCTTGTATGGCTGCTCTCAATGAGCTACACCTGTGCCAGGAGGGAAGCTTGTATGGCTGCTCTCAGTGAGGTACACATGTGCTGTGAGGGAATCTTGTACGTCTTCTCCCAATGAGGTACACCTGTGCCGTGAAGGAAGCTTATATGGCTGCTCTCAATAAGATACACCTGTGCCGTGAGGGAAGCTTGTACGGCTGCTCCCAATGCTGTACACCTGGGCTGTGAGGGAAGCTTGTATGGCTGCTCTCAATGAGGTACACGTGCTGGGAGGATAGCTTGTACGGCTGCGCTCTGAGGTACACCTGTGTGGTGAAGGAAACTCGCACGGCTGCGCTCAATGAGGTACACCTGTGTCGTGAGGGAAGCTTGTATGGCTGCTCTCAATGAGCTACACCATATGCCAGGAGGGAAGCTTGTACGGCTCCTCTCAATGAGGTACACCCATGCCGTGAGGGAAGCTTGTACGGCTCCTCTCAATGAGGTACACCCGTGCCGTGAGGGAAGCTTGTACGGCTGCTCTCAATGAGCTACACCTGTGCCAGGAGGGAAGCTTGTATGGCTGCTCTCAGTGAGGTACACCTGGGCTGTGAGGGAAGCTTGTACGGCTGCTCTCAATGAGGTACACATGTGCTGTGAGGGAATCTTGTACGTCTTCTCCCAATGAGGTACACCTGTGCCATGAAGGAAGCTTGTATGGCTGCTCTCAATAAGATACACCTGTGCCATGAGGGAAGCTTGTATGGCTGCTCCCAATGCTGTACACCTGGGCTGTGAGGGAAGCTTGTATGGCTGCTCTCAATGAGGTACACATGTGCTGGGAGGGAAGCTTGTACGGCTGCGCTCTTAGTTTCACCTGGGCTGTGAAAGGAAGCTTATACGGCTGCTCTCAATGAGCTACACCTATGCTGTGAGGGAAGCTTGTACTGCTGCGATCTGAGGTACACCTGTGCCGTGAAGGAAGCTCGAACGTCTGCTCTCAATGAGGTACACCTGTATCGTGAGGGAAGCTTGTACGGCTCCTCTCAATGAGGTACACCCGTGCCGTGAGGGAAGGTTGTACCGCTGCTCTCAATGAGGTACACCTGTGCCGTGAGGGAAGCTTGTACGGCTGCTCTCAATGAGGTACACCTGTGCCGTGAGGGAAGCTTGTACGGCTGCCTTCTTAGTTTCACCTGGGCTGTGAGGGAAGCTTGTACAGCTGCTCTCACTAAGGTAGACCTGTGCCGTGAAGGAAGCTTGCACTGCTGTATAATGTCAGGATAAAATGTCTGTGTCCATTTGTGTTGGAGATCCGAGCTCCTAATCTGGGGCCCTTCATAGACATAAACTGTGGCTAGCTTAGCGCCCGCTGGACCCGACAGCTCGTGGCTGCAAAGTGCTGACAGCCCCTGTCACCCTCTTCGATTTATTGCTTCGGGTGTTGGAGTCTAATTGGATGTGGAGCATGGGGCAGGCAGTCCCCGCTCGAGTTTCATAAGGAAGCCCAGCCTGGCAGGCTTTCATCCCACTGGGCACAGGCGAGCGAGCCAACTTCATCAAAATACCCATGGAATCCTGCGAGGCGCCTGATGGTGCCCAGGACGGAAGCAACCTCTGCATCTTAGGAGTCTCCTGATCAATGTTGGATACTCAAAGGTGAAATGGACGCAGTACCCATAATGACGCGCTTCTCTCTTCTGATCACACAAGTCAAAATGTGCCATTGTCTCAGCTAAGGTGTACAAATGTTGCAGTTAAATTTAAATGTATTTCAATGTGATTCATTCTTCTCACACACATGTAGAAGCTTTGTTCCGTTGTCGGGTTATACCACATAGTCACACTCAATCATTGTTTGTGCCCAACCCCCTTATAAATTCTGCAGTCGTCTAATTTTCCAAGTGTCTTATGGTTGTCCTTTAGATTTCACACAGCAGCTGACCCACAAGCCTTTCTCCGCTGACCGCGGTTTCGGCTTTCTGCTCTTTCTTTGATAGCAGTCCTTCTTCAGGGCTATAGATGTGCTACGTCTATAGTTCAGTGTCACAAAGATCTACCCATACATGTTAGTCTCTACTGGAAAATTAAGCAAGGTTAGTATATTTTATGGTGTATAGAACTGCAATATTTTTTCTAAATTAGAAATGTAACAGTTGTGAGCTGTTTGGGAATGACCTTTTTCCTCTAATCCTGATGTAGGAGATGAGATTCAGAGTATCCAGTAGTTCAGGGAACATGACCTAGTGGCCTCGCGTGCCATGATGAATAGTGACCTTCCTAATTATCAAAATAAGACTACCTTTTTTCTCACTACAGGAAATGAGGTAGCAAACCTCCTAACTCTGCGCCTAGAAGCCCAGCTCAATGCAAGGCTGCATAATGCAAGTAATGAACATGCAGTAAGGGGTTGTGGATCAGTAGCAGACAATCATAACTGCACTGAACTGAGATATGATCTCTGCAGTACTGGATAATGGTCCTTACGTCACAGCCCCATAGCACAGGTATAGCTGTGCAGGGTCGCCTGTACTCTCACCGTGCACTTCACTGTGTCTGGGATTAATGTCTGCACCTCTTGAGGTCAGCCTGGTGTCCATGGCTGCCAGTACTGCAGGAGCTGCACTGAGACTGAACCAAAAGGTATTATTGTAGCATTCAGTGGGCCTCAGACCTCACTGCTGATCTTAAACCAGTCAGTCAAAAAAGCGAAAATAAGCACATAGGATGGGGGGGTTCTCACTCTGTATGATGGTTTACTAATAAAAAAACAAATTTGTAGGAAACTGGACTTTTTGGCTGATTTCCCCCCCACTTTTTGCCAGTGAATGCTATGGTAGTTGATCTGAAAGTGTGCTGAGTCCTGCTAATTAGGCCCCAGTACCAATGCTCGTTCCCTTAAATGTAAATGTGAATTGGTACACCCAATTAGCAAGTACTTTTACACCCCTGTAGATCCCTAGTATATGCCTCAGGGCAGGGATGTAAAAGGGGCACCAGGGCTGCAGCACTTATTGTGCCACCCTGAATGATCCGAGTGAAACCAAGGCCTACAGGGCAGCCGTGTCAGCCGTGCACGAGCAGCTTGCCTGCTCGACTTTGACCCTGCACATACCATGTGTGACAGGGTCACCTCACTGCATTTAATATGTCAGTCACCCCTAAGAAAGGCCTCCTATAGGCCAGGAGGCAGGGTGCACTATATTATATGTGTGGAAGTATATGTGTAAGCGTATACTGCCATGTGGTAGCATTCTAAACATAATCCTACCGCAAGTGACCGATGGTCCATCGGATAACATGGGCTGGACATCTCCAGATGTCCAGCTCCATTATGGAACAGTCGATTTTCTTTGTGTTTTAACCCCCGATACGATGGTGGTGTCTAGGTTTAACCAGCATGGATCTAGGTGGCACTTTAGACAGAGCCCCCCAAGTTAAACCAGTGTTCTCGTGCATTGGTGGGCATTTGCAGGGTTTGCTACCAAGTCAGAGATCTGACCTCATGCTGGGAGTGTGTGCCGCTCCCAGAGGTCTGAAAAAAGTCGTGTGTGCAGGAGGTGACCCCTCCGCCCATACAGGATGGCTAGTTAATGGGACCATCATGGCGCTGATGGCCAAAGGAACTTGTTCCCCACTCAAGGACAAAGCCCCCCGCCTCAGTCACTGTTTATCACAGGCAAGCTGGAAAATTAGATATTCAGAAGACGCACACTTCCCTAAGGCTGACCACACCTCTAGGGTGTTGCAGCTGAAGTGTACATCCGTGGATGGTTTTGGCCATCTTGGATTTAGTCCTAAAAGGTAGGTTCTGACTAGTTTAGGGACACCCACCCACCGGATGTGGTCACTACCGGGGCGGATTAGTCGCAGGACTAGACCGGTACTAATCCTCACACCCACTAACACCCCCTAAATCCAGGATTTAAGGGGCACCACAGACACCAGAACCTCCGATTCGGCGTGATACCAAGAAGAGACCCGTTTCCACGACAAGGCAGAACTCCACAAAGAGAGGCACTAAGCTCTGCACCTGTGGCAGCCACCCTGCATCCCCAGGATTTTAACTTGACCAAGGTAAGAGGCTGGTTGTAAAAGGAAAGTGAACCACTTCTCAAACTCCAGACTTCACAAGAACTCCCTTGGGCTAGAGGAACTAGTCCCCTGCAGGCACAAACCGCTAAGTCCATGCCCTTGAAGTCCTGTTCCTCGAGCAGGCGGTCATGGCTGCTCAAACGTAACTGGGCAGGTGGCTTCTGGGAACTGTAGTCCTGATCCTCAGCTAGGCTCCGCTTTCTACAACGTTCCGCTAGTCCATTGGAAGAAGATTTCCTCAACTGCATTGCTTGCAGGTACCAAGGCTTGTTGGTGGTTAGTCTGACTACTACCTGCTTTTTTGACTCTTCAAGAGAAGGGATCCACCTGCACGAACGACCAATCACCCCTGAGGCTCCATCGTGAAGATCCTGCATTTGTTTTCACCCTCTCTTGGCACGCTTGCCGAAAACCAGTTGTCGCGGATCCTGTTCAGCACCTCAGATAGCCAGAAGCACCTCTGCACCCCGCTCCCCTGAGCCAGGTAAAACTGTGCTACCTGTTGTGAACTAGTCTAGGGACCCATGAGACTTTAACTCTGAGTGGGTTCCGCTGAACTTACCCTCTAAAGTATCGATTGTATATATGTGTTTTTCCCATTGACCGCAACTTTAATATTTTTCACTGCAAAGTACTGATTTATTTAATGCTTGGAAATTGATAACTTCGGTTATCCGTTATGTATCGTCTTCGATTTGGTGTCAAAATATATAAAACTCAGAGCTATTTTTATAAATTGGTGTTGGATTTCTCACGAGTCGGGTCACTTATCGTCCATGTTGGTGATATTGAATGCTTAACACATGTTCCTTTAAGCAGCCGGCTGCTCGTTGCCACTCTACCAAAATCGATAGGTGTACTAGAGAGTACCCGGAGTCCATCTTTGTGTGTTGTGCTAGTATTACATGGTTAATGCAAAAAGAACAATTGATGGACGGAATGCATAACCATGTCAGAAATTCACCCCAGTACTGAGATCTGGGCCTAAATCCATCGTTTTTTTGCTCCCCGTGCCATTCCAGTTTGGACCCAGCAGTATGCAAATCAGTCTTGACCCTGTGCCCAATGGGAACAGTCCAGCCCGAACTGCCAGGCCCGGTCCTCCCTGTGCCGGAAACAAGCATCCTGGGACCGGTACAGGGTCAAGACTGATTTGCATATGGCTGGGTCCAAACTGGGTTGGCGGGGTGAGCAAAAGAACTATGGATTAAACCCAGATCTTTCTGACTGGGGGTGAATGTTTGCATTGT
This sequence comes from Calotriton arnoldi, assembly GCA_963921515.1. Taxonomy (NCBI): domain Eukaryota; kingdom Metazoa; phylum Chordata; class Amphibia; order Caudata; family Salamandridae; genus Calotriton; species Calotriton arnoldi. Next base: position 1,172,747 of record CAWUFW010000681.1, read on the forward strand.
TCAGCATTCCGTCCATCATTTGTTCCTTTTGAGTATTAGATGGTAAGGCACACCTGCCATACCATATAATACTTTCACCTTGCAACAAAATTGTTACCTTCAATAAATACAGATCGGATTTCCCGTGCCACGCCTTCCGTTTTAAGCAGCAAATCCAGTCTCCAATCTCTGCAGCATTTGAGCTGGATGTAATTCAGCTTAGTTTGTTTTATTAAGAGCACTTGTTCCCTTTTCTTATGGATTTTGGCGAGTAACAATACCACTCACACTCCCGTGGCAAGACACCCTCTGACTGCGGGGTGTGGACTCCCCCGGCGCCCCCAGCAAACCTCCCCTTCAAGTATTCACTCCCAAGGCTGAGGGGCAGAATTAGACAAATATGGCTGGAACTGACCAATTGCAAACCTTTGTCGAGACAAAGAACCAAGGACAGGTGGTGTCCTGCCACGCACGGCCCAGATCACTGCGCTCTGAAGGTTCCTTTCACCTGTGACCAACCACAGAGAATCCAAAGTAACTCTTCTATTTCCATGTCTGGGAATGAGTTTTCAGCCAAGTCCAACAGTGGAGCGTTCATCTGCTGTTCTTCGATCTACTTCTTCTTGGTAGGTTCATTTTTAAGACGTTCTGCCTGAATCCACCCGCACTCCTGCCAGTTAAAGAGACTCGAGACCCGGCTTTTCGACTGAGCCTGGATAACCTCACTGGCGATTAGCCGCGCTTTACATATACTGATTGATTGATTAAACTGGGTCCATCCAGATGTTTAATGATCCGTCCATTAGTCCTCCCTAGATTAGATTTCACAATTACTTGTGTCTCAATCTCAGGCTCTGGCTCCGCCTCCGCCACGCACGCCTCATTCCGCTTGTGTGACACTTAACCAGAATTACTATTCAGGGTGATCTGGCACCTTGTCAGAGTTACGAGTCTGAAACATGTGGTACTTAACCAGAGTTGCTAGTCTGTTTGATCTAGTGCTTAACCAGAGTTACTAGTTTATCATCTGGTACTTAACCAAAGCTACTAGTCTCTGTCAACTAGCACTTACCCTGAGTTACGTGTCTCTATCTTCTAGTACTTAACCAGAGTAAGTAACTCTGTCATCTGGTACTTAACTAATTACTAGTCGGTGTCATGTGGTACTTAACCAGACTAGTTTGTGCCATCTGGCACTAACCCAGAGGTACTTCTCTCTATCTTCTAGTACGTAACCAGAGTAATTAGCTGTTGTCATCTGGTACTTAACCAGTTACTAGTCTGTGTTGTGTGTTACTTCACCAAAGTTATTAGTTTGTGTCATCTGGCACTTACCCGGAGGTGCTTGTCTCTATCTTCTAGTACTTAACCAGAGTAACTAGTCTGTGTCATCTTGTACTTACCCGGTGTTATTTGTTTCTATCTTCTAACAATTAACCAGAGTGACTAGTCTGTCATCTGGCACTTACCCAGAGTTACTTGTCTCTATCTCATCGAACATAACCAGAGTAACTAGTCTGTGTTATCTGGTATTTAACCAGAGGTACTAGTCTGTGTCATCTGGTACTTACCCGGCATTACTTGCCTCTGTCTTATAGTTCTTACCAGAGTAACTAGTCTGTCATCTGGTACTTAACCAGTTACTTGTCTCTGTATTCAAGTACTTAACCAGAGTTACTAGCAATGTTGCATCAAATTTTTTTCCACTGTGTGCGGCAGTGTAAGGTCTCTGTGTGCCAAGAAACTCCCCATTCATACAAGTGCAGTGCGCAACTACCAAAAGCAGTGTCATTTGCCACTCCAAACTTTTGTTTTACATCTTAAGCAAGAAAGGAGCATTTTTACAAACATTGCTCCTTATAATGAGGTATTAAAGCAGTTTTGTGACGTAGTGGGACACCCCAAGGACATGATCTGTTAAGCTATCACCTACACTCCAATTAGAATATTGACCCACTATGCAATGTTACTGAAGACTTCTAAGTGCTACTGAGCATCTTGTCTATCACAGTTATACAACAAGTTGTAAAATTACATACTATTTACAGTTTGACGCAAATACTATTGATGAATGTCTTGATGCCTCTGTCAAGAGGAAGTGAGAGAAATGTTCAGACCCAAGCCACACACGGACTGGACGTGGAGGAGCCAGAGCAGAGTTTAGACAAGTCCGGTACCAACATTGATGCGTGACATGGTTGTTTCTCTCGCCGGTCCTTGCCGTTCTCCCATTGCTGATAAACTAGGTCTAGGTCAAGTTTCCAATTCAGAGGGAGGCCTTTGTCCTCTTCAGCATGTCTAGTCTGTTTCTTTATTTGTTCTTGATTGGGTTCATGAGGCTGAATCCTCGTTCACGCTGCACTTGAAGCCTGAAAAGTTGCGCAGACGTCAACAAGCTGAGAAACGACATTATACTACATAGCGTTCCACAGAGTGAAATTCACCATATCTTGAAAGGTCCTACACGACCCGCCTTTTATATGTTTTGCCACCACATACTTCTAATCTCTGTACTGCTGAACAACAACATCAGGTGTTTCACAATCGCACAGACCAAGACCACCTTATACTTTTCAACAAGTATTTGTAAATTCTCATTCTCAAAATCAAACTGTGACTGCGTTGCTAGTGCATGGAAATCAAAGCCTGTCCACTCCTCCAGTTCATCTTCAGAGAACCTTCTTTCCATGTGCTCTTAAAGAAGTTTGTTATGTTATGTTATAACAACTTGTATAGCGCACTACTACCCATAGGTGTCTAGGCGCGTTTGATGAAAGATAACATCGGCTCACTTTCGGTCTTCTTTGTACAAAGCCATCAGATCTTACTGTGCTGCTTCAAAAGATCGTGTCACCCAAGTATCGTTGCTTGAATTGGCCAGAGTTTGCTCTTGCACACTGTTACAGCTTCAACAGTGGTCAAAGAGCTCTTCTGAAACAGCTTGCACAAAGATGAAACTTCACCCAGAATGTCATGCAGTGCTGCAAGGGAAATCTAGTCGTTGAAACAGATATTTTTTTTGTCGCAATATTTAGCAATTGGGTCATTCTCCTCAACTTTCTCATGGCCGAAGTATTTAAGAGCAACCTCATAATTACGTTAAGAGTTCACCAGCTGCGAAATGCCTTGAAAGCCATCAAACATTTAGGGTACTAGTCTGTGTCATCTGGCAGTTACTTGTCCATCTACTAGTACTTCCAGAGTAACTAGTCTGTGTTACCTAGCATTTAACCAGACCTACTAGTCTGTGTCATGTGGCACTTTCGCGGAGTCACTTTGTCTCTCTCTTCTAGCACTTATCCAGAAACCAGAGTAACTAGTCTGTGTCATCTGGCACCTACCCTGAGTTACTTGTCCCTGTCTTCTTGTAATTAACCGGAGTTACTTGTCTGTGTCATCTGGCATTCAACCGAACTTACTAGTCTGTGTCATGCGGTGCATATCCTGTTGCTAGTCTGAAGCATCTGACGCTTAACTAGAGTTTACTAGTCTAAAGTTGGGACCTGAACAAAACCAATTTGAGCTTCTTAAAATGTTTGAATGATTCCAGTGATTACGTTCCTTCATGATTCCTCCATGAGTCAACTGTTCACACTAATGGAAGATTACTATATAGATCTGTAGCATTACTCTCAGCCCTGAAGCTGTTCATACATGCTTACTTCATACATCTATAGCCTCACTCAGCCCTGGAGCTGTTTACACACACATTTACTACATACATCTATGGCCCCACTCTCAGCCCTGGAGATGTTCACACACATTCTTACTACATACATCTATGCCCCACTCTTGGCCCTAGAGCTGTGCACTTATGCTTACTTCATACATGTTTAGCCTCACTCGCAGCACAAATATCAGCCCTGCAGCTATGCACACACATGGGTACTCACTCCATAGATCTCTAGCCCCACTCTCAGTCCTGAAGCACTTCGCTCACTTGCTTACTACATACATCTCTAGCCCCACTGTCGGCCCGGTAGCTGTTTATGCATATATTTACTAAGTACATCTCTAGCTCCTGCTCTCTGTCCTGGAGCTGTTCACATGTGCTTACTACATATATCTCTACCCCACTCTCAGCCCTGGATCTGTTCGCACACATTCTTACTACATACATCTCTACCCCACTCTCAGCACTGTAGCTGTGCACATAAGCTTACTTCATACATGTTCAGCCTCACTTGCAGCCCCATTATCAGCCCTGCAGCTGTGCACACACACAGGTTTTTACTCCATATATCTCTTGCCCCACTCTGTCATGAAGCTCTTCACACACATGCTTACTACATACATCTCTAGGCCCGGGAGCTGTTTATGCATATATTTACTACGTACATCTCTAGCTCCTGCTCTCTGCCCTGGAGCTGTTCACACACGTGCTTACTACATACATCAATGGCCCCACTCTCAGCCCTGGAGATGTTCACACACATTCTTACTACATACATCTATGCCCCACTCTTAGCCCTAGAGCTGTGCACATATGCTTACTTTATACATGTTTAGCCTCACTCGCAGCCCCATTATCAGCCCTGCAGCTGTGCACACACACGGGTACTTACTCCATATATCTCTTGCCCCACTCTGTCATGAAGCTCTTCACACACATGCTTACTACATACATCTCTAGCCCCACTCTCGGCCCGGGAGCTGTTTATGCATATATTTACTACGTACATCTCTAGCTCCTGCTGTCTGCCCTAGAGCTGTTCACACATGTCCTTACTACATACATCTCTACCCCCTCTCAGCCCTGGAGCTGTTCACACATGCTTAATACATACATCTGTACCCCACTCTCAGCCCTGTAGCTGTTCACACATGCTTACTTCATATAGCTCTACCCCACTCTCAGCCCTGGATCTGTTCACACACATGCTCACTTCATACATCTATGTCCCTACTCTTAGCTCTAGAGCTGTGCACATATGCTTACTTAATACATGTGGTGTGTAGTTCCTACTAATCCGTAGGTACTGCGCATTGTTTGGACAACATAAATTAGGGGCTTAGTGCCAAGACTGATTCCGGACACCCCCACAGGATATGTTGGCCTATAGACCAGCTAGCTCACAGTGCCACCGTAAGCCCCGCTAACCTCACCAGGAAGTGAATGGTTTCTGACAACCACTGAACATGACAAGTCAGTTCCCTCGGGGATCGTGGAAACAGTACAGAACCTTTCGCTCAGTCACTTGTGCTCACTTATTCTCAGAGAAATATACAAAGAATACACAGTGGGTCATTTTCAATAAATTTATTGAACCAACATTATTCTTGCATGAAATACGAGTGCTGCAATGATTAATAGACAGAAGCAGATAAACGTGATTACAAGCATGACCAAAAGCGTAAATCGTAGTTTTGCAGCGTGAATCTTTCTGGATTCACTATGCTGTGCATTATTCCGCGGTCTAGTGGTTGGATCCGGAATCGTAGTCTCTTTTCTCTCTTTTTTTGTGTGTTTTTTTTGGTGTAGCCCAGGTGGGCGTCGACGCCCCACCATTTGGTGTCCTCCCGTGACGTCGGCGCGCTTCCTCCGGAAGCTCCCACCCTTGGGCGCCATCTTCAGATTCTTTTTTCCGCCGTTGGGTCTGGATCGTCGTGAGGAGCTCCAGAGTTGGAAAAGGAGAGAAGAAGTAAGAAAAAGCAAAAAGAACCGAGGAAATTGGAGATCTTCATCAGAAGATAAAGAACATACTACCGGGACGACGAAGTGGGTGAGAAATAGAAGAAACTTCGACGTCCAACGGAGAATGCGCACACAGGGGGCTCCCTGAGCGCTGGAATGGACAAGACACCATTCAAATTCTGTCGTAACTGCCACCACAAGTTCGCGCAGAAGGACCAGCATCCAGTTTGCAACCTCTGCTTACCAATCGACCATCAAAGCGCCGACTGCAACGCCTGCTCGGCATTCGCCCCCAAGACCCTCAGGGTGAGGGACAGACAGAGGAGAGCAAACTACAGCATGCAGGGCCAAGGGCCACCCCCCTCGCTGCGGGACCTGGGCCTCTCCAGTGGGGAAGAGGACTGCACGGTCGTAGAGACCGATAACACGTCGAGGAAGGAGGTAAGAGAGACGACCCCAAAAACCCCGACAGACTCTCGAAAGTCTGAGCCAAAGTCCACGAAAGGAGCACCGGCATCGAAGCACTCGCAGACCGCAGCTGCGTCCACGGACAAACAGCCCAGCGGATCCTTCTAAAAGGACTCCCGGTCGGCGAAAGCTCTAGATGCACCCAGGTCGTCGAAGCACGGTTCCCAGAAGCCGCACCCGATGCCGAAAGCGAAAGAGCAAAAGGCAACTTCGACGTCAACGACCTCGAAGAGAACAGCCGAAACTCTCGACGCCGAACAATCGCCAGACATGGAGAGGAAGAAGAAAAGGCTCGAGGCCGAAATGGCCAGTATCCTCCAAAGGAAGAAGGACTTCGGCGAACGGATGAGTAGATACTCCATCCCTTCGAAGCCCTCGACGGTCGTTGAAGCGGAGGCACAAGCGGAGGCACAAGAGGAGTTCGACACCACCGAGCCGCCGAAAACTCCCGAACCATCGGAACAACAGGACAAAGACGGCCTGTTCTATTATACGGAGGGTGATGACGACCAGCAATCGCACTTCGGCTCGACACCCTCGGAGGCTCAAGACCTGGAATGGCAGGATCTCGACGCCGAAAACCCGGAGGAGGCCGTGGAAACGTATCCGTCGAGGCCTTCGCCGCCGGACGACATAGGAATTTACAACATGGTCGTCAGGAACGCGGCAGCCACCTATAGAGTGGAAATGGAGGAGGAAAAGCCAAAAGCCTGTTTTCTACTGGAAACACTGCTGCCAACACAAACTAGGAGCCAATTCCTTCCTATGCTCCCTAGTGTGCTAGACCAAGGCAGGGAAGCTTTCAAGGAGCCTTCTACCTGCAGATCTGTCACCCCCAGGGCAGAGAAAAAATATAAACACTCTTCGAAAGACCCACCATACATCCAGGGATCTGTACCGGCTGATTCCATCATAACAGCAACAGCCAGGAAGAGGGCCAACGTTCCCACAAACTCCGGACCGCCTCCAGACAAGGAGAGCAGGAGGATAGACCTCACAGGGAGGAAAATCGAAAGGAATGTGGCAATACATTGGCGCATTGCCAACTCCAATGCCCTTATAAATAGGCACGCCTACCAGCACTGGGAAGAAGTTGGGCAGTTGCTCAAACTGATCCCCACCGAACAACAGCAAAGAGCGGCACACCTCGTAGAGGAGGGGAAAAATATGGCCAACACCTGCCTGAAGTCGGCCTTGGACGCAGCTGATACATCAAGCAGGCTGATGATGATCGGGGTAACAGAGAGAAGACATGCCTGGCTCAGGATCTCTGGGTTCAAGCCAGAGGTGCAAAACAACATCCTGAAGTTGCCCTTCGACTGGAAAAAGCTGTTCGGCACGCCCGTGGACGAGACACTGACGCAGCTCAAAAAAGATAACGAAACTGCAAGGTCCATGGGAGCACTGCAGTTCAGGGGTATGAGAAGGGGCACCCCCTCACGAAGACCAAATGGCAGAGGTGGGAACCAGCCAGGAACATCGCACCAGGCCTTCCAGCAAAATTTCAAGGAAGCAGCCAGGCGCAACAGGGTCAGCAGCAACAAGGCTGGCAGAACCAACAAAGGGGCCAGTCCTTTCGAAGCCGACCAAACGGACGAGGCCAAACAAGAAGAGGCGGCCAGCAACCCGCCCCCAAGTGACTTAACAATACAAAACGTGCCCGCGCTCCCAACATCTCTAGTGGCGCGGCACAACAAAAGACACGGACAACACTTACAAATTTACCATCATACAACGCGCGTAGGAGGCAGACTAAAACACTTCTCCCAGGAGTGGGAGAAGATAACAACCGACAAGTGGATACTCAACATCATACAGTTCGGCTACTGCATAGAACTGGTAAGGAAGCCACCAAACAGGAGGCCGGCAAACAAAAGACGCTCAACAGAAGAGCTGTCACTATTGTGGCAGGAAGCACAAGAACTCCTCCACAAACAGGCTATAGAAAGGGTGCCATACAGAGAAAAGTGCACAGGAGTGTACTCAAACTACTTCCTCGTACCAAAGGTAGACGAAACATTAAGGCCCATACTGGACCTACGGTTCCTAAACAAATACATAAAGACTCAAAAGTTCAAGATGACGTCCTTGCAGGAGGTCATACCTCAAATAAGGCACGGGGATTTTATGGCCACAATAGACCTCAAGGATGCCTACCTACACATCCCCATGAACCAAAAACACAAGCATTTGCTCAGATTTACCATCAGAAAGATGCACTACCAGTTCACGGTCCTAGCCTTCGGCCTAAAATCAGCACCAAGAGTATTCACCAAATGCCTAGCTGCCGTAGCAGCGCATCTGCGAAGACTGGGAATACACGTATACCCCTACCTAGACGACTGGTTGGTACATACAACCAGTGCAAGCTACATGCTCAGCAGGTCACACAAACGCTGACAAAACTGGGCTTCTCCATACACAAGGAGAAGTCATCGCTGGAACCAGAACAAGTGAAGATCTTCCTGGGGTGCGAGAATAAACACCATTCAAGGAAGAGTGTTCCCCAGCGAGAAGAGGACCCTCGCACTACTGAAGGAGACTCGCCACTACCTGAAGGGGCAACGTCTGACAGTGAGGACAGTGAGCAAAGTGAGCAAGGGACCTGGGGTGGCGGAGTGAGCTAAAGAATGATGATGGATTAAACCCAGATCAGTTGATTTTGCTTTGTTCGCCCTAAGTTGGCAGGGTATGCCCAGACGTGGGTCCCTTGCTCACTTTGCCACTGGATTCAAGCTAGCCTGGCTGATGACGGCTGTTAGCCAGAAACCAGCCCCAGGATGCTTGTTTCCGGTCCAGGGAAGACATGGCTTGGCAGTTCGGGCTGGACTGTTCCCATGAGGCACAGGGTCAGACTGATTTGCATATGGCCATGTCAGAACTGGGGTGGCGGAGTGAGCTAAAGAATGATGATGGATTAAACCCAGATCAGTTGACTGGGGGTGAGTGCTTGCAATGTTCAACACTCCGTCCATCATCCCCTTTGGTTTTGCTTTGTTCGCCCTAAGTTGGCAGGGTATGCCCAGACGTGGGTCCCTTGCTCACTTTGCCACTGGATTCAAGCTAGCCTGGCTGATGACGGCTGTTAGCCAGAAACCGGTCCCAGGATGCTTGTTTCCGGTCCAGGGAAGACATGGCTTGGCAGTTCGGGCTGGACTGTTCCCATGAGGCACAGGGTCAGACTGATTTGCATATGGCCATGTCAGAACTGGGGTGGCGGAGTGAGCTAAAGAATGATGATGGATTAAACCCAGATCAATTGACTGGGGGTGAGTGCTTGCAATGTTCAACACTCCGTCCATCATCCCCTTTGGTTTTGCTCTATAATAATATAAGGCTGGGTCTGATGTTTAAAAACCTGAAAATTAAGCAGACTTCTGTGCAAAAATCTTTGAACTACTTTTCGGTGGTTTTCGGCAGTGCTCCCATTGTGTGTAACTATAAACAGCACGTGTGACACTAGCTCTGTGTAAACAATGGTGACCATAATGCTAGTAACAGAACAGGTCTCCAAAATTACTTGTACCATCATACAATTCATCATTAGAAAATGCAGCTGATTGCTCTAAATCGGAAAGCAAATTATGCACAGTTTCAACGTCCCAATCATCAGAGAAAGTACTGGAGGTGATGATGTCATTTAAAGAAATTTTAAACAAATATGGAATTTTCAAAAGTTCAGTAGGATCGTATACATCATATGATACCCTGTCCCATACAATTTCTTCAGGAACTGGAACCGCTGTAATGTTTACCAGGGACAAGTCTCTTAGTTCACGGTGTGAGGATGCATGTGGTTTAAGAACCAAGTTCACAAGTTGTACTGCGGAGCGTTCTGGGAGAAAGTGTCCTTTCAGAAGTAGGAAAAAGACAGTCACTATGCCAATCCAAAGTACCAGGAAAAGTAATCAGATTGTTATCCAGAGATGTATCCAGAGAACAACAAAGTAAGTCTTTTTCAGCCAAAGATGGAAAGCATACATTCGTAGCTTGAAAGGGAGAGCCTGTGTTGGCAGTTCAGGTTCACTTGGATCCGCTGAGAAATCGCCATAATGCACAAAGTAGCCAGATGCTGTCCGGTCTATTCTTGGTAGCTCAGCAGGTTTTGTAGAACTGGTATATGACTCGATCTGTGGCATGTTTACATAACGTCGTCAATTTTGTTTTATTGAAATTTCTGTACTTGTTGATTGTACAGTTGTTGTTTCAACAGGGAGAAGTATCATTTCATTGTTTACAGCTTCTCTTTGGAGAGTGGAGTCTTCAGTCGTTATTAAAGCTTCAATCTGAACTTCCTATACAGTAGTGAGAGGAGTGTGGCGGCTACCCAGGAGCCCACGTGGCCTGCTGTTGAGAATCAGCCATATAGTGTAGTTTGATCAGATCAATTGAAACAAACATTTTTTTCTCGGTGACCAGCAAGGGGCGGAGGAAGTACAGGACCGGTACAGGGGCTCTGTATGATGGCCCAAAGTCTTTTTTGTCCACTATCTTTTCTCTTACCAGGTCCCCAATTTTCGGGATCCAGGCACGTCTTGCCGGTACTGCTTTCACTTCCCCAGTGGCGGTGCGTTTTGCTAGGACATTGCTTTGTAAAGCTCTGTATTCTTTAAGGTCCTGTAAAACATCCAAACGATCATTGATGTCAAATAGGGTTTCAGCCGCCACCATGCTGACACTATTGAGGTCAAGAACCCACATCCTCACCGCAAACAGGAGTTCATAAGGTGTACAACCCCCCCAGGGATTTTCTTGGCATGTTAAGTGCCCTCTGGACCCTATATAGATGACTGACCCAACTGCCACCCAAGCCTAATACCCTTGCTGTCAAGGATTGCTTTAAGTCAGGGTTTTTCCTCTCAATGACCAAATTTCCCTCGGGATGGTATGGGGAGGAGTACCGCAAGCCACACCCAAACTTCCCATTGCTTCTTTGTAAGTGAGAGAGCTAAACACCGGACCCTGGTCGGAATGTAGTGTGCCAATTGCATATGTGCCGATAAATACTCGCAAATCCTTTGACAGTTCGAGCGTCAGCCAAGCGCTGTGGCCAAACCCACAGGAATCTGGAGCATGAATCTACTGCCACCAAGATGTACTTGTAAGCCCAGTCTGAGTGTAAGGGGCGCAGTGATCCAAATAGACACATGCGAGAGGTTTGTCTGAGATTAATAAACGTGTGTGAGAAAGTGCCCTCTTTCTGCATGGTTGCCCCCACTTTTTGCTGAATTGCTGATGTACTTTGACTAAGTGTGCCCAGGGCTCCTGCTAATCAGGTACCCAGGGCCTATGTTCTTTCCCTAAAACTGCATTGAAGCCTAAACCCAATTGGCATCTCTGGCCACAGGTCAGCCCCTGGTAAATGGTAACACAGGTACCCAGGGCACTGTGACCAGAGAAGGCCCCTAAGGGCTGCAGCACTTATTGTGCCACCCTTAGAGGCCCTGTACCACTACACTCACACACTGCCTTTGCAGGCTGCGTGTTTTGGTGCAGAACAAAGTGAAGAGTCGACATGGCACACATCCCTGTGTGCCATGCCTACAACCCACTGCCCTGGCATAGATCAGTCACCCCTCTAGCTGGGTGCACTATGCCAGTGGTGAGGGTACAGGTGCTTGAGCCCTATACCCCTACAGTGTCTAAGTCCATTCTTAGACATTGTAAGTGCAGTGCTGCCATTAAGAGTATATGGTGCTGGGAGTTTGTCATTACGAACTCCACAGCACCATAATGGCTACACTGAAAACTGAGAAGTTTGGTATCAAACTTCTCAGCACATTAAACCCACTCTGATGCCAGTGTGGGATTTAATGTAAAATGCACACAGAGGGCATCTTAGAAGATGCCCCCTGAGACCTAACCCACCTCTAGTGTCCAGGCTGAGTGGCTGTTTTCAGCTGCCACCACCAGACATGTTTCTGGACCCCTGAGTCAAGAGCCTGCTGCTCTCTGGGGCCTGAAACAATGCACATCCTGGGACGAGGTGCCAAGCCTCCTCCCCCAGGATGGGCAGGGTTCACGAAGGGGAAGCTTTAAAGGCTTGCCGCCTTTGTGAGCTTCCCCAGGCCACTTGCTGTACTTAGCAACTGGTCCCCACTGGTTCTGACCTCCACTTTGGGCGGGAGAACCGTCGGGGAAAAACAGGTGAGGAAGGGAGGTGTGCCCACCTCTGCCAACTCCACCCCTCAGGTGGGGGAGGCGAGGTGAAGCGCAACTCTGTCTCCGCCATCTTGAAGATGGGGGGACCCAGCCAACCAGGGACAGGCTCCTGCCCCCCTCCCACTGGAGGGTGGCACAATAGGGGGTGTACCCACCCCAGGCAAGGGACCCATTGGTCCCTGCCCTCTACCTACCTGTAACGCCCCTAAATCTAGTATTTAGGGGCACCCCCTGAACCTTGCTTCCTCAGATCCAGACAAGAAACAAGTAGAAAAGAAGAAGGACCGAACAGCCGTGCAGCAGCTAACAAGAGGAAGACGCCCACTGACTTGGCCCCAGCCCTACCGGCCTGTCTCCCCCTCGAACCTGCTCCTGCGAAATCCTGGTGTGTCCTGCAGCCAGCAACCTCAAAAACCCTGGAGGACCTGCCTGCCTTCACTTCTAAAGACTGCTTCTCCCGTGAACACCGGATTTGTTCAACTGCAACCTCTGGCAGCAGCCGGAGACCGCGGATCCGCCCCACTCTGCACCCGCCGTCCACGACCCGAGCTCGAGTGGGCAAACACCACAAGGAGGTCACCCCGGCGATCCTGAACCGACATCCGGCGACCCCTGACCTGCCTCAAGCCTCCAGCCGGTGCCTGCAGTCTAAATCCAGAAGGCCCCCCCCTAACCGCGACCAGGAGCTGGTAAGAAGATCCGACCCCAAAAGGCACCCCTGCACCCGACGCCCCACGGCCTTGTGTGCCCAAACCGACGGTGCCTAACCAACCCCTAACTTCCCAACTTACCCCTCGAAGTGGTGGTCGCACCCAGAAGTCCTTCTTCTCCCTGCCTGCAGTGCTTTTGCCAACCGGAGGCTCTCCATTGGAAACAACAGGGCATCCGACCTCAAAACAGCACCCTGCACCCGGCTGCCCTAGTGCCGCTCAGGGTGCACCTTTGGTGCTAATTTGTTTCCCCATTTGCCCTGAGCTAAAGTCCAGGAGCTTTGCTCCCACAACCCAGTGGCCTGCTTGCCAGCAGCCACCAACCGGAGGTCCCCTATCCCCCATTGGATAACATTGGGCCTCAACACTCTGCACCCGGCCGCCCTAGTGCCGCTGAGGGTGTAACAAGAGTGCATCACTGACCCTGGGGGACCCCTGAGTCTAACCCCAGAACCTCAACTCCAAGGATCGATTACCTAAAAACCGATAACCATATTTTCCTCCATAGTTTAACATTGACACTTTTTCCTGAAAAAGTTTCTAAGTGTGGAGTTTTGAAACCTAAAGAAATTCTTTTAAATTGTACGATTTAACAAAAACGCTTTTACTCACCTGTTTACAGGAAATGTCCCAGTGCTGCATCCACAGCACTGAGTAAGAAAAAGTAATCCAAAAGTAACTTACCTGCTATTTTACTGAAAATCCCATTGAAGTCAATGTACTGTATTTACAAGTGATTGCATTTCTCTGAAACAATACTGTAAGTCAAACCATAGTACATTTACAATTGCAATTGGTCTGAAGTTCAGTCTTTGAGTGTGTGAATTAATTTGCTGACTGAGTGTGTACAACAAATTCTTAACACTGTCCTCTGATACTGCCTTACTGCTCAACCACACTACAACAAATGGAGAGTAAGGTTCTATCTAACTTTGCCTCTGCCTACCTTTGGGGTTCCACTGGACTCTGTGCACACTATACCTCACTTTGGTATAATATATACAGAGCCAGCTTCCTACAATGCCTTTGTGGTAGACGTGCTACGGTGGAGCCCTTCATTTGCTGGCAAATGTTGCATTTAAGGACAAAATCCTTGGTCTGTTTAATAGGGCCTGGCCACCAATAGCGCTGCTTTAGTAATGAAACTGTAGCAGTAATCCCTTTATGAGCTGAACCCAGACCCTTGTGTGCAGCTAGTATTAATCCCAATCTGCGATCAGTGTTTGGTATTTCTCTATCCCCCACTCCTGGAATCAGAGCATATGGAATGTTTTGTGCATCTAACTTGTAGGAGTACTTGAGTGGAAAGCCTTTCGGCAGGACTTAGCTGTAGAGCGTTTCATTGACAGTTATAGTTGTTCTGTCTATCCTCGTACTGAAGCAGTTAATACAGCAACGTCAGCAGTACAAACTGTTGCCTTGGCGGCTTCATCGGCCATTGAATTCCCTTCAACATGAACGCCAACATGTTGATCGCTCAATGTATGAATGACATGAGCCCGTGGCAGGGCTTCTTTCAGCTTTGCCACTTGTTCCCAAAGCATCTTGTGCTTTACTGTGCAACCTTTGGAATCTCTAAATCCATTCTGGCTCAAATAGTGGAAATATTCGTTATTGGACTGGACACAGTAAAATGAATCACGCACAGTTAGTGTGGGGAATTCACGATCCGTATTTTGTAGTGCCAGTATCAGAGTTTTTAGTTCCGCCAGCTGCACCATACAGTCCCCTAAGGACTGTGTGTTTTTTTCCAGGATGGAACATTCTGTCATGCATGTGCCCTTTTACAATTGCGCATGCCGCTGAATATTGGTGTTTCGTTCCTACAGCCGGCTGGGCACATTGGTATAGATGATGCACTCTTATTGATCTAGAGGCATAATTTCATGCGGCAGAGGATATTCTTGTTCATACTGCAGAAATGCTTGTGTTTGTAATGTAGAATCGAACCTGTAATCTACATCTGTTGCAGTGAGAGAGTTAGCCCATTGAATCCATCTTGGATGCAATGCTTTAGCATTTGGAACGCTCGCTTTTGTAACGGCCTCTAGGGTCGGTACAAGGGTCATGACAATTATGCGTTTCCCCTGAGCCTGTGCTCGCTCTCTCACTACAGCAGTCTGTACCGCTGTGAGTATTTTTTCAGTTGGTGCAAAACCCTTTTTAGCGTTCGTGTACAAAAGTGATTTGTATGCTATAGGGACTGTATCAACCTTCATTGAAAGTCATATATGTTTACCCAGTTGGTCCAGCAACTACGCGGGTCACCAGGTTAGTTGTGTTAACACGTGTAAATGTTTAGACGCTATCATGTCAGCTTGTACGGAACATAGGACATCTGTATGTTCCTGTGTCCAATGATGTACTGAAAAATCAGGTCTAATTAAGTCATAGAAAGGTTTCACGCGCTCTGCGTAATCCAAAATGTATGTCCTGACAAAATTAAAAAATCCTAAAATGGACTGTAGTCTTTCCAAAGTCGTTGGAGCTTGGAGCAGCTCTCATTTTTCTAAAAATTGTGCATCCAGGCTTTTTTCTTCACTTGACAACTCGTACCCTAGAAATAGGACACTGAGGTGGGCAATTTTTGAATTTTTAAAATTAAATTTGTATCCAGGTGAGCGAACCCAAAAATTATGTGGTTCACCCTAGACAAGTATTTCATTAATTCATTGTCCGTCAGATGTCATCTACGTAGGACAATGCCTACTCATCAAAATCTTGAAGTAACTCTAGTACCCCGGCTGTAAACAGCCCAGGGCTATTCTTATACACCTGAGGTAATCGAAAAAATTGGCGTTGAGAGCCTAGCGCTGAGAATGCTGTCAATATCTGCTCCCAAGCGCTATATTTTGGCAGCAAAATCCATTTGAGATCTAGTGTTTTGTATTTTTTCCGCATGCTGTTATTCATTAGTTTGGCACTATGTGCATTTTGTAATGCAAATGTTCTTGTGGATGCGTTTAAATGTCTATAATCTAAGACTAGATGATCTGGATTATCGGGTTTCATTACAGGAAACAAGGGATTACTCATAGGTGCGGTGCAATTCTCTGTCACACCCTGGTATTCAAGTTGATTTAGGATCTCCCTGACTTGTTTCTTTGCCTCATGTTTAATTGGGTTTTGTCTGTGTGGTTGAGGAATTGATTTTAATGGGATTTCATGATGAGGTGATTTGTCATCACCACCCAACATGATTGTGGTATAGTGCAGGAGCTAGCGCTAAAGCCCACTCCCGCACATATGAGTTTTTAACTAACTCCGGTACAAGGTCGGAAAAAGCAGGTAAAATAACTTCTTCCTCCATTGGGCAATCCATTACCAAATCAGGTGGCCAATCCTTTTCGGCCAAAAGAATGTTGTAACCATAGGTCAGGTTCTCCCAAAAGAGACCCTTTACTTGCCTGGGTATGTCCCACTCCATTTGGAGTATCATTTTGTATAAACAATGTGGGACACTTACCCTTGTATCAGGGGTTTCCACCGTGATATGCTCATTCAGCGCTACTACCCGCAGATAATCCATCAGGTTCTGACGAGCTATTGTGACTTCTGCCGCGCTGTCCATCAAAGTCACTGCCCATTCCTCGTTCAGAAGCAGAGTCCTCGGTAGCCTGGGCATTTCTAATTTTAATCCTCGCTACCTTTTTCTTTTTAAATTGTGGTTTAGAATTCTTTTGTTTATCTTCTTGTTTAATGATGTAGTCCAAAGTGCGATGTGTCTCCCTCTTCGGCTTGACTCGCTCTTCCGATCTGTGCTCTGACCGTCTGTCTCTCCCCAAACGTTTTTCGGATGACTCCTGAAAGAAACGAGAGGAACTTGTATCAGTATCCTGATACCAGTCAGGCTTTCTAATATTGTCACGGTTTCTCAAATTGTATTTTCTCTTGGTGTGCTCCTGTTGCATAGACCCACCCCGTGACTCCGTTTTTGTTTGTTTATTTTTTGTTTAGTATCCCATTTCTTCTTTGAAGAATAGGGTGCTTGCTTAGCGTTATCCTTTTCAGAATTGCTCTTAACTATTGGTTTCCCAGGTGTGGCTCAAAGATTATCTCTACCAAGCGAAGCATATGTATCTTCGATAATCTTAGGTAACTCTTGCTCTTGCTGTGCAGGAGTGAATTCCCTCAGGTGTTGGCGTATAGCCACCACTGCTGCCTCACCTTTTATGTTACATAACATAATGGCCGATACCTGGGCAAATTTGCCCATCAGTTTCATCCCCAGATCTAGGACAGGCTCTGCCCTGTACTCATTCTGTATTTGTTTCAGTACATTTGGTATAACTGCTATTGAAGGGGTACCATGTGTTCTGGTACAAACGGCAGCGAAGATTGTACTCTGAGTGACACAATCCTCTATCGGGGGAAACATCCCCAATGGCAAGCAAATTGTCAGTATTCTATGTTTCTCCTGCGGGCCCATATGGGGAAAAACTGCTTCAAGCTGTGCTGTTTTCTGTGACATCCAAGAACGGGATTTGCTCCCAGCTGGTGAGAATCTTTCCCATAACTGCATTTAGTGTTTGTGGGCTAATACCTGTAGTAGCCTATGTGGTTGTGTAGCCTGAGCAGCCCTTGCAAGCTGAACTGTTAATGTTCTCATTATGTATTGTGTAAGATTTCTGTAGATGTTTACTAAATCTCTGTAGAGTGTACGCATTCCTGCTGCTGTTAAAAGCAGCAATGTCTGGATGTAGTGTATATGATTCTAAGACCGACCAGGACGCTCCTTCTCTGCTGAGTGGACCGAGTCTTACGTATTCAGTGGTGTGGAGTAGGACGCCTTAAACCAATTAATGTGCTCTTAATAAGTTAGTGGGTCTTCTAAGTCCACGTGTGGGAAATACTCATCCGTTGGTTCAACTTCAATGTATTCATGATTTAACTGGGTGTGTGCATCTGCTGGCGGGAATTTAACTAATGTGTAGAATAACTGTTCTGAATGCTTTGTGTGCCTCAACCACGTAGGTAACATCACCCGTTGCCGGGAGACCATGTTGTAGCAATTTCATAGTAACTGCCTGTCTGCAATTCTCTGAAATATTTAGAGCCGCTTCCTGCTCTCCAACGTCCTCAGTTTGTTTGGTCATTGTTAGAGAAGTAGTATTTAGTTAAAATTTTACATAGAGATATTGTATGCACAGTGGGGCAACTTATAATCATTCAAGCGTGAATAACCTCCAGCCAATACATAGGGTATGCCTACTCAGCTGAGGTTGGATGTGTTTCCCTTCCCACTTCGGACGTCTCCAGTTTAAATGTGAGTAGGGGTCTCAAAGAAAACACGACTGAACTACTGAGATTTGACCGTTAAATAAAAGCCTAACCAACGTTGGCGGCGCCATGTTGTGTAGTTCCTACTGATCCATATGATCTGCACATTGTTTGGACAACATACACTAGGGGCTTGGTGCCAAGATTGATTCTGGACACCCCTGCAGGATATGTTGGTCTATGGACCAGCTAGCTCAGTGTCACCGTAAGCCCCCCCTAACCTCACCAGGAAGCGAATGGTTTCTGGCAACTACTGAACATGACAACTCTGTCCCCTCAGGGATCGTGGAAACAGTACTGAACCTTTCGCTCAGTCACTGGTGCTCACTTATTCTCCAAGAAATATATAGAGAATACACAGTGGGACATTTTCAATAAATCTATTGAACCAACGTTATTCTTGCTTAAAATACGTGTGCTGCAATGATTAATAGACCGAAGCAGATAAACGGGATTACGCGTACCAAGAGCGTAAATAGTACATACAGTTGTACCATGGAGCTAAAGCAATGTATATATGCAGACATGTAAACAAGGCAGTAACCTAGCGTACTCCTACTATGCAGACCCTACTCTAAATGTACCTAGAGTGTGTGTAGGTGTAAAGCCAAGAATCTCCCCAAGGGACGATCCAACCCCATTACCTGATGAGAGAGAATGAAGGGCCCCGTCTTGGTCACAAACTGGACACCACTCACGAGATGTCAGACTGATGCGTGGTAAAATTCTCAGCATGCACGGACCTCTGTGTCCGCGGAAGTGCCTACTCTGCTAATCTATTGGAAAGCTCATCTTTTGTAATAGAAGGCAGCCTTGCAATGTGTGTATAGATTAGTGATGTTATGGATATGTAGATAGCTCTGTCACCCCGTGGATGAAGATAGTGATGACATTTGTACATAGTGCGAAACGAGACCTTGTACATTATGTTCAGGGCGTTGTGATAATGTTCTGCATAGCTAGATGTGTATACCAGTTAAGTTTCAGGGAAACTAATCCAACGTTGTCGTGCATGCAAATATGTGCAAAAGGTAACCACTGAAAATGTTATTTGTGAGGACAATGTAAGAAATAAGCTGCTTCGCTCCATGGGCCTAAATCTGGAATATAACACATTTTTAGCCTCACTTGCAGCCCTGCAGCTGTGCACACACACGGGTGCTCATTCCATAAATCTTTAGCCTCACTCTCAGTCCTGGAGTTGTTCACACATGCTTACTACGTACATCACTAGCCCTACTCTGTCCTGAAGCTCTTCGCACATGGGATTACTGAAGCTCTTTGCACATGGGATTACTACATTCATCACTAGCCCCACTCTCAGCCATAGAGCTGTGCACACATGCTTACTTCATACATGTTTAGCCTCACTCTCAGCCCCGTAGTCGGTCCTGGAGCTGTATACACACACACACACACACTCCATATATCTCTAGCCTCCCTCTCAGTTGTGTAGCTGTTCACACATGCTTACTACATACATCACTAGCTCCACTCTCTGTCCTGGATGGAGCTGTTCACACACATGCCTACTACATACATCTATAGCCCCACACACAACCCTGGAGCTGTACACATACATGCTTTCTACATACATCTATGGCCCTACTCTCAGCCCTAGAGCTGTGCACATATGCTTACTTCATACATGTTCAGACTCATTCTCAGCCCCGTTGTTAGTCCTGGAGCTGTGCACACATACGAGTACTCACGCCATATATCTCTAGCCCCCCCTCTCAGCCCCGGAGCTGTTCACACAGTTGCTTACTACATACATCTCTTCTCTACCCCTCTCAGCCCTGGAGCTGTTCGCAAACGTTTACTACATACGTCACAAGTTCCACTCATCCCTGGAGCTGTTTACACACATGCATACTAAATACATCTCTTCTCTACCCCTCTCAGACCTTGATCTGTTCGCACACATGCTTGCTACATACATCACTAGCTCCATTCTCAGCCCTGGATCTGTTCACACACATGCTTACTACATACATCTTGTTAGAACTGGGGGTCTCTAGTTGGCAATGGTATACACCTTTGACCAAATAGGGACCCTTGCTTCTAGTCAGGGTAAGGGGGATACACTACTAAAATAACCCCTGCTCACCCCCTTGGTAGCTTGGCACGAGCAGACAGGCTTATCTCAGAGGCAGTGTGTTAAGCATTTGTGACCACATACAGTATTACAGTGAAACACTACAGATGGACACTACACAGGTTTTATAAAAATAAGTATTCTTTATATAGGCTTAACACAAGACCACAAACGACAAAAATCCACAATACTGTACTCAAAATAGACTTAAAGATGGTAGAAGTAACTTAGTTCAAGTTGATGGTAAATGCAACACGTTTCTCTCAAAAGTACCTGGGATGCGTAACGCAAAACAAACAAAGGGTTCGCAGGGAGGACGATGCGGCGAGCAAGCGCCTCGATGCGGTGTGACGATCCGGTGCGATGCGATGAAAGTGCGCCCTTGATGTGATGCGACGATGTGAAGACGATGCGTGCACGCCCGGCGGCTGTGCGGCGAACTCTGTATCTTAGGAGCTGCGACAGGCCCTGCGACACGCTTCTCCGGTGATGCGACGGCAGGCAGCTGCGACGGCGACACGCTTCTCGGGGGATGCGATGGCGACCCTTGCGGTAGCGACAAGCTTCCCTGTTAATGCGACGGCAGGCAGTTGCTACGGCGACACGCTTCTCCTGCGATGCGACAGACGCAGCTTCGTCAGCGGCGCGCTTCTTCTCGTTGCGTCTCGCTCCCAGCGACACGCAGGCTTCTGCAGACAGAATCCCCAGCAAGGGAATTCAGGAGGGAGCTGGTGGTGAAGTCTTGTAGCCCTGAGACTTCAGCAGGAGGCAAGCTCTAGTTCAAGCCCTTGGAGAATATTCTGCAAGATGATGAAAGTTCTTTAAAAGTTCCTTCTCCTTTCCTTGGCAATGAAGACCCCTGCAGGCCAACCCAGCAAACAGCACACTGGCAGAGGGGCAGTCCAAACTCCTGCAGCTTCCTTGGTTTTTCTCCTTGGCAAAGGTTCGTCTTGTTGTTTCCAGAAGTGATCTAAAGTTCTGGGGTCTTGGTCCCCCCTTTTTATACCCATAAATCCTTTGTCCTCTGAAGGTAGAGGGTCCTGTACCTAGTCCAAACCAGTTCTGGGTGCATCCTGCCAGTGCACACCCTCTTCCTTTGTCAGAGTGGGCCAGGGACATCAGAGACACCACAGGGGGTGGAGCCAGCATTGTGGAAGGCAGGCACAGCCCTATTCAGGCCCAGGTGCAACTCCTCCCATCACTCTACATGCAGATAGGTCTATTCAGCCCTGTGCTGACTCACCCTGTCTCCTGGAGCCCCCCAGCCCCTGTCACTCACAAAACCAGACATACAATATACAAGCTAGCAGAGGCAGGCTGGATGGTTTAGGCAAGAAAATACCTACTTTCTAAAAGTGGTATTTTCAAACACAGAATGTTAAAACCAACTTCACTAAAAGATGTATTTTATCATTCTGAGTTCAGGCATCCTAAATTCGTTTTTCTACCATGTTCCCTGGGTCAGTTAGGATTATAAGATGTTATAATCAAACTGCCCATTCTGGCCTATGGGGGGGACAGGTAGCCTTGCAATAGTGAAAAACGAAATTGGCTGTAATTCACTATCCGGACATGCTACACACATCAGGGCATGTCCTACCTTTTACATACAATGCACCCTGCCCTTGGGCCTACCTTAGGGGTGACTGCTATGCAGAAAAGGGAAGGTTTAGGGACTGGCAAGTGGGTGCACTGGCCAAGTGGACATGGCAGTCACAGACTGCACACAGGCTCTGCAATGGCAGGCCTGAGACTCACTTTACAAGCTGCTTCTGTGGGTGGCACAACCAGTGCTGCAAGCCCACCAGCAGCATTTGATTTACAGGCCCTGGGCACACCTGGTGCACTATACTAGGGTCTGACAAGTAAATCAAATGATCCAATCATGGAGTCACTAATCAATACATCAATTTACTATAGGGAGCACTTGCACTGTGGCACTGAATAGCAGTGGCACAGTGCCCAAAGCATCTAACCAGCAAAACATCAAAAACAGAGGAGGCAATCAGTGAAAAAATGGAAGGGAGACTCACGCCAATGGTACCAGGTCTAACACATCTCTAGCCCCACTCTCAGCCCTGGAGCTGTGCGTGCACAAATACACACTACATACATGTCTAGACCTTTGCGCGTGTGCGCGCACACACACACACACACACACACACGTCTAGCTCCACTCTCAGCCCTGGAGCTGTGCATGCATACACGTCTAGCTCCACTCAGCCCTGGAGCTGTGTGCGCACACATACATGTCTAGCTCCACTCAGCCCTGGAGCTGCACGTGCGCGCGCGCACACACACACACACACACACACACACACTCCTCCAATCTCTCTGGAGCAGTGTGTGCGCACAGACACTGCATACAAGTCTAGCTCCACTCAGCCCTGCAGCTCTGTGTGCACACAGACACAACATACATGTCTAGCTCCACTCAGCCCTGGAGCTGTGTGCACACATACATGTCTAGCTCCACTCAGCCCTGGAGCTGTGTGTGCACACATACATGTCTAGCTCCACTCAGCCCTGGAGTTGTGCATGCACACACTCTACATACATGTCTAGCTCCAGTCTCAGTCCTGGAGTAGTGTGTGCAAACAGACACTACAGACATGTCTATCTCCACTCTCAGCCCTGGAGCTGTGGGTGCGCACACACAGGCACAGGTCTAGCTCCAGTCTCGGCCCTGGAACTGTGCAGACACACACATCTAGCTCCAGTCTCAGCCCTGGAGCTGGGCATACACACACCCGTTTAGCTCCACTCTCAGCCCTGGAGCTGTGCGTGCGCACACACAGGTCTAGCTCCAGTCTCAGCCCTGGAGCTGTGAAGACACACACCCGTCTAGCTCCACTCTCAGCCCTAGAGCTGTGTGCGCACACAAACACTACATACATGTCTAGCGCCGCT
>CAWUFW010000681.1:1200988-1253488 GCA_963921515.1 Calotriton arnoldi
GGTCAGTGCGCCACACTAGGCATGGTGGCTGGCAGTGGACACCTCCGTTCAGACGCACGGGATGGCCATCCCCAGGGGTCAGTGCACCCCCTCTTAGCCGTGGTGGCTGGTAGTGGACACCTCCGTTTAGACGCCCCCTCCTACGCGTGGTGGCTGGCAGTGGACGCCTCCGTTCAGGCGCACAGGATGGCCGTACCCAAGGGTCACTGCGCTCCCTCCTAGTTGTGGTGGCTGGCAGTGGACACCTCCGTTCAGACGCATGGGATGGCCATCCCCAGGGGTCAGT
Source organism: Calotriton arnoldi (assembly GCA_963921515.1). Lineage (NCBI taxonomy): Eukaryota > Metazoa > Chordata > Amphibia > Caudata > Salamandridae > Calotriton > Calotriton arnoldi. Next base: position 1,201,275 of record CAWUFW010000681.1, read on the forward strand.
GCGCCCCCTCCTAGCTGTGGTGGCTGGCAGTGGACACCTCCGTTCAGACGCATGTGATGGCCATCCCCAGGGGTCAGTGCGCCACACTAGGCATGGTGGCTGGCAGTGGACACCTCCGTTCAGACGCACGGGATGGCCATCCCCAGGGGTCAGTGCACCCCCTCTTAGATGTGGTGGCTGGTAGTGGATACCTCCGTTCAGACGCCCCCTCCTACGCGTGGTGGCTGGCAGTGGACACCTCTGTTCAGACGCATGGGATGGCCATCCCCAGGGGTCCGTGCGCCCCCTCCTAGCCGTGGTGGCTGGCAGTGGACACCTCCGTTCAGACCCACGGGATGGCCATCCCCAGGGGTCAGTGCGGCCCCTCCTAGCCATGGTGGCTGGCAGCGGACACCTCTGTTCAGATGCAAGGGATGGTCATCCCCAGGGGTCAGTGCGGCCCCTCCTAGACATGGTGGCTGGCAGCGGACACCTCCATTCAGATACACGGGATGGCCATCCCCAGGGGTCACTGCGGCCCCTCCTAGGCATGGTGGCTGGCAGCGGACACCTCCATTCAGACGCCCAGGATGACCATCCCCAGGGGTCACTGACCCCTCCTAGCCATGGTGGCTGACAGTGGACACCTCCATTCAGACAGGTAAGATAGCAATGTGGCACCACATTCGTGGTCTTGAAGACCCTTGTAGAAGATGCTGTTCCTCAGAGAACTAAATCATTGTGTGTGTGTGTGTGTGTGTGTGTGTGTGTGTGTGTGTGTGTGTGTGTTTTTTCTTTTTTACTATCCTTGTGGAGACTTGAGTATGATAACACACTCACGTTGTGGGGACTTGATTGCACTGTGGGGACCTGAACCCAAGTCCCCACAAGGTAAAGTCTTCTAAATGATTGGAAATGACTTCAGAAACATCTGTGCCAATTTTTACAACTTTTTTAAAAATTGCCTTGTGGGGACCTGTGTTTCACCATGTGTGTTTATTTTTTTGCTCAGCACTGTCCCCATAGACAGGAGGTGGTACTGCAGCCTTAAACACACTTAACATATTAAACACACTTCAGTAATTGAATCCCATCTAGCAACAGAGGATAGGGATTTTGAAGGAGCATACCCATCAGAAAACCGAATACATTATTACAATGGCTTTTTTAATCGTATGTAACTTTTGTTTCGAAGCAAAAAATTAATCAAATGAGGCGACTGATTTGCTGGTTGTTTTCTTTGAAAAGCTTAGAAATGCACAATTAATTAAATGCTATTGTTTGCATTTCGAACACATGACTGAGTCCCTAATTAAGATCTCACTTTACCTTATAGTTCAATCATTGATCATGACTAAAGCATATCCACTCGGCCTGTACGATTTGTGTGCAATATAACTTCTTTTCTTAAGGTTTCTCATAGTTGAGCTGAAAGTATATATAAGTACCTTTTCATTTGGATGTTATTTTTGCAAAAGTGGATACTCTCCCGTGTAGAATTAAAGAGAACATTTCCTGCTAGAAATGTTCAATGTTTTATATGCAAAATGAAAATTTCACACATTTTATGTATTGTGAGTTTCACGAACTGAATTTCACACAAGCCTAACAGGCCTAACATTCACGCAATGAATACAAAACTTTAAAAATACAATGAAACACTCTTTCTGAGTTTAAAATTGACACTATCTCAGGCACCCTCTATTGCAGCGCCACTGCGTTCAATACACATTGCCGAGATTTTTTGACCAGCTGTTAAGTTTCCTATCCTGGCACAGTGACATTTGCCCATGTCAGTAAAACGAGTAGCAGGTTAGATACCGCAACGACTGCACGCACCATGTCTACTACTTAAAATGCAACACTTTTTCCACAGTAAAAAATAGCATTTCTTCCATCTATGAATGAGTGTTACATATTTTTCTAGCCATTTATTTTTAATGGGGTGAAAAACACTTATGTATTACTCCGACACTTGAGGCACACCTGCACGTCTTTAAAGGCCTGAATAAGATGATCAAAGATTAAATGGTGAGCGCATCCCTGTCAACAGAATTGAACAGGTTAAAGCTGACCCTCCCTGACCCCCTCCTGAGCCATTCTTAAACAAAGTGGGCTCTGCCTTTTGTGGTAAAAGTTCAGAGTCAGACGGTTATAAGTTAAAACAAATCAATTGTATTGCCGGGAATGAAGTAAAGGGCTTGTTAAATAGTTGTGTTTCTTAAACGAGGAATGTCTGCAATATCGAGTTGCACTGTAATTGCATTTTAGTTTTGTGTTGACGTTAAGAGCTATGTGCTTCATTATATTTAACTTCCTGTATCAGGTGCAGTCTTATACCACGAAGTTGGTTAGTTTGCCTTATTTTGCAGATGATACTTTTTTTTTTTAACGCTTACAATTTTTATAATAATCATGCTTGGATTACTTAACTTGGTTTTCAAAAAGATTACTGGTATAGTGTTGTTTATATGCTGTGATTGCAAACTCTTCATGTGACGTCTACTGGATGCAGCATATTTATTTAGGTCTCCATGAGGCACTTACGCAGAGAAGTTATGCCTAACCTTCTTTTCCAAAATTGTGTGATCCTTGGCAAGCAATTTTAACTCAATGTACCAAATTTGATGCTACCTACACTTGATTAGTTTCAGTGCACACTGTGCAAAACCATATATATATATATATATACTGCTTATTAGGGTATAACTGTGCAGCATGAAAAACATAACCATGTTTAACTATTGTTAAAAGGGGCGCAAACTTGTATGAGGGCTGACTAGGCCGTCAGGGCCTTGTTTTTAAAATGTTTTTACTTTCATATTTACAAAGTATAGTGTTTTTTTGACGATCACCCAACAAGTAGTGTCTTGTAATGTGTTATGTGTAACACAAATGAAAATCAGCACTGACAAAGCCAATATGTCTGTTTTTTAATCTGGATTTAGAGACCTCTCTATAATGGCAAGAAATGAGGAAGTAACATATTGAGTTGTATTGTGCCTTTCACAACGTATCGTGTGGTAATACTATGGTTGGAAGAGTGAGTTTGTCAAGGGGGTACATGGTTAGTTTTTTGATGTCATGCGTGAGAACAGTAGATGACCTATACTCATATTCTGTCACTAACCCTATGTGGCAATTCGTAGTGAAAAGGTATGGTCCTAGGATATCTAGGCATTACATGCTGGTGAATGGATGGACTGAAAGTGTGTGAATCAGTATGGCCTATCAGTGGAGCGTTATGGCATTAGGAGAGTATGAAAGAGGATGCTCAAATTGTCACAGCAAGTACAAAGTTGCGCAACCACAATGTGTTGCAGAAAAGTGTGAGAAAAGACACCATTGTTCATGCGAACATGTGCAAACCAGCTTAACATCTGATGCAGAAGCCTGCACTAGAGACTTTCAGGTGATAGGTCAGCTGACAGAAACATCAACACAGTACAACCAGATGTGGTCTTGATCACTGTGATTAAGACCAGACCTGGACAAAACACCGAGTTTTTTTTTCATTTGTCAGATAATATTTTTTAGGACTCCATAGAGTGCAGCCGGTTTCTCCTTCTAGTGGGATTTTTATATATATTGTGCTGACCTTCGGCATTGGTTAGTGTGCCCAACCTTTCAGTTGTTGGCATGACCGTGGCTCTTGCAGTGTTCCCTAGATGTGCCCAAGCTTGTCCACACTTCTGAAGAAGAACATTGTGAACCTGTGGCTCCCACTCCAGGGTGCCCTGAATGGACTACACATTGGCCTAGCTCCAGCATTTGCAAACTGTTTGCCATGCGGACAATGCAGCCGAAGAGGAGAAACTGCTGAGTCAAGGCACTTTGTCCTTGTCTGTCAAAGCACTCATTGGCTGCCCGTGGGGCAGTCAGGATGCTCAATCAGAACAACCTGTTGCTGCCAAAGTGCCTTCAAGCTACCAACTCACCAGATCAGTATCTGAAGGAAGAGTCCATCACTTCATTGCCCAAGGAGACCCAGTAACTATCACTAAGACTTACCAGTCCAGATTAAGTGGACCTGCTACAACCTCGGGGTCCGTTTGCTGTTGACGCTGTCTCTGTCTGACGATAGCTGCCGCCACTGCCTCCAGGACACTGTCATGGAGCCTGCACCAGCCCAACGTGAGCGGGGCAGCAGCATGACTTCACTACAACCATCAAGCCTCCAGTGAAAAAGGACTATGAGCTGGAGGCCAGCCCAGCGAACAGTTGAGAGACTGAACACTGCTATAGATCCAAAAAGACTGATATCTAAAGTAGAGAAGCACTATACCTGTACTGTTTTCTGTACCTGAGGCACCCTAGTACATGAGAAGGGGAGAAAGGGGAACAGTGGAGATGCAGCTTCCAGCTGCATAAGATTTACACCCAGATATTCCAATTTGGTCTGGAGTGCGGCCAGCACATCACCAAATAAGCTAATCCTATGTCCCATGCCTGAAAGAAATACTCATGTTTTCTGGATCTTGTTTTAAAGTGGTCACTAGTGGTTCTATTGGTAAGGCAAATAAAAGTGGAGACAAAAGGTATCCTTGTGGAGTTCATGTAAGAATCCCTTTCAGATTTCCACGGGGCAGGCAGGGGTTACTGGGCCCAACTGTGGTGGTTGAGGCCTGCTAATCCTGGTGTCCGGGGACCCGACCTACTATGTGGATCCTGAGTAACTGGGCCAAGCACTCTTTCTGCACCTGGCTCTCAGTGGCAGATTTGGTCAAGCAGTCAAGGCTCCCTTGGGGAGGGGTTGCTACTGGTCAGTGAACATAACTCACAACTCAAAGTGCAAACAGTATGAACAATAAATCAATGTCCTGCCAAATACTTGCTTTTATAAGAAAAAGTCGTATTTTATTTCTAACTATACACATAAAAAGGAATACAACATTCAGAAGCAACAACACAATTCCTCTTGAGGTCGGGGCTCTGGTAGTTGTGAGGCAAATCCCTGTCCCACCCTCCTTTGTGTAACCAGTTCAGGGTTATTTCCCATTCACTGGTGGCCGCATCAGGTAATGCAAAGTATTAGCCCATAGTCAAGAGTTGTCCCTTCTGATTCCTCAGGATCTGAGTCAAAAGTGTCTATGGTGCTGCAGCACCTTTAGCAGCAAGTCCCAAGGGGCCCAACAGGGTCTTAACTGCTCTTGCAGCACAGCAGAGTTCAGTGATGCAGCGAGTACCTCCGACTCACACTCATGGGTCCTTAACTACTCAGAGAAGTTGGGCTGCTTGTGCCCTTCACTGTAGCACTCTGCAGCACAGGCACTCTGACCAGAGTGGCCTGGCCGGAGGTCATCCAGATATCGGAGCGGCCCCTTGCTGTTGAGGAAGCAGTAAGATGACTTGGTACAACAGGGGTGAGGAATCCATCTTTGAGCTCTCGACTGGAGCCAGCAAGGATGCAACGTCCTCCATGGCATCTCCAGGAGTCCTCCATGGTTCGCCAGGGGCAGCACCCTTGCAGCGTGGATCAACCCACAAGTCGTAGCCTCAGTCTCTCCTTCGGTAACGTTGGTACCGGCAGCCCCTCCTGGTAAATTGCATTGCACTCTCTTCCAGCCTCAGCACCGGGGCCCAGACAGTCACAAGCCTTGGCACTCCTGTAAATACTTTTTCCGATGGTGCCCTCTGGCATATGGGGTTATCGCTGCGTGGCGGTGGAGATGTAACAAGAAACGCATGGCGCTCAACACAAGGCTCACTCTATGGCCGCCCTCTTCTGGCCAGAGTTTATACCTGGATGTCAGTCACAGTGATGTGTGCATCAAGGGTTAACCCCAGACCACCCAGTTCCACTCTTTGTGATTCTCTTATCTCCTGAGATGTGTTCAGACCCCTTCCTGGTGATCTATCCCTGAATCAAAGAAGGGTCTTTGAAATGCAAAATGAGTCTGTTCTCTCGAGCGTGTCCCATGTCACTGTTTAGCACTGAAACTTTTTTATTTTTAACCAGGGTGTGCTTATTTTAAAACACATGCACTGCCATCACACACACTCACTATGTGCACTCTGCACAACTCTTCACCCTTCAAGTATTGTACTTCATGCAAGCACACATACACCCAGCACATGTTTTATCCACACATGCACTGCGATGCACTACATGTCTCATGTAAAGTATTCCTCTCAGGCTGGTGAAGTATTCCACCAAAATGTTGTTTCAAAAATATCCGTTGACAAAAATATTGTGATATCAGGAGTATCATGGGACAGAATATGGAAGCTAAGAATATCGATTTTTTCAAAGTATTTTACATTTTTTTTTTTTTTAAGTTGTGCATAATTTTATCTTATAATTTTTTTATTTTTAAGTGTGTTTATTTTTAGTGTATTTTGTGATCTGGGAGTAGATTTAAAAGGCTTTTGATGTTATTTACATTTATTTGTTATTGGTGGGTTTTTGGGTTTGTAGTAAAATAGAGTGAAAAGTGTAAAATATTTTTTTAATTGAGTATTTATTTTATAATTTTAATTTGATTCTTAATTATGTAGATTATTTTGTATTAATGGATAATTTACCCAAAAATCTAATTTATTTTGTTGATTGTTAATTAGATATTTGATTTTATAAAGTGTGTAATTGTTTTTAATAATGTGGATATTAATTAATGATATTATGTTTTTGCATAATAACTTTATAGTGTTATTTTTTTTAAATAGTGTGTAATGTATTTTACTCTAATATTATGTTAACTTATTTTTGTGGGTGCGCCAACATTAAGGTCATAGGGTGGGTTTTTTTTAAAGTCCATTTATTCATGTTTTATATAAATAAATGTTTGAATATAATTCCATTTTTTATTTAAATTGGTATTGTAAAGTTTTTTTTCATGTTTTGTTACATAAAGTATACAAAATTAAACATTCTATTTTTTTTATAGATTTGTAGTAATATATTTTATGTTTATTTATTTTATATAAATGTATTTTTTTGTTAGTTTAAGAGTGGGAAAAGTAAATCTGAGCTTACGCTGCAGTGGCATTCGTAGGTCTGACCCCGCCAATGAACTCCTCTTACCCTACTGTTTTTTAAGTTGGTGTGGGAATAGTAAATCTCATCCCTCCAAAGTCAAACCTCACCCTACTGTTGTTTACGTTGGAGTGGGAATAGTAAATCTCATCCCTCCAAAGTCAAACCTCACCCTACTGTTGTTTACGTTGGAGTGGGAATAGTAAATCTCATCCCTCCAAAGTCAAACCTCACCCTACTGTTGTTTACGTTGGAGTGGGAATAGTAAATCTCATCCCTCCAAAGTCAAACCTCACCCTACTGTTGTTTACGTTGGAGTGGGAATAGTAAATCTCATCCCTCCAAAGTCAAACCTCACCCTACTGTTGTTTACGTTGGAGTGGGAATAGTAAATCTCATCCCTCCAAAGTCAAACCTCACCCTACTGTTGTTTACGTTGGAGTGGGAATAGTAAATCTCATCCCTCCAAAGTCAAACCTCACCCTACTGTTGTTTACGTTGGAGTGGGAATAGTAAATCTCATCCCTCCAAAGTCAAACCTCACCCTACTGTTGTTTACGTTGGAGTGGGAATAGTAAATCTCATCCCTCCAAAGTCAAACCTCACCCTACTGTTGTTTACGTTGGAGTGGGATTAGTAAACCTCACACCTTCAATCTCCAACACTTTCCCTACTGTTCCTCAGTAAATCTGACTCCTCTAAAGTCCAACACTATATCTACTGTTGCTCAGGTTAGAGTGGGGACAGTAAATCTGACCCCTCCAAAATCCAACTCTTGCCTCACTGTTTCTTACTTTGGACTGGGAATAGTAAATTTCACCCCTCCAAAATCCAAACCTTGCATTACTGTTGCTTATATTGGAGTGGGAAAAGTATATCTGACCCCTCTAAAGTACAACACTTTCCCTACTATTGCTTATGTTGGAGTGGGCATAGAAAATCTGAATAAATTACCCCTGATTTAAGCCTTCAATGCCTCCCATTTGGTGGCTAGGGCAATACTATCCTCCCTTCTGCAGCTCTAACCATTCTTTATTTGTTCTTTAACGTCACCCTCATGCCCTGGGCCTCTCAGAGGATATTCCCTTAGCCATCACCCCACATCCTTTTTTGATGGCCCCTGTGTCTCCACTCCAAAGAAAGATGAGCATGGTTAGATAACACCATACATCTGATTTCTGCACTCTGTACCCTCCCCATTATTTTCTGAGTGCCAAAAAGATAGTTTATTATTGATAATGGTCCTATATGTACTGCTGAGAGATGGGAATAATCTCTCTCACTGAATATGTTGGTTGTCCACGAATCAACAAGGTCTAGCACTTCCATCGTTCTTCACAGTCTTTTACTCCTTAGTTAACTTCTCTCAAGGCCCCAAACCAGATTATTATCCACTCCTTTTATCACCCATAAAGAAAATGGCTGAGCGAGTATATGGTGTTATTTATGTAGGGGTTCTGTCCTATATTATTAGTGTATATGTTGAGTGTTTGCTTACATTCCAGGTGCTGTTGTAAAAAAAGGTAGGTTTGACCATTGTTGCTACATTTTCTATCTTGGATGCATTCGAGGAATAGAACTGAGAAGGACAGTCTCCGTACTTCATCCTCTTTTGGTCTGCCTCAGTGTTAATTTTAAAAGCATGTCATCAGAAAATAAGCTAATCTTATGTCCACACTCGAAAGGAATACATACTATATCTGCATTCTGTTTTATTGTAGATGCTAGAGTCTTTATAAAACAAAGCAAGAATGGAGACAGGGGGCATCCACGTTGTATCCCCTAAATGGGTTTCTTCTAGGAATTGTAGGTCTGCATTGTGTTTCTTAATTTGTGCCAAACTCTTTGGTGTGTTTAGTGAGTTGAGCCCCCGATCATATTCCGTAATTTGTCGCTGCCTACCTCTAAGTGTGACAAATATAGTGATCTTCCTTATGTTTATGTTCCCATATGCTCACTACCAAATGAAACATTGGCACTATCTTCATGGCAAGAAACATTGAAAACACAAAAACTAAATAACCCAATGTTTTACACTTTAGATTGTTCTCCATTTCACGTCATTGTTCTCTTTGATTCCTCCTAGATTTAGGCTTGCTTCTGTCCTCTTCTATTCGGGAGGTTCTGTGCCTGCTTTGACTCATACACGAAGCAGACTTTTCCGCTTGATGTTAAGTAATGCCAATAACTATTTGTACAGCCTTCTCTTCACCAAGGTTGTGGGCATAGGTCCTGGAAGAGTGTAACCTGGCTAACCCCAAATTGCATGTGTGGCTGTGTTCTGTTAGCTTTAAGAATATTTTTCCTTCATTGAGTAGGAGAGCTTTGTCACAAAGTCTTTTGGTCGGTCACATGTTTTATTGGTTTTCATTCCCGCTGTTTGCACTTTTTCTGTTCCTATATCCAGGGATACTAACATATATTCTGATATTTATGAATTTAGCAGTTAAAAAGGAAAGAAAGGGATTGTTTTGTATAAAGGTTTCTGTTTCAAATTAGGCCTGGGCAAAATTTTAATTACGCCAGAGTAATTATGCATTACTCTTGTAATGCAAAATTATGCCATTATGCCAGCTTGATTAGTTATGAGTAATTTTGGGCAAAACGTCTACCGCAGGAGCCCAGGAACAGCGAACTAGGTTAGAGCAAGTGGATGTTGGCTACTGCTGTTTGTGTCAAGTAACATTTAGTGCTTTTTTCCCAGTGCAAAATGCATTCTCTGGACCATTTTAGATGCAAGAGTGCACTTTGAGCTAAGAAAATAGCACTAAATGCTGGATTACGCCTCTTACATAATTATGAGTAATTCCTCCCCCACGACCACAATCCGCACCAACAGCCTGCTCTCCTGGACCAACATCAACGACGACGACACCATCAAGATCATGAACACCATCCACTCCGGATCTCCGTCAGACCCATGCCCACACCACATCTTCAACAAAGCCAGCACAGCCATCGCACCCCATCTCCGGAAAGTCATCAACACCTCCTTCAAGACAGCAACCTTCCCGGAGAGCTGGAAGCACGCCGAGATCAACGCCTTACTCAAGAAACCCAAGGCGGACCCCAAGGACCTCAAGAACTTCCAGCCCATCTCCCTGCTCCCGTTCCCGGCAAAGGTCATCGAAAAGACCGTCAACGAACAACTGACCCGCTACCTCGAGGAGAACAACATCCTGGACCCTTCCCAGTCCGGGTTCCGCAGCAACCACAGCACCGAGACTGCCCTCATCGCCGCCACCGATGACATCAAGTCCCTGCTGGACAACGGAGAAACGGCGGCCCTCATCCTCCTGGACCTGTCAGCCGCCTTCGACATGGTCTGCCAACACACACTACGAACACGCCTCCACAATGCCGGGATCCAAGAGAAGGCCCTGGACTGGACCACCTCCTTCCTCTCCGGCAGAACACAGAGCGTCTGCCTTCCCCCCTTCCGCTCCGAAGCCACCGAGATCATCTGCGGCGTACCCCAGGGCTCTTCCCTCAGCCCAACTCTGTTTAACATCTACATGGCACCGCTCGCCCACGTCGCCCGTCGGCATGACCTCAACATCATCTCCTACGCCGATGACACCCAGCTGATCCTCTCCCTCACCAAGGACCCCCACACCGCCAAAACCAACTTTCACGAAGGAATGAAGGCCGTCGCTGAATGGATGAGGAACAGCCGACTGAAGCTGAACTCGGACAAGACGGAGGTCCTCATCCTCGGATCCACCCCTTCGGCCTGGGACGACTCCTGGTGGCCGACCGCACTGGGAACCACCCCAACACCCACCGACCATGCACGCAACCTAGGGGTCATCCTCGACTCCACCCTCTCCATGACTAAACAGGTCAATGCCATCTCCTCCGCCTGCTTCAACACCCTCCGCATGCTCCGCAGGATCTACAAGTGGATCCCCACTGAAACAAGAAGAACGGTCACCCAGGCCCTCGTCAGCAGCAGGTTGGACTACGAAAACGCCCTCTACGCAGGAGCCTCGGCCAAACTCCTGAGACGGCTCCAACGCATCCAGAACGCCTCTGCACGCCTGTTCCTCGACATCCCTCGCCGCAGCCACATCACACCCCACCTAAGAGACCTGCACTGGCTCCCGGTCAACAAGAGGATAACCTTCAAGCTCCTCACCCACGCACACAAGGCACTCCACAACACCGGACCAACGTACCTCAACAGACGACTCAGCTTCTACACCCCGACCCGCCAGCTCCGCTCCGCCAACCTCGCCCTCGCCACAGTCCCCCGCTTCCGAAGAGCGACCTCCGGTGGCATATCGTTCTCCCACCTCGCCGCAAAGACCTGGAACACCCTCCCCATCCACCTACTGCAGACCCAAGACCTGCTGACCTTCAGAAAACTCCTCAAGACCTGGCTTTTCGAGCAGTAGCAGCATTCCCCACCCCAGCGCCTTGAGACCCTCACGAGTGAGTAGTGCGCTTTACAAATGATATGATTGATTGATTGATTGGTAATTGCAAGTAATTACGGCGGGTTATGCCAGTTATGCTCACCCCTGTTTTAAATCAGGATGTATGTCATATTTTACTTTAATGGATGGCAGAAAAAAATATTTTTGCTTTTAAATTATTAATGCTTTTTGTATATTTTTCATTATCAATGACTGATAGTGATCATTAATCCTTTTTAATTTCTGTAATCAAAGCCTATCAGAATGTCATGTAAACAACTGCTTTTATTTCCTGTTTGTTTGATATTGATTTTATAAAGAATATATGTTGTTGCTAGGCTTGGGTTGCAACCCAAAATAAATAAAGATAATCTGATCTGAAAGAACAGTTGAGGCAGTATGACGGTACGCAAGATGCCGAATCCACTCTTACGTGCAGATTTATCAATGTTTTGCTGTGCCCTTGCATGGTGACGCCGGGCCACGCAAAAGCAAGATTCAAATTTACCAAGCCATGCAAGGCCACCCTGCGTGGCTCAGCATGACTTGGTAAATCTAGTGTAACGCAAGGCAGCACAAGTTGCTGTCTTGTGTTACACTGTGTGGTAGCGGCATTACATGAGTGGGGCATGGATGTTCCCATGCATCCACCAATGCATGCTAATGAATTCCCAGATTTTCCAACACTGGTAGACCTAGGAATGCATCAGAATTGTACACCTTTCCACCAGAAGTGTAACAAGGAGAAATATCATTCTTTCTCCTCATTGTTTCCTCTTTCCAAATGTTCTGCAGCACACTTAGAAAGAGGGAACTGCCTCTAAGGATTGTTTTTTGTGCAGGAAGGTGTCCTTTCCTGCACAAAAACAACCCTGCCTGTAAAGTAGGGCAAGGGTGCCTACATTGGTGGTAGGCGCCACTGAGTGTGACAGTGCAAGAAGAGGACAGGAATGCACCACATCTTGATAGATATGGCACATTCCTGCCCTCTCCCTTTCACGCAGCACAGCAAGGTGTCTTGCTCCTTTGTGTTTAATGAAAAAATGATAAATCTGCCCCCTACTGCAGATCCATAAATAGAGAGCGATGGCACAGGCCTTGAAGTCCAAAGACATTGAATTGGATATGTCCCCAAATTTGAAGTAAATACATAAAAAATAGGACTGAAGCAATATTGGTTGCTTTGGAACCTTAGTCAATGGAGACATGGAAAAAAGGTCTGATGTCACCAATGGCCGAGTGTCCTTTATACCTAATATATGTCACTTTCCATTGAGTCCCAAGACTTTGTTTAGAGTGTCGAGTGCCCCAATTGATATTGGTGTCTCTTAACCGCTACAAAAATATTTTGAAATCCACTCTGGTGTCTGGGGCAGTACACTTGAGGAATCTACAGAGCAGTATCCATTAGAAACCTACTTTAGCTGGAGACGTTGATGCCAAAATTGTTTTTATGTAAGCCTTCTCATGGGGGAAAATGATTCCCAAGATAAATATGTCTCTACAACTCTTTTGGTGGAAATATTCACCTTTTTCCCAAAGCTGTTGAAATCAGCAAACTTTGCGAAGTCGTTATATTGTTATCTTTGTATTTCCCCACCAGCAGAAAAAAGAATGTGCACCACTAAATAATAGGGCGAGAAGAAACCCATAACCAATGCATACTTCAATTACAATTTTCTTTCAATAGTTGGGCTGAGGCGAGAGGAAAAGACTATTAAAGGAGTGTGATTGAAGTCCTTATTGCAATGGTGTTAGAACTGTAAAAATGAATGGGTCCTTCTGTTCAATCTGAAATCCGGGAGATCAGGGTTTCAGATGCCAAACCAGACCATCAGTCTGTTCAGATTTTCAGTGCTCTTCTGGGTGATTGTCAGTTCCCTAAGCTCAGGTTCTCCAATCCCTGGTGCATCTTCTCACAAGCTCAGTAGCTCTTGTCAAGAAGTCCCTTGCTACCTCAGATTCTTTAGAGCCAAAATGTCTGCTTATTTGTCCAGCTTGTAAGCCTCTTATACGTTTGCATTTCTTTACTGCAGACATTGACACACTTCTGAGCTACACACCCATCTTATCATTGGGAGAACTCTTGGGACACTTCGATAGTATTTTACAACCAGAAGTTTTAATGTACCCAATATTGGTCAGGGCATCAAGTAACATAAAAACATTTTCTGTTGCTTATCACATAAATAATTGCAGGATATTTGCCGTATTAGTTGTGCTACTCAGATCCTCCTCTTCCAATGCCTAGCCATAACATTTACGTTGAAATGAAAAATAACATTTAGGGGCAGATTTACAAGAAACAGACGCATCTCTGCGTTATAGCAGAGATGCGTAAGTTTACTTGCGTCACTCAAAAAAACCCTTGCGCCACCACGGATGCGTCGCATTTACAAAGCAGCGCACCATGGCGCAAGCATTGACTGATGCGCCACGCATCTGTTGGCGTAAAGGTAGCACATTGCTGGAGTCTTGTCGCAAGCATGACGCATCTCCAGCAAAGCGCAGGAATGCCTATTCCTAATGTGCTGCGTTACTACTTACGCCTTCATCAAGCAGGCGTAAGGTTTTGACGCAGTGGCGTCATAGAAGTGGCGCAGTGAAACTTGTAGATTTCACTGCGTCACTTTTACGAGGCTTTCTTGCATCGGAACGTCCACCCTGCATACATTATACCTGATGCAGGTATAATGTTGCGCAGGGCTTTACAATGTGATGCATCTCCCTAGATGCGTCACGTTGTAAATGTGTCACAACGTGGTGCATTGTTTACGCCGCCGCGTCACAAAAGTGACACAACAGCGGCGTAAAAGTGTCGCAAGAGGCTTGTAAATCTGCCCCGTATTGTGTGCTTTACGGTACAATCATATAATATTAGCTAGTGACTAAACGTGATTCCAGGGGACAGTTAGAATTTGTTATATTTTCTGCTTGTAGAAGGCCTGATGTGATGCTCCACGTGTCCAATAAGGAGCTCATCTATCAGAGCAGCACTAGACAGAACTGCATGCCGAATTAATGAGCACAGTGTAAAGAGCAGATGATCAGGGCCGCCAAAGCAAAGGTACTGTGGAGGAAAGATTCCTGCCAGGTTTCACCAAATTATGCGTCATGAAAAGGCAAATAATGCAGCAACAAAAATGAGGCATATTATGCAATTTAAGGCAAACTATGCAGCCCGTTCTATGGCCTTATTTAGCAATTTTGACATTGTAACACACAATACAGTGTATATAGAAAATCCACTGTATACTCAGCAAATTCTGTTCAAAATTATGCGTTTTGTTGTATGTTACACAAACACCGTTTTATACATGCACACCATTCTATTAATGCTGGTCTTTCTACCCCTTAGATTAAAATAGTTTTCGTAAAACATTTATGTTGCACACGGAAAACATACCTGCGAGAACATACATACCTGTGATAAAATGTGCGCTTATTTTATTCTGAACATCCTGTTTATGTTTAAAAATGTATCTTGAGTTTATCCTGTGTTCACGCCATACAGCCGCTGGGTGCACCCGTTTCCTATTTTCACCTGTTTCCTATATTTCTATTACATATTTAAGTGTTTAACTAGGAGGCACCATGACACTGAAGCCGTAAATCCTTTCACAAAGATGTGATAAGATGGGTCTTATTTTAAAATCCGAGTACCCTTTTTTCTGTCATAAGTTTTTATCGTAATCTGAGTGCACTCTTGAAATAACTTTCAGATTCAGAAGTGCCTGTAAACTAATAACAGCTTTGAGAATAGTGCATGTGATATAATCTTGAATGCACTTCAGTAAAAAACAAAACAACTTCAAGAGTAAGAAGGAAACATTTTTCACATTGCGTTTGAGGAGCAATTTAAACTAACTATTATCCCCAGCCTGTAAATAAAGCCTCGCCCTCAGTCCACCAGCACGGATGTTAAATGTTTCTGGCTTGAGACAAGACACCAGCCACAGTCATGTAGACACACCTATGCATAACAAAAGGCCCATTAGCACGTCAAAAGGCCCGAGTGCTGGAAGCCGGTGAAGTCACTTTTTACTTCCCCGATTGGGGGATGGGCCCTGCTCCCAAGAGCACACCTTTACAGGAAGAAGGAGCCTGTGATGCCACGGCTCTGACACCCGGACAGCAGCAAGGATGGGGCTCAGGCGTCTCAAAAGAGGCTGTCTCTCATCTTAGACTCGAGCTTGGAGCGACTTTAACAACAACAGTTGTAATTTTAAAGTGCATTGCACATTTAAAGCGCTGGTGTTTTTATTGTAATTCATAGAGAATTCCTTCTGTCCAGAGGTTTGTACTCCGTGAAAGTGAAAAACATCTCGATCTCTTCACAAGCTATATTACAGCTTTTTTGGGGGCTTTTTCTGAACATCCTCACATTGAAGGTAATGTGCATTACAAATGGAGAGATGAGAGAAGGGCAAAATGGCAGGACTGGGCAAGAGAGGGAGAACGTTGAACTTTGAAGGGTTTAAGAAATGAGAGTTTGGAATTTTTGGGGAGTTTAATATGAGGAAAGAAAAAACATAGGACGCCGGTCTCACAAGGAAGACGGAGGAAATTAACAGATCTGACGAAGGAAAGAATGAAAGAGCTCAGGTGGAAATGGGATGGGGGAGAGAAATAGACAGGGGTCTGGTATATGGAATGCGTGAAAAGGAGAGATGGCGAGAGTTAGTGTGATGAGAGAGGGGAGAGGGATGCCTATTTACATCAACATTGGTAAACACTCAAGAAGCATAATGATTTAAGAGATTGAAGTGTCTACTGTTCACGCAGATGTGAGGAGAGAGTGCACTTAAGTAAGACTCATGCCCCCACAGATCCGGCCTACACTGGTCACACCAGGAATTGCTAAGAAGAGCCATCACCAATCAATGAATTTCAAAGCTTTTCAGTTTGCATGAAATACAAAAATAATGCCCTGGGCACCTGATTGTTTAAAATTGGTCCAAGATCATAAGAAAGCACCAGGAGAGATAGAGCTGGGGTGCAGGGGCGTAGCTTCCATTGGTGCAGCAGGTGCAGTGCACCAGGGCCCAGAGCCATGATTATTTCTGAATTTCATAATTCAGACAGCAGTCAGTTGGTATGGTTCCTCCTTTGCACCAGGGCCCATGACACAGTAGCTACGGTACTGATGGGGAGAAAGACAAAAAAGGAGATGGGGAGAGAGAAACAGAAAGAGAAAAAAAGACAAAGATAAGGAGAGACTGACAAAGTCAGAGAAAGAAAGGGAGGGATGTGGAGCAGGAGACAGAAAGAGGAAGGGAGAAATTGAGAGACTATAGAGATAGAAAGACAGGAAGAGACAGACAAAAACAGTGATTGGGAGAGATAGAGGAGAGAAATGTTTGCGAAGAGATAGAGAAAGATCTGGACAGACCTAGAAAGACAGAAAACTCCTGGAAGAGAAGCCAAAAAATACAAGGATGCACTGAGAGAGACAGAGAGAAAAATAAAGTCAGTCAGAGAAAGTCAGGACAAAATACAGAGCGGGTGTAGAAATCGAAATAGATATGTAGAGAAAAACCATTTGAGCTAGAGAAAAGCCATGAGATATGCTGGGAAAGGGAGGATGGATAAAGACAGAAAAAGACAGGCAGAGATAATGCTATGGAGAAACTGGGGAAGAGAAAAATGGAGAGAAAAAGAGCAAGAGAGACAGTGAGAGAGAAGCAGCAAGGGAAAGTTAAAGACTGAGGAGTATAGGCAAAGGCAGAGAGAGAATGGAAGTGAGATACAGGAAAAGGCAGAGTGATGGAGTCAAGGAGAGAAATATACAAAAATGACAGGAGGAAAGAGTTATAAGAGGAGAGGGGAGACATGCACACTCTGAACTCAATCTGCATCACTTCAAATCTATCTATATATCTATCTGCCTATCTATCTTTACTTATGGCTATCCACTTTTTATCTCTGTCTCTATGTCTCTGTCTTTCTCACTGTTTGTGTCTCTCTCTGTGCCCCTGTCCGTCTGTTAGTTTCTCTTTTTAATTCACTCCTGCTGCCCCTATCCTGTCTCTCTTAATCTAAGTCTATTTAAATCACAATCTCTCCCATCATCTGAGAGGACCCAAGTGAAACCTGGGCACAATCTGACCCCACATATTGTGGAAAGAATTGCATTTTAGGCACAATTGGAACCTCACATCTGCATGGACAGAAGTCTTGCCACTAAGAGTGAGAAGTAAAGGTGAATTGAATCTCATAGTGTGGATTATTTAAAGAGAGAACACCTGGAAAGATATCACATTTTACCACAATCAATATAGTGAGCTGTCATCTATGAATTTGGTAGATCTGTGGATGAAGTAATAAAGTCTCTCTTTTGGCGAAAACTGAAGGCGGGGTTGAAAACGGATAGGGAATCTCAGGGAGTCGAAAATGGATGACCCAATCTCAGCAGGCACATGATTTTCAAGTTCAGCTTTTCTTTCAATAAACCGTTGTAATCTAGATTTCTGGTGCACAACATTGACTTGAAGTTAATATGCATTGCAACTCTATGAAGGTATTAAGAAGATGTTGAATGAGTGCTCAGGAGTGGAAGAAGATGCCCCAGGTGACAAAGCCATCTGGAAGCTTTATGATGAAACTGAATCACATCTGAATAGTGAAAACCTGTAGATATCGCTGAGAGACAAAATAATGAAATCTGAAGCAAAAGGAAAAATCTGCAGAGGAGAATATGATAAAATTAAAGAACTGCCATATGACTCCATGTTACCAGGAAACAACTTCTTGAGTCAATGCCACTACATTATTTCAAGTGACCAGAACCAGGACTACAATTACCAGAATACACTGATTCTTTTTTTAATTAGAAGGTACAGGACTGGAAAAAAGATTTCTTGGTGGCATGACAACGTGAATTCATCTACTAACCATATGAGGAATGAGGAAGAGTAAGAGAAATTAAGGGGAAGAAATGGAGTGATATCTGGGCGAAAGGTATAGGCACAGTGAAGAAGTTATTACGCTGGGGTAACTCAATGGTTTCTCTTTGCCAGGACTCAAGTTTTTAGGTCTGAGCCTCACGTTCAAAAATCATTGTTATCAGATGCATTAATCCAGTTTGGTAAATTGAATAAAGATGAAACTTTAAAAAATGCAACGATTTGCTAAACTAAACTGTGAACTGGATGGGTGTCTCAGCATAGAGTCATCTGGTAAGCAAAGCTTATTTACCTCAGTGACTGCTGAACTTTATTGAAAGGCATGCAAATTAAAAACGTTGTGCCCTTAAAGAAGGGCAACATTTTGCATCTTCCCCATCCTCTTTAATGCAACCACAAGTCCACAGATACAGGAGGCTGTAGGATATTACTTTGCCATTGACCAGTCCTGGGTGACAGTCGAGAAACACAATGGCCACTTTCTGACAAGTTGCGGGGTTAGTATTTTCCTCTGCCAGGAAGCCCACCATGGGACTTTTTCTTTTGGAGAATCTTTGTTGCATTGCCCGTCTGAAACCATTTACCACAGACATGAGTAGCATGAAGAACATTTCCATTTAATGCTGCTTTCGTAAAATAAAAACCATGCCAACTGGTGAGATTTAAAAAATGTTAAGTTGCCAAAAAATAGGCTTTGTTGCTTCCAATTTGGTTTTCAGAGATGATGAATGGGGATTGCAGGAAGTTCTAGTAGAAGAAGAAGGAGTCTAGATATAGAAATAAAAAGAATCACTTATGTCAGTAACATACATTCACTCCTACACCCCAAAACCCTCTATCTCCATGCAGATAATATTTCATGCATTCCAAATCCCAAAGGGAGTCAAGTGACTGTCAATGAAGGGTCTAAAGGTATACCGAACAAAATGTCAAACATGGCCCCAACTATATGTATCATTAGCTCTAAACAACCACAGTGTTCATAAAATCTAAACTCAGTGTTTATAAAATGAATTGGGCGCAGCACATGTACCTGCTCTGTGTATTACTTTCAGAAGCACATGCTGCTAATCACTGGCTAAGCATTGGCACACCCTTTTATCTTGTTGCCCCTGGTTATGTGAATATGATCCCAAGGAAGCAGAACCCAACTGGTGTAAGATTTAAAATGACGTCCAAGCAGGCAATAGAGGATGGCCTGTCTGCCAGAATTATAGTTTTGTCTGGAACAAAAGCTTATTTCATGGTTTCACACTTTCATCATAATCTAAGTGATGTGTTGATACCAAGATGGTGAAGGAATCGCTCTGTAGACAAAGATTTGAGAAGAAGCTTGAAAGATTTCCAGATTCTTATGAAAGTCTGACAGTTTTGTTTATTAAAACCGGGTGAAGATGGGGAAATCCTTCTCAACTTCGAAGCTAATTTAATCCGAAATAAAGGGTAGTATTTTACCTTTAAATATGAGAGATTGTGTCTTGTTTGCCAACACAGTGAGGTTGAAGATGAAGGATGTCACCTGGTGAGGTGAGGGGCATGCTGGGGCACCTGGGGCATGCTGAGGCATGCTAAGTTGTTGAGTCACTTCCAAAGCCAATATTTTCAGCAGCTGTATATTTGCAAACCTAGGGCCTCTCAAGTACTGCAAGACTGCGGACATTACCTTGGTGAATACCTGCAGATCTGATCTCCGGTTGAGCGGTGTGTTGCGTGCTAATAGCGGACCCTCTCCTGTGAAAATGTAATGGCACTTCTTGTGGTACAGGTATTGCAGCACCCTCCCATAAAAATATTAAAGGTAGGGATTTAAAATAAAACCCCCTAGGTCTAATGTTAAAATAAAGTACATTATTTAATTTTGTAAAGAGTTTAAAAATATAGTTAGATTTAATTTATTGTTTAAAAAATTCCAAAACAAATAGATAATTATTAATGTTCTATTTTATTAATGTTTTTGTAAATATAAAAATTAATCTAGCATTAGTAGTTATTAAAAAATAATCAAATTACTGTAATTCTATACGCCACTTCTAATAATTTTAAATACTTAATACAAATATATATATTTACGTTAGGTGGGAATTTCTTTCTAGTTAACTTTCAGCTAAATTATTTTATTTTAAATGGTATACAGTCAAAATAATTATTTTTTTATTTAAAATTCATTTAGTAATGCAGTCTTTTTTATGTCACTCCACATTTACAATAAATACATAAAATTAATTAACATTAATAATTAACAGAATTATATATTTTTTAAGTTATTTCAAACTTTAATAAAGTTTTAAACCTTTCCATACACTTTACCATTGGGAGTTTTCTGCCCTTGTGGTGGAGATCCTTGCCAACGTGTGGAAAGTAACATGTAGTAACTTCAAGCTCATAAATTAGGCTCCTGCCCTGAATTCAGGGGTGGGGACACTTAAGGATACACTTTTCAGTAACTTTACACTTGTAAATGGTGAACAGTCTGAAGTAGTAAAGTTACTCAAAAGTGTAATTTACACTTGTAGATATACTTATATGTAAGTTTACATTTGTGAATACAAGTCATGTTTGTGAACTGTAGTACTACTTTATGTTCTACGAATGCAGTTTGTGAATCGACCCCTATTTCTTTTGGGAACTTGAACACGACTATTGTAACAAAAAGTGTCTGGAGGGACTTCTTTTGTAGAATTAAAACTACACACTAACTCTGGGAAGACCTGAGCAGCATTGTAATCACATACTATCTTTAGACTTCATAATCTTTACACACCATCTTCGTTTGAGTTGAATATCCCTATAATTTACACATTATCTCTGTGGCCACTTAAACCCCAGTCGGTTGATTTTTCCTCTTTCTATTTGTGTCATATTCTTCAGCACACATAGGATGAGGAAAATGCCTCAGGGTATTGTTTTTGTGCAGGAAGGTGCCCTTCCCGCACAAAAACAATCCAGCTTACAACGCAGGTACCTTTGCACCATGGGTCAAGAGTGCCTGCATTGGTGCTAGGCAGAACATTGTGAGCCAGCACTGGGAAAAGGCAGGAATGCGCCATATTATGTCAAATGCAGAGCATTCCTGCTCTCTCCCTGTCATGCGCCGCAGCACGATGAATTGCTGCACTGCATAACTTTTGGATAAATAGACCCCTATGTTGGTAGAACTGAAATATCACTATAATCACATGTTATGCAGATTCTTGAACATGCCCATGGTCACACACTATATCTGTGGACACTTCATTATCGTCACACACTAACTTTGTAGGGACTTGAAAATGTTTATCTTCACACCATCTCTGAGAGGTCTTGCACATTCCAATATCCAGACACTATTGTTGTGAAGATTAGAACACCTCAGATACTACACATTTTTCTTGTGGGGACTTGAACATCCCAATAACCACACACTATAGCTGTGGAGAATTGAACATCACTATAATCACACACTATCTCTGGGGGACTAGCATATCATTATCATTTCACACTGTGTTAAGTTATGCAGATATGTAAGGTGCACTATCATCAGAGAGGGTATCCTGGCTGTCACTTTATGGACTTAATCATGATAGTCTCCACAAAATATGTCGGTAGAGACTTGATCACAACTATAATCGTATACTATGTGAAGGCTTAAGCATGCCTATATTCACACACTATCTCTGTGGGACTTGAATATCACTATTTTTATACATTACCACTGTACGAATTTGACCATGATAATCTTCACACACTAAATCGGTAGTAACTGGAACATCACAATTATCACACAGAAAGAGGGTTCTTGAACATGCCTATAGTCACACGCTATCTTTGTGGGGACTTGACCATCATCATCTGCACAGACTAGCAGTGTAGAGACTTGAACATTATCTCCATACCCTATCTTTGTGAGTACTTGAACATGCTTACCTTCACACACTATCTTTGTGAGATCTTGAATATCATTATCTTTTCATATTAAGTTATGCTATTTATGCAGATTTGAAGAGCGCACTATCACCTAGGAGGGTATCATGGATATCACTGTATGGACTTGACCATGAGAATTTTACACACAATGTCAGTAGAAACCTGAGGCCAACTATAATGACACACTATGCTGCAGCTTAAATGCCTTTGATCACACAATATATTTGTGGGGACTTGAATATCATTATCTTTTAAACACTATTTTATGTTGTGCAGATTTGTAGGGTGCACTATCATCCAGAGGGTATTCTCGCTATCACTATCTGGACTTGACCATAATAGTTTCAACACAGCATATTAGTAGAGACTTGAAACCCTTATGATCACATACTATGTGAAGGCTTAAACATGCCTATAATCACATTCTATCCCTGTGGGGACTTGAATATCATTATCTTTACACATTACCACTATATAGACTTAACTTTGATAATCTCTAAGCACTCTGTTGGTGGGGACTGGACCACCACCATAATAACATGTTATGCAGATTTTTTAACTTGCCTATGGTCACACTATATCTCTTTGAAGACTTCAACATGATTATCTTCACACACTATCTATGTAGGGATTTTAACATGTTTACTTTCACGCACCATCTCTGTGAGTGTGGTGAGTTATAGTCCATTCAATGTGGTGAGTGAGGTGACAAGACTGTGTAGGTAGGTGCATGACTTCTAGTAATTTGAAGGTGGTGAGCAAGTATAACGGTGAGTTATAATTATGACATAGTAATTTGAAAGAGATGCGCAAATTATAAATTAAAGTTATAACTATACCTTTAGAATGTCTAATGTTTGTGTTGTTTACGTTTGGTCTGTATACAAAGACGAAATGTTTTCCTAACTATATCTTATCCTTAACCTTTGTTTTTTCATGGGATTTCATTTTTTTTACATTTTAATAACATTTTGTTTATAATGATACAGTTTACTGTTGTCGAGTGGAGTGTCATTAAATGGAGTGTGGTACAAAACATTGGAGGATAGTGTTGTAAAGTATAATGTCATACAGTATAGTGTCTGAGTGTGGAGTGGAATAGAGTGGAAAGAGGTACACTTGAGTAGCGTAGACAGGAGTGGCATAGAGCGGAGTGGAATAGAGTGGAGTGGCAAACAGTTAAGTGTGATAGAGTAGAGTGGTGAACAGCGGAGTGGCATATAGTTGAGAGATGTACAAAGGAATAGCGTATAGTAGAGTGGCATATAGTTTAGTGGCATACATTGGAGTGGTATAAAATGGGATGGCATACGTGGAGAGCGGTACAGTGGAGTTGCATACAGTGGAAAAGTGTAGAGTGGGTTTGCGTACAGAGTAGTGGCATACAGTGGAGTGCTATAGATTGGAGTGTTGTACAGTGTAGTGGCATACATTGGAATAGTGGATACTGGAGTGGCATACAGTGCAGTGGTGTACAATGAAGTATGGTTGACTAGACTTGCATACTGGGCAGTGGCTAAGCCTGGGCAGAGTTCGCAGAGTTACGCTACACGGAACTCCGTGAAGTGCAAAAAAACCTCTGTCACGCTACGCGGAGCTCTACAAGCGGCAGAGTGTGTTAGAAAAATGCAGTTTGCTGTAATTTTCAGCACATTGTAAAATTATCGCAAATGGCACCATGCACAGCGTAAGTGGGCAATGCTTTTTTTCTGCCGCTCAAGTGGATTTTCTACTCTAGCGGCAGCTTTTTCAGCGCAAACGGACGGTTTCTCAACGTGAGCAGTTGCGAGCATACGCAGCCACTCACATTGAGAAATCTGGCCGCCCGCGTTGAGAAATCTCGCCGGGAGGTTGATTTCCCTCGATCGCGCTAACCAACTTGAGGAAAATTTTTGCACGGAGGTGTATTTTCCGCGCTCGCGCTCGCCATCTTGATGTTGACGAGCGCGAGTGAGGAATAAACTCCACGGTAACTCCGCGAGCGGAGCTTAGTTCACCGCCCAGGCTTAGCAGTAATGTAGACTGGAACATCGTAGTATAATAGCATAGAGTGGAGTGGCATAGAGTGGAGAGGCATAGAGTGGAATGGTGTAGAGTGGACATGCATAGAGTGGAGTGAGGTACAGTGTACTGGCATAAAGTCACCTAGTGTAGAGTACTGTGGCGTACAGTATAATAGTATACATTGGAGTGGGGAAGAGTGTAATAGCATAGACTACAGTGGAGTAACATAGAGTGGAGTGCCGTACAGTGGAGTAGCAAACAGTGGAGTAGTGTCGAGTGGAATAATGTTGAGTTTAGTGGCATTAAGTCTACTGATGTACAGTGGAGTGGCATATAGTGGAGTAGCATAGATTACAGGGTCATACAATGGAATGACTTAGACTAAAGCTGCATAGAGTCTAGTGGCATACAGTTTAGTGGAATACAATGTAGTATTGTACAGTGTAGTACCATACAGTGGATGGTGGTAGAGTGGAGTGGCATATGCTGCAGTTGAGTACAATGAAGTGCCATAGAGAGGAGTGGCATCTAGTGGAATAGTGTAGAGTATAGAGTGGAGTTCCATACAGTGGAATAGCATACAGTGGAAGGGCATACAGTGAAGTAGCATAGACTGGAGTGTAATAGAAGAGAGTGACATTCAGTATAATAGCGTAAAGTAGAGTGGTGTAGCATGGAGTGGCGTAGAGTGGTGTGGCGTATAGTGGATTAGCGTACAGTGTAGTAGTGTATAATGGACTGATGTAAAGTAGAGTGGCATAGTGTATTAGCATAGAATGGAGTGGCATAAAGTGAAATGTCATAGAGTGTTGTGGCATAGAGTAAAGTGTATTAATTGAAACAGACGTAACGTGAAAGTGTGTGAACTAATGTAAATTTCATGTGGCAGGAAAATACATTATGATGTGTAAATGTTCATTTTTGGTAGTGGCGTGGAGTACAGTGGAGTGGCGAACAGTGAATTAGCGTGCAATGTAGTGGTATATAATGGACTGGGGTAAAGTGGAGTGGCGTCGAGTAGAATAGCGTGTAGTGGCATAAAGTGAAGTGTCATAAAGTGGAGAGGCGTAGAGTTAAATGTGTTAATTGAAACAGACGTAGCGTGAATGTGTCAGAACGAATGTAAATGTCATGTGGCAGGAATATACATTATGATGTGAAAATGTTCATTGCTGGTAGTATCTGTAAATAGTGTAAGTAGTGTTAAACTTATAATTTAAAAAAAATATACTTCTATATTGTACCACTTTATACCGTGGTATGTTCATGGTATACCACGGTATATGGGGCTGAGAAGTGAATATGTGATTGGCTAATGGCTGTGTTTACCAAAGGTGAAAGGCAGCCATCTCGATTTTATCACAGTTTTGCTGTGTTCTGCGCTTCGCTGCGCTCTGGGTTAGAGTCTTACTTACGGCAAAGTATTCGGTTTTATTGTTGTTCATCATCTATTACCACTTTATTCAAGTGGCAATAGGTGGAGATTTTTATTTATACATTTTTATAGCAGTTTAGGGTAAACTGCACTTTTTTAGGTAGAGCGATAATTTCAGGACAAGAATAATATTAACATTAATGAAAATTATTGTAAAAATATATATTAGAAACATAACATACTTAGGTAAATAAATAAAAATAATATAAAAATATACATTTCAAATAAAAATAGATTTTTTTAAATGATTAACATAAAAAGATATATAATTTAAAATATATAACAGCAATTAAAAGAAACAGCAAACATAATTTATTTAACTCCAAATAAAATAAAAGTAGAAAAAGTGTTACACTTGAAAGGGGTTACATTTACTATTTATTCCCACTCCAACACAAACAAACTCAGATAAAATATTGAACTTCAGATGAGTTAGATTTACTATTCCCACTCCAATCTAATGGTTTGGATTTCGGAGGGGTTAGATTTACTATTCCCACTCCTATTTAAGCAACCCAAGGAAAAAAGATGGACTTCAGAGAGGCTTCATTTACTATTCCACTCCAATCTAAGCAACAGTACGGAAAGTATTTGACTTCAGAAGGATTGGAATCACTATTCCTACTCTGATCTAGGCAACAGTAGGGAAAGTGTTGGATTTAGGCGGGATTAGAGTTACTATTCCCACTCCAGTCTAGGCAACAGTAGGGAAAGTGTTGGACTCTGGACAGGTTAGATTTGCTACTCTCATTCCAATCTAAGCAGGGCCGGACTGGCCGTAGCAGGCACCGGGCGTTCCACCGGTGGGCCACGAGGGTGGGGGCCGGTCTTGGGCTGCTGTGGGACGTTTTTGTTACCAGGAGCCGGCAATATCGGCCCCCTACAATAAAATCGGCCGAAACAGGCCCTAGTAAACCGTTCGGCCGCACCCCCACGGTGCTGGCTGAGCAGTTTGCCAGGGCCAGTTACTGTTCCCAGTCCGGCCCTGAATCTAAGTAACAGTAGAGAATGTGCTGGACTTCAGAGGGGTTCAATTTAACTATTCCCACTCCAGTCTAAGCAGCAGTAGGGAAGGTGTTGAACTTCTGAACTGTCAAATTTACTATTTCCATTCCACCCTAAGCAAAAGAAGGGAAAGTGTTGAATTTCAGAGAGGTTAGATTTCCTATCCCCACTGCAATTTAAGCAAAGCTGGGAAAGTGTGAGACTTGAAATGTACTATTCACACCCCAATATATACAACAGAAGGAAAAGCATTGGACTTCAAAGGGGTTAGATTTACTATTCTCACTCCATCCTAAGCAACAGTAGGGAAAGTGTTGGACTTTGAAAGGGTGAGATTTACTACAATTAAGCAACAATAAGGAAAGCATTGGAATTGGATGGGCTAGATTTACAATTCCCACTCCATTCTAAGTAACAGTAGGGAAAGTGTTGGACTAGTGAAAGGTTACATGTACCATACCGACAGTCATTAAAAAAATATTTAAATACCTAAAAACATAAAATGATTAACAATATTTAAACTAAAACATATATTGTATACATTTAAATAAAATACACAATTTATTATAAATATACAGAATAAATGTATAAATAAATGAAATATTGAAATATACATACATAGAATTCTCTCGCTACTACTGAAAAAAACCATATAGATAATATAAATAAAAATATAAATAAAACAATAATAAATTAAAATAAACTAAATAAATGAAACATAAAAATGATAAATAAAATATACACTTGTTTATAAATATTAACTATTTCTTACATAGTCTAAATAAAACAACAATTTTACATATAAAATAGTCAAGGAAAAAATATATAATGATTTATGAAATAAATAGTTAAATGACATAAAAAATAAAGAAAGCTATTTTAATTTAAATAATTTCTCACCCTACTCCCCTACAAACCAAACAACACACTACTAAATTATAGATGACTAAGTATACTATACAAAATATAAATTATAAATCCAAATCCAAAATTAAACCCAAATAAATGAAAGAACAAATCAAGGTCAAACGAGGAATTCGCCAAGGCTGCGTCTTAGCGCCATTACTTTTTACTCTATTTATTAACTAAGTAGACGCAGCCCTTAAGTTAATACCGGCAGATGCTCCTCAAGTAGATGGACAGAATATACCAGTACTGCTTTACGCAGACGATGCGGTGCTCCTATCCCGGACACCACTAGGTCTACAACGATTAATGGATGGGTTTACTGATTTTATAAAGAGGAGGAAGTTGTTAATAAACAAGGCCAAAACATATACTATGGTCTGTGGAAAAAAACAAAAGAAAATGAAACACTTCTATATAGAGGGCACAAGAGTGGAACAGGTTGATACATTCTGTTATCTAGGGATAACCCTATCTGCTAATGGCAAGTGGTCATGTGAAACATCCAATGTACAAATGAAAATTACTAAAAGTATATATGGGGTCTTTAGATTTGCTGCTAAATTAGGGGATCGACGTATCAAAGATATGATTGATATTTATAAAGCCCGATGTGTTTCCATTGCACTATACGGAGCAGGGTTATGGGGCTACTACCCCTGTCCAGAATTGCAAATAGAGGAAAATACCTTCCTAAAAAAATTATTATGCCTCCCTAAATCAGCGTCCACTGAGATAGTCCATCGGGAGGCAGGGATTGAATATCTGACAGATCTGATTGCATTGAGACCCCTTTTATTTTGGAGGTCTATTTGGGCGAAAGAAGAAACCCTGTTTACACAAACAATTATTAAGGACTGCATGCGACTGGATAACTGTCTCAAGATCCCTTGGTTAAAATATATAGTAAATACTACTAGAGAACTATTTAAGTTAAGAACCCTGGATAACCCAATGGAGGTGTTAGATTTCTCTAAACAGGAGATGAGGAATATATTCTTGGCACAAAGGAAGGAGGTGAGGTCGAAACAAGTGGAGTTACAACCTACCTACCAGCAATACCAAATGCACATAGACACCATTGGGTTCCAAAGTTATTTAACATTAGTATCAAGATCATCCCACCGATTTGTCTTGACAAGGATGAGATTGGGTCTTGTACATCACTTAGTGGCGTTCCCAGAAATGAAACAGCATTCAGTCACTCCATGCCCGTGTGATAATCGCACAAAGCAAAGCACTCTGCACTTTTTACTTTTTTGTGAACTGTATTCTAATTATAGATCTGTATACTTAAAGCCATTGTTTAAGAAATATAATGTCACAACTTCTAATGCAGCTATGAGTCTAATGTTTACACTTAAAGAGCCGGATATTTGTTTTTATGTAGCAACATTTATTTTAAAGTCAATTTATGCACGGAAAAGCATGGTTTTTTAAAGCATTTTTAATGGAATTATACTCTTGTGTATGTACATTTGCTTTTATGGTTGTTTTTATAACCGAATAAAGCTTTACTGAACTGAAAGAACAATTAAACAATTACAACATTTACATAATAACCAATTAAATATTTAATTCACCTTATATTTCCTAACATTAAAAAACAATTCTTTATAATGTAATTAACTTCCCACCATATTCCCCTACAAGCCCAATATCCTGCTACTAAATTATAAATTATTAATTAAATTTTAAAAATTAAATACACATTTAAAATTGCAAACTATATTTAAAAAAGACAATTGTACTAATATTAAGTATATCTATATATATATATATATATTCACTGAAAAAACCATAGGCTTCAGGCACGTTATAGTTAGAAATTAGCATTTAAAAACCTTAGAAATTCACTGAAAAACCCATAGGTTTCAGACACGTTATAGTTAGAAATTAGCATTTAAAAAACCTTAGAAATTCACTGAAAAACCCATAGGTTTCAGGGATGTTATAGTTAGTTGGATATTTCACTCGTATAAAACCATAGAAATTCCCCCGTTATAGTTAGTTTTTTTATTTATTTTATTTATTTCATTTATAAAGCGCTCTATCACCTAACAGGCATCCTGGCGCTCAGCTAAGTATAACTCGCGCCCCCGCAATGCACTGCTGATGACGTCACATATTACATCATTCATGACATGGTCAGTGACATCACTGATGACATCACTGATGACATCTCAAATGACATCACTGATGACATCATCCACGTGATAATCTGATGCACCTCTTCAGTCTAATTTAACCTTTGATACACCCACTGTAAAATACAGACCACCATTTTCGAAACCATCGACACACCAATACCAGTTACTACATACGCACTCACTGATTCCTAGGTCTACACACACATCCACTCATTCACCCATACAATCACTCATACATACAGTCTCTCATCAATACAACACTATCATATGCACTCATACACCTATACAGACACTCACACACCGCCACTCACCCATGGAGTTACTCACACACCTAGTCAGTCATGCAAAGAATCAATCACACTTCCATTTACTGACCTATACAGTTATAAACACACCACCTCACTTATTCAAACATATACTAACATATACTTACTCTCTTACACAATCACTGAGACAAGTACACACTCATCCATACAGCCACTCTCACAATCACTGACTCTCACATATAGTCATTTATATACTCCAACTCTCACATACACTGCCTTCTACATATGTGGTTACTTGGACATGTACCACTGAGACATCCAATCTCTCACCAACACACACACTCACCCGCCCATACAGCTGTTTCCACATGCAATCTTGAACCCATACATCCAGTGAATCAACCACTCACACATCTATGCACAGTCACACACCTCCCACCCACCCACACACTCAGTCTCCCATACAAATACTCAGGCAACCAATAAATAACCCATATAGACACTCATGTAGCTACTGACCAACACATGCAGCAGCTTACACAACAACAGACATACTGATGCACACATTTAGTCAGTTTAGTAACTAACACATGTATTCAGTAAGACACATTTAATCACTCACTTATACAGTCAGTCACACACCTACTAAATCCTTCATCCATACACCTTGGCATACATATTTAAACTTTACAGAAACACAGTCACTGGATGATGTCATCAGTGATGTCATCAGTGATGTCATTTGAGATGTCATCAGTGATGTCATCAGTGATGTCATCAGTGATGTCACTGACCATGTCATGAATGATGTAATATGTGACGTCATCAGCAGTGCATTGTGGGGGCGCGAGTTATACTTAGCTGAACTAACTAGTACGGGGGAATTTCTATGGTTTTATACGAGTGAAATGTCCAACTAACTAGAACATCCCTGAAACCTATGGTTTTTTCAGTGAATTTCTAAGGTTTTTTAAATGCTAATTTCTAACTATAACATGCCTGAAACCTATGGATTTTTCAGTGAATTTCAAAGGTTTTTTAAATGCTAATTTCTATCTATAACATAGCAGTCGCGTTTGCAGAGTGGTGGAGAAAGGTGAGCGTGGCCTTCAAACACCTTTTAGCAATCCCACTGTGTGGGATTTAGCGGACGTAACAGGAGGGATAGTTATCCCCCAACGTCAACCTTGGTGGCCAACTACCCCTTTTATTACCTCCAGTAAATCCCACACAGCAGAATTGCTAACTTGTTATATCAGGCCCCACCCCCTCCCTGCAGCACTCTGCAAACGCGCCCGCTGATGCGTTCTACATTGGGGGATTAAATCCCTCCAATCCTGAGGGTCCCTGGGGCCAACTAGCCCACCATGTACCTTCAATTTGCGCCACAGAGCTGCATTGCAGAGAGGTGGTCTGAGGCCACGCCCCTTTTTACACCGCTCTGCAATGCAGCTCTGTGGCTCAAACTGAAGGTACCTGGTGGGCTAGTTGGCCCCCAGGGACCCTCAGGATTGAAGGGGACTTAATCCCCCAAGTTACTACGCGCCAGGGGGCTCATTTTCACACTTGCCATATCAGGCCCTGCCCCCTCCCTGCACCACTGTGCAAACACGCCCCCTGGCGTGTTGTAAGTTGGGGAATTAATTCCCCTTCAATCCTGAGGGTCCCTGGGGGCCAACTAGCCCACCATGTACCTTCAATTTGCGCCACAGAGCTGCGTTGCAGAGAGGTGGTCTGAGGCCACGCCCCTTTTTACTCCTCTCTGCAACGCAGCTCTGTGGCGCAAACTGAAGGTACCTGGTGGGCTAGTTGGCCCCCAGGGACCCTCAGGATTCAAGGGGACTTAATCCCCTAAGTTACAACGCGCCAGGGGGCCCATTTGCACACTTGCCATATCAGGCCCCGCCCCCTCCCTTCACCACTGTGCAAACGTGCCCCGTGGCGCGTTTTAAGTTGGGGGATTAAGTCCCCTTGAATCCTGAGGGTCCCTGGGGTCCAACTAGCCCACCAGGTACCTCCAGTAAGCGCCACAGAGCTGCGTTGCAGAGAGGTGTTCAAAGGGGTTTGGCCTCGGACCACCTCTCTGCAAGGCAGCCCTGTGGTGCATACTGGAGGTACCTGGCGGGCTAGTTGGCCCCCAGGCACCCCCAGTATTGAAGGGGAATTAATTCCCCAACTTAAAACGCGCCACAGGGCGCGTTTGCAGAGTGTTGCTGGGAGGGGGCGGGGCCTCGGCACGATGCCTGTCTTTTTTTTAATTTCTTTTTTTTTTTTTAGAAGGGGGGCTGTGTGGCCCCCCTTCTTTTTCCTTTTTTTGGGCCCTGGGGACCCCATCCCCCAGGGCCTGACCCCTTTTTAAAAAAAAATAAAAAAATCTGAACGGGTAGAGGGCCGCGTGGGCCCCCCTCCCGTGGCCAATTCCGGCCCCGGGGACCCCCATCCCCTGGGGCATTGCCACTTTTATTTATATATTTGTTTTTTTGGGGGGGGAGGGGGCCACTTCTAGCCCGGGGACCCCATCCCCCGGGGCAGGCCCTATCCGTTCGGGACCGTGGGGGGAGCCCCAATGCCCCAACGGTACCGCCGGCTCCCCGCGTCCTGCAGGAGCCGACTTGCTTTTCCACATGGGGAGCTGCTGACATGCAGCTCCCCGTGTGGAAAAGCAATCTGCTTTGGATTTTGGAAGAGAGAGCAGGTTTCCCTGCTCTCGCTTCCAAAATCCAAAGCAAGTTTGCTATGACAGTGCAGGAGCCACACGGCTCCCGCCCCGCCATAGCAAACAGCAGTGTCTTGGGGGTGGGCACCCCGGTACACTGCAGGAGCCGGCCCTGGGGGGTGGTGGTCCCCAGGGCCATCAAAGGCTCCAGGAGGGGGGCCGCGCAGCCCCCCTCCCAATGTGATTGAAGCCCCGGGGAGGTGGTGGTCCCCGGGGCTCGGGGGTCCGTAACGGACCCCCGCATTTGCATTTTAGTGCCCCGGGGAGGTGGCGGTCCCCGGGGCGTGTGGGGGGGCTCGAGCCCCCCCCACAGGTTTATTATGAGGGGTGGCGGTCCCCGGGGCTTGGGGGGCAAGGCCCCCCCACACATTAAAAACGAAGCCCCGGGGGGTGGTGGTCCCCGGGGCTGCAGGAGGGCCGAGTGCCCTCCCGCACATAATTTTAAGCAAGACCCGGGGGTGGCGGTCCCCGGGGCTGTGGGGGCCCCCAGGGGCCCCCGCATATATTTGTTGGAAATGCCCCCGGGACCTGGCCCACCCGGGGGCCTCAATTAAATGAAGCGCGGGAGCCCGCGCTTAATTTCTTTTTAAAAATTTCGGCAGGATTCGTGACCCCAGCGCGAATTTCGCCGAATTGTTTTAAAAAAAAATAAATTGCTTTTTTTGGCCCTGGGGGTCCTTGTGGGACCCCCTGAGCAGGCCTGGGGGCTCAGGGTGTTTCTACCCTGACCCTTTTCTTGTTTTTTTTATCTTTTTCCTCACCTTTTCTCCCTCCCTCCGAGCACAAGATGGCTGCCAACACTTCCTGGTTTGAAGTGTTGGCAGCCAATCAGAGGCAAGCTCGGGGATTAGGGTCCGCCCACATATATATATATATATTTTTTTCTTTAATATCTCAAGAACTACTGAACGGATTTATACCATTTAAAAAAAAGGTCGCTTTCTGAACCAAGTACTACCTTTTTGCCAAATTTGGTGTAATTCCGTTCAGCAGTTCGGGCTGTAGCCTTGCCTAAAGTTTCCTATGGGAAATTGATTTTTTGACTCTTATTTTTTGAATTTCTCAGCAACTACTGAACAGATTTACACCATTTAAAAAAAAGGTAGCTTTCTGAACCAAGAGCTACCTTTCTGCCAAACTTGGTGTAATTCCGTTCAGCAGTTCGGGCTGTAGCCTGTCTCAAAATTTCCTATGGAAATTAACACATGAAAAATACTTTTTGGGACCCCCCTTTTTTCTCCGCCCCCGCTTGAAGAATCACCCCCAAACTTTCAGGATAGGAGCTCACCTGGATAGACCTTTTGTTTGAAGAATTTCACAAAGATTCGTTAAACGACGCCAAAGATATTAGCAAATCAAAAAATGCTTTTCCTATGGAAACTTGGTTCTAACTATAACTACCTACTGGCGACCGCCAGTAGGTAATGTGTGTATATATATATATTCACTGAAAAAACCATAGGTTTTAGGGACAGTTATAGTTAGTTGGACATTGCACTCGTACAAAACCCGTGAAATTCCCCTGTTATAGTTAGTTCAGCTAACTATAACTCGCGCCCCCGCAATGCACTGCTGATGACGTCACATATTACATCACTCATGACATGGTCAGTGACATCACTGATGACATCACTGATGACATCTCAAATGACATCACTGATGACATCATCCAGTGACTGTGTTTCTGTAAAGTTTAAATATGTTTAATATATATAGGGAAAGGCGTATTGAAGAATGAGTGGGTGTATAAGTGTCTGAATGGATGATTTAGTACGTGAGTGACTGACTCTACAAGTGAGTGATTAAACGTATCTTACTGAATGCATGGGTTAGTGACTAAACTGTGTGAATGTCTGTATCCGTCTGTTTGTTGGTGTGTAAGTGGATGCATGGATTTGCGAATAGCTACATGAGTGTCTATATGGGTTATTGATTGGTTCTCTGAGTATCTGTATGGCTGCCTGAGTGTTTGTGTGGGTGGGGTGTGTGTGACTCTATACATAGATGTGTGAGTGGGTGATTCACTGGGTGCATGATTTCAAGAGTGCATCTGTGATGGACTGCTTGGGTGGGTGAGTGTGTGTATGGGTGTGTTAGTGAGTGAATGTATATCTCAGTGGTACATGTGCGAGTAACTACATATGTAAAAGGCAGTATATATGTGTGTTAGAGTATTTTAATGGCTATAAGTGAGAGTGTGTTATTGTGAGAGTGGCTGTATGGATGTGTGTGTGCTTGTATCAGTTATTGTATAAGAGCGTAAGAATGTGCTAGTATTTGTATGAGTAAGTGAGCTGGTGTGTGTATAACTGTATAGGTGAGTAAATGGGTGTGTGATTAATTTTTTGCATGACTGACTAGGTGTGTGAGTACCTCTATGGATGAGTGGCGGTGTGTGAGTGTTTATATAGGTGTATGAGTGCATATGATAGTCCTGTACTGAGTGACTGTAAGTATGAGTGACTGTACAGGTGAGTGAGTGGATGTGTGTGTAGACCTAAGAATCAGTGAGTGGGTATGTAGTTTTTGGTGTTGGAGTGTCTATGGTTTTGAGAATGGCAGTCTGTAATTTAGAGTGGGTGTATCAAAAGTTATATTAGGGTTTGAGAAGATGCATGAAATTATCACATGGTTGATGTCATCAGTGATGTCATTTGAGATGTCATCAGTGATGTCATCAGTGATGTCACTGACCATGTCATGAGTGATGTAATATGTGACGTCATCAGCAGTGCATTGCGGGGGCGCGAGTTATAGTTAGCTGAACTAACTATAACAGGGGAATTTCACGGGTTTTGTACGAGTGCAATGTCCAACTAACTATAACTGTCCCTAAAACCTATGGTTTTTTCAGTGAATTTCAAAGGTTTTTTAAATGCTAATTTCTAACTATAACGTGTCTGAAACCTATGGTTTTTTCAGTGAATTTCAAAGGTTTTTTAAATGCTAATTTCTAACTATAACGTGCCTGAAACCTATGGTTTTTTCAGTGAATTTCAAAGGTTTTTTAAATGCTAATTTCTAACTATAACGTGCCTGAAACCTATGGTTTTTTCAGTGAATTTCAAAGGTTTTTTAAATGCTAATTTCTAACTATAACGTGCCTGAAACCTATGGTTTTTAAGTGAATTTCAAAGGTTTTTTAAATGCTAGTTTCTAACTATGCCAACAGAGGTAGGACATGTGAAGAAAGAAGAAAAAACGCACAGAAAGAAGCAAAAGATGTGCAGAAAGAACCAACAGAGGAGCAGAAAGAGGCCTTGTTGCAAAATCATCCTGTGCCCACAACTTTTTCAGACGGGTACTGGTGGTAACTGACTCTGACTAACCAGAGCCAGTGCGCGTTTGCACAGTGGTGAAGGGAGGGGGCCTGAGGTGACATGTGTGCAAACGCGCCCCGTGGCGCGTTTTAAGTTGCGGGATTAAGTCCCCTTGAATCCTGAGGGTCCCTGGTGCCCAACTAGCCCCCCAGGTACCTACAGTTAGGACCACAGAGCTGAGTTGCAGAGAGGCGTTCCGAGGCCACGCACCTTTTTTCACCTCTCTGCAACGCAACTCTGTTGTGCTTACTGAAGGTACCTGGTGGGCTAGTTGGCCCCCAGGATTCAAAGGGAATTAACTCCCCAACTTAAAACGCACCACAGGGCGTGTTTGCGCACATGTCACCTGAGGCCCCGCCCCTCCCTTCACCACTGTGCAAACGCGGCCCGTGGTGCGTTTTAAGTTGGGGGATTAGGTCACCTTGAATCCTGAGAGTCCCTGGGGCCCAATTAGCCCACCAGGTACTTCCAGTAAGCACCACAGGCCTGCGTTGCAACGCCTGTAACAAATTGTGCAGTTGTGTTTAGGTAGTGAAGAGGGTCGTGCTGGGGGTAGTGTTTTAGGGTTTAGGGTAGTGCAGTGGTGTTTGTGTAGTGTAGGGGGTCATGCTGGGGGTAGATTTAGGGTTTAGGGTAGTGCAGTGGTGTTTGGGTAGTGTAGGGAGTCGTGATGGGGGAGTGTTTTAGGGTTTAGGGTAGTACAGTGGTGTTTGGGTAGTGTAGGGGGTCGTGCTGGGGGTTAGTGTTTTAGGGTTTTAGGGTTTAGGATAGTGCAGTGGTGTTTGGGTAGTGTAGGGGATACTGCTGGGGGTAGTGTTTTAGGGTTTAGGGTAGTGCAATGGTGTTTGGGTAGTGTAGGGGGTACTGCTGGGGGTAGTGTTTTAGGGTTTAGGGTAGTGCAGTGGTGTTTGGGTAGCGTAGGGGGTACTGCTGGGGGTAGTGTTTTATGGTTTAGGGTAGTGCAGTGGTGTTTGGGTAGTGTAGGGGTTCGTGCTGGGGTAGTTTTTTAGGGTTTAGGGTAGTGCAGTGGTGTTTGTGTAGTGTAGGAGGTCGTGTTTTAGGGTTTAGGGTAGTGCAGTGGTCTTTGGGTAGTGTAGGGAGTCGTGCAGGGGGTATTGTTTTAGAGTTTAGGGTAGTGCAGTGGTCTTTGGGTAGTGTAGGGGGTTGTGCGGGGGTAGTGTTTTAGGGATTAGGGTAGTGCATTGGTATTTGGGTAGTGTAGGGGGTCATGCGGGGGTAGTGTTTTAGTGTTTAGGGCAGTGCAGTGGTGTTTAGGTAGTGTAGGGGGTCGTGCTGGGGGAGTGTTTTAGGGTTTGGGGCAGTGCAGTGGTGTTCGGGTAGTGTAGGGGGTCGTGCTGGGGGAGTGTTTTAGGGTTTAGGGCAGTGCAGTCGTGTTCGGGTAGTGTAGGGGGTCGTGCTGGGGGAGTATTTTAGGGTTTAGGGTAGTGCAGTGGTGTTCGGGTAGTGTAGGGGGTCATGCTGGGGGTGGTGTTCTAGGGTTTAGGGCAGTGCAGTGGTGTTCGGACAATGTAGGGGGTCGTGCTGGGGGTGGTGTTTCAGGGTTTAGGGCAGTGCAGTGGTGTTCGGGCAGTGTAGGGGGTCGTGTAGGGGTGGTGTTTCAGGGTTTAGGGCAGTGCAGTGGTGTTCGGGCAGTGTAGGGGGTCATGCAGGGGTGGTGTTTCAGGGTTTGGGGCAGTGCAGTGGTGTTCGAGCAGTAAAGGGGGTCGTGCTGGGGGTGGTGTTTCAGGGTTTAGGGCAGTGCAGTGGTGTTCCGGCAGTGTAGGGGGTCGTGCAGGGGGTGGTGTTTCAGGGTTTAGTGCAGTGGTGTTCGGGCAGTGTAGGGGGTCATGCTGGGGTGGTGTTTCAGGGTTTAGGGCAGTGCAGTGGTGTTCGGGCAGTGTAGGGTGTCGTGCTGAGGGGTGGTGTTTCAGGGTTTAGGGCAGTGCAGTAGTGTTTGGGCAGTGTAGGGGGTCGTGCTGGGGGAGTGTTTTAGGGTTTAGGGCAGTGCAGTCGTGTTCGGGTAGTGTAGGGGGTTGTGCTTGGGGGAGTATTTTAGGGTTTAGGGTAGTGCAGTGGTGTTCGGGTAGTGTAGGGGGTCATGCTGGGGGTAGTGTTCTAGGGTTTAGGGCAGTGCAGTGGTGTTCGGGCAGTGTAGGGGGTCGTGCTGGGGGTGGTGTTTTAGGGTTTAGGGCAGTGCAGTGGTGTTTGGGCAGTGTAGGGGGTCGTCTTGGGGGTGGTGTTTCAGGGTTTAGGGCAGTGCAGTGGTGTTCGGGCAGTGTAGGGGGTCGTGCAGGGGTGGTGTTTCAGGGTTTAGGGCAGTGGTGTTCGGGCAGTGTAGGGGGTCATGCTGGGGGTGGTGTTTCAGGGTTTAGGGCAGTGCAGTGGTGTTCGAGCAGTAAAGGGGGTCATGCTGGGGGTGGTGTTTCAGGGTTTAGGGCAGTGCAGTGGTGTTCGGGCAGTGTAGGGGGCGGTGCAGGGGTGGTGTTTCAGGGTTTAGGGCAGTGCAGTGGTGTTCGGGCATTGTAGGGGGTGGTGCTGGGGCTGGTGTTTCAGGGTTTAGGGCAGTGCAGTGGTGTTCGGGCAGTGTAGGGGGTCGTGCTGGGGCTGGTGTTTCAGGGTTTAGGGCAGTGCAGTGGTGTTCGGGCAGTGTAGGGGGTCGTGCTGGGGCTGGTGTTTCAGGGTTTAGGGCAGTGCAGTGGTGTTCGGGCAGTGTAGGGGTCATGCTGGGGCTGGTGTTTCAGGGTTTAGGGCAGTGCAGTGGTGTTCGGGCAGTGTAGGGGGTCTTGCTGGGGCTGGTGTTTCAGAGTCTAGGGCAATGCAGTGGTGTTCGGGCAGTGTAGGGGGTCTTGCTGGGGCTGGTGTTTCAGGGTTTAGGGCAGTGCAGTGGTGTTCGGGCAGTGTAGGGGGTCATGCTGGGGCTAGTGTTTCAGGGTTTTGGGCAGAGCAATGGTGCTCAGGCAGTGTAGGGGTTGTGCTGGGGGTGATGTTTCAGGGTTTATGGCAGTTCAGTGGTGTTAGGGCAGTGTAGGGGGTCGTGCTGGGGGTGGTGTTTCAGGGTTTAGGGCAGTGCAGTGGTGTTCCGGCAGTGTAGGGGGTCGTGCAGGGGGTGGTGTTTCAGGGTTTAGTGCAGTGGTGTTCGTGCAGTGTAGGGGGTCGTGCTGGGGTGGTGTTTCAGGGTTTAGGGTAGTGCAGTGGTGTTCGGGCAGTGTAGGGTGTCGTGCTGAGGGGTGGTGTTTCAGGGTTTAGGGCAGTGCAGGAGTGTTTGGGCTGTGTAGGGGGTCGTGCAGGGGTGGTGTTTCAGGGTTTAGGGCAGTGCAGTGGTGTTCGGCCAGTGTAGGTAGTCTTGCTGGGGGTGGTGTTTCAGGGTTTAGGGCAGTGCAGTAGTTTTCTGGCAGTGTAGGCGGTCGTGCTGGGGCTGGTGTTTCAGGGTTTAGGGCAGTGCAGTGGTGTTCGGGCAGTGTACGGGGTTGTGCTGGGGCTGGTGTTTCAGGGTTTAGGGCAGTGCAGTGGTGTGCGGGCAGTGTACGGGGTTGTGCTGAGGGGTGGTGTTTCAGGGTTTAGGGCAGTGCAGGAGTGTTTGGGCTGTGTAGGGGGTCGTGCAGGGGGTGGTGTTTCAGGGTTTAGGGCAGTGCAGTGGTGTTCGGCCAGTGTAGGTAGTCTTGCTGGGGGTGGTGTTTCAGGGTTTAGGGCAGTGCAGTAGTTTTCTGGCAGTGTAGGCGGTCGTGCTTGGGCTGGTGTTTCAGGGTTTAGGGCAGTGCAGTGGTGTTCGGGCAGTGTACGGGGTTGTGCTGGGGCTGGTGTTTCAGGGTTTAGGGCAGTGCAGTAGTGTGCGGGCAGTGTACGGGGTTGTGCTGGGGCTGGTGTTTCAGGGTTTAGGGCAGTGCAGTGGTGTTCGGGCAGTGTAGGGGGTCGTGCTGGGGCTGGTGTTTCAGGGTTTAGGGCAGTGCAGTGGTGTTTGGGCAGTGTAGGGGGTCGTGCTGGGGCTGGTGTTTCAGGGTTTTGGGCAGAGCAGTGGTGTTCGGGCAGTGTAGGGGGTCGTGCAGGGGGTGGTGTTTCAGGGTTTAGAGCAGTGCAGTGTGGTTCCGGCAGTGTAGGGGGTCTTGCTGGGGGTGGTGTTTCAGGGTTTAGGGCAGTGCAGTGGTGTTCGGGCAGTGTAGGGGGTCTTGCTGGGGGTGGTGTTTCAGGGTTTAGGGCAGTGGTGTTCGGGCAGTGTAGGGGGTCTTGCTGGGGGTGATGTTTCAGGGTTTAGGGCAGTGCAGTGGTGTGTTCGGGCAGTGTAGGGGGTCTTGCTGGGGGTAGTGTTTCAGGGTTTAGGGCGGTGCAGTGGTGTTCGTACAGTGTAGGGGTCGTGCTGGGGGTGGTGTTTCAGGGTTTAGGGCAGTGCAGTAGTGTTTGGGCAGTGTAGGATGTCGTGCAGGGGGTGGTGTTTCAGGGTTTAGGGCAGTGCAGTGGTGTTCTGGCAGTGTAGGGGGTCATGCTGGGGGTGGGGTTTCAGATTTTAGGGCAGTACAGTGGTGTTCGGGCAGTGTAGGGGGTCGTGCAGGGGGTGGTGTTTCAGGGTTTAGGGCAGTGCAGTAGTGTTCGAGCAGTGTAGGGGGTTGTGCAGGGGTGGTGTTTCAGGGTTTAGGGCAGTGCAGTGGTGTTCGGGCAGTGTAGGGGGTCGCGCTGGGGGTGGTGTTTCAGGGTTTAGGGCAGTGCAGTGGTGTTCGGGCAGTGTAGGGGGTCATGCACGGGGTGGTGTTTCAGGGTTTAGGGCAGTGCAGTGGTGTTCGGGCAGTGTAGGGTGTTGTGCTGGGGCTGGTGTTTCAGGGTTCAGGGCAGTGCAGTGGTGTTCAAGCAGTGTAGGGGGTCGTGCTGAGGCTGGTGTTTCACGGTTTAGGGCAGTGCAGTGGTGTTCGGGCAGTGTAGGGGGTCGTGCTGGGGCTGGTGTTTCAGGGTTTAGGGCAGTGCAGTGGTGTTCGGGCAGTGTAGGCGGTCGTGCTGGGGCTGGTGTTTCAGGGTTTAGGGCAGTGCAGTGGTGTTCGGGCAGTGTAGGGGGTCGTGCTGGGGCTGGTGTTTCAGGGTTTAGGGCAGTGCAGTGGTGCTCGGGCAGTGTAGGGGGTCGTGCTGGGGGTGATGTTTCAGGGTTTAGGGTAGTGCAGTGGTGTTCGAGCAGTGTAGGGGGTCGTGCAGGGGCTGGTGTTTCAAGGTTTAGGGCAGTGCAGTGGTGTTCGGGCAGTGTAGGGGGTCGTGCTGGGGGTAGTGTTTCAGGGTTTAGGGCAGTGGTGTTCGGGCAGTGTAGGGGGTCATGCTGGGGGTGGTGTTTCAGGGTTTAGGGCAGTGCAGTGGTGTTCGGGCAGTGTAGGGGGTCGTGAAGGGGGTGGTGTTTCAGGGTTTAGGGCAGTGCAGTGGTGTTCGGGCAGTGTAGGGGGTCGTGCTAGGGGTGGTGTTTCAGGGTTTAGGGCAGTGCAGTGGTGTTCGGGCAGTGTAGGGGGTCATGCAGGGGCTGGTGTTTCAGGGTTTAGGGCAG
The DNA here is from genome assembly GCA_963921515.1 of Calotriton arnoldi. Taxonomy (NCBI): domain Eukaryota; kingdom Metazoa; phylum Chordata; class Amphibia; order Caudata; family Salamandridae; genus Calotriton; species Calotriton arnoldi. The sequence continues at coordinate 1,242,767 of CAWUFW010000681.1, forward strand.
TGCAGTGGTGTTCGGGCAGTGTAGGGGGTTGTGCTGGGGGTAGTGTTTTAGGGTTTAGGGTAGTGCAGTGGTGCTTGTGTAGTGTAGAGGGTCGTGCTGGGGGTAGTGTTTTAGGGTTTAGGGTAGTGCAGTGGTGTTTGTGTAGTGTAGGGGGTCATGTTTTAGGGTAGTGCAGTGGTGTTTGGGTAGTGTAGGGGGTCGTGCTGGTGGTAGTGTTTTAGGATTTAGGTTAGTGCAGTGGTGTTTGGGTAGTGTAGGGGGTCGTGCTGGGGGTAGTGTTTTAGGGTTTAGGATAGTGCAGTGGTGCTTGTGTAGTATAGGGGGTCGTGCTGGGGGTAGTGTTTTAGGGTTTAAGGTAGTGCAGTGGTGTTTTTGTAGTGTAGGGGGTCATGTTTTAAGATGCAATGCTCCAATACCTGACCAGTCTGCACTACATAAATCTGCAAAAAAACTAAAAATAAAAAGTGTTTTGCACACTTTTGTCATTGGGCTATATGTGGGCTACATCTGGGTAATATTTGTGCTACATTTGGGCTCTTTTTTCACTGGTGGCCATCTTGGAAGACTTCTTTGTTATGAAGTTTCCTAATTTCTTCATTTACTGCAGTCTTCTCAGTAGGAAATGGTTTCAGTTTTTTACTTTGATTCCATCAAGAAGGCATTCAGATGTGTCTCACATCTGCCATAAATTCAGAATGTTAGCACTCTAGTTGCTCATTAGATCACTGGAGTAAAGCTACTGCTCACCAAGGAGTTAACTGGAAGTCTGCTGCTGGTATTGAAAGTGATTGTTTCAGTCTGCATGTCAGAATTTTCTAATGAAATAGAAGAGGATATGAGATCTCACTTAAAACATGCCCTAATTTTTCTTTCTGCAGCACTAACCATAATTTCTATTTCAAAAAGAACCCCTCATTTTGTTCCTTTTTAAATTAAATGTTTTAAGTGTTACCGGTTTATTCCAATCAAGATGGCTTCAGGTGTGCCATACTTTTGTCATAAGTAAGGCTGTTAGCGCTCTAGTTGTTCTTTAGAACACTCTGGGAAGCTGCAGTAGAACACAAAGGCATCAACTGGCAGGCTGCTCCTGTTGAAATATAACAGGAAGATATTTGAGATCACACTTGAAATATGTCCTAATTTTTCTTTCTACAGCACTAACCATAATTTCTATGACAAAATGAACCCCATCATTTTGTTCCTTTTTAAATTAAATGTTTTAAGTGTTACCAGTTTATTCCAATCAAGATGGCTTCAAGTGTGCCATACTTTTGTCATAAGTAAGGCTGTTAGCACTCTAGTTGTTCTTTAGAACACTCTGGGAAGCTGCAGTAGAACACAAAGGAATCAACTGACAGTCTCTGCCCTTGTTGGATGTACATGTTTTACTGAGAATGTCAGACTTCATTCTCACATGACTGAGAAAGATAATGTGAATTTACAGAAAATATGCTCTCATTTTAGCTTCTGGAGCACCTTCCAAACCTCCATGGGACAAGTATGAGAAAATAGTGTTCTCTCAAACATGATTCATGATATCCCAGCAGAAGGTTTTTCACATGGTAAAATCACCTTAGAATACACCACAATTCCTAAAATTAGTATGGTACCATCAACAAATAAATTCTAATGTAACTAAAGTCTGTTATCACCCTTTATAGTTCTCCTTTTCGTGACTCTCAAAATCTTCTATTCACTACAATGCATTTCAATGAGGTACTATCATTTATATTGGTCCCAAGATGGCTGCCAGAAATTCCAGGATGAAGTGCTGACAGCCAATCAGATCTCACGATGACATGTGTGGTTAGGCTCCGCCCAGATATATATGTGACTTTACTTTTTATTTTCTCAGGAACTACTGAACGGATTTACACCATTTAAGCAAAAGGCACGACACTGAACCAAGGGCTACCTCTTTGCCAAATTTGGTGTAATTCCGTTCAGCAGTTCGGGCTGTAGCTGCGACTAAAGGTTCCTATGGAAAAATGAATGGGGAAAACGCGTTTTGGGACCCCCTTTTTCTCGGCCCCCGCTTGACGTATCACCCCTAGACTTTCAGGATAGGAGCGGACCGGAGCGCCCCAACAAGTTGGAAACTTTCGCGAAGATTCGTCAACCGGCGCCAACGTTATTTCAAATAGAATGTCGCGGATTTCCTATGGATAATAGGTTTTAACTATAACTATCTACTGGCGACCGCCAGTAGATAATATATATATATATATATATATATATATATATATATATATATATATATATATTTAATTAAAATCAATGTTTATTACAACTATATTAAAGTACCCAATATTAATTACAACATTTTTATTATTAACAATATTGTATACAATAAAACCTGTATTCTTACTTTTGATATTGTGTTCCACTATATTTTTGCAGTGGTGATATTTTTAACAACATATTTATGTCACATGATATTTTGGAATCAATATTTCTTTTATTCGCTATATTTAACATTTGCCCATTTCGAAGACGTCCCTTTCCACATGAAAAGTGTAGTTACACAACAGGAAGTGATTTTCTCTACTCTTGCACAAAGGGACCACAAACCTAATTGAAAAATGAGTGTTTAAGACTCTGTGTACAAAATGCCCACTGCTGAAAGCATGTTTTTCAACTTTGTGAAGGACTACCATCTTTAACAGGCGCACATTTTAAGGTTTATTTTCACACAAAAACAGCTAGTCGTGTGTGCATGACTATCAAATTGCCCTTTTCTCTTCCTGAACAAAGGGTTCACCAGCCCCTTTTAGGAAGCCTAGTTGTATACCCCACACACACCGACGTACAACATTTGGCCTCACTCCTCAAAAATGTTCTTGTTAACATTGCGAAGGACTCCTATAATTAAAGTAGGCACATTCTGAGGATTTTATTCCCGTGAAAAAGACACCTGTGTGTCAGCCAAAGTGACTTTCTCTACTCTCCCACAATGAGCATACCAGCTCAGTTCATGAATACAATTTGTAAGGCTCTTGTATATAATTTGGCCTTCAAATAACAAGACCTTCAATGCTGAGAAAGTCTCTTGTAGTTGGCTTGGGCACTTCTGAGAAAGTACCTTTTTCCATGAAGAAGGCTGCTGCACCACCAGCCAAACTACCTTTCTCTACTCTTGTACAAAAAAACACAAGCCTTGTTTAAGAATATCTATTCTACACTCCAAATATAAAAGGTTGGTTCTCAAATGGATGTTTTAACTTTGTGAAAGTGTTCCATGTTTCAACTGGGCACATTATGAGACTGTATCTTTTCCCATAAAAAGGTGGAAGTGCCTCTTCCAAAATGATTTTTTGTACTCTTGCACAAAGGACAGCTAGCCCCGTTCTGGAAATCCACTTATAGAATTTGTGCTCAGTAAATGTTTTAAGTTTGTTAAACAAGGTTTATTTACATATATACAGGTATATATAGAGTGTGAGCCTGGGTAGCTAGAAAGAGCCCCAGGGGCAGGTAGAAGAAATACTTTGAGAGAAAGAAGAGCTTTATGGCGAGAGGACCATTACATTCTCGAATTATAGATAAAAAATTATAAAGATGTGCCAGTTTTTAAATCTGTTCTCGATTGTAATAATCCTAAAGGGTCAGAACAAATCAGCATGTGGTGTTTGTTGCAATGAGAAATACAGTTTTATCTTCCTTATGAAGACTAGAGTTCATAAGATGGTGGCTAGAAAAGAGAATAAGAACTCAGATACTTGGATTTTTAAGGAAGTGTGGACCTTCCTGGATGTACACAGTTTAATTCAGTTTATGATGCATTTGAAGTGAGATTAATAAATATGGGATAATTTCAGTCTATCTCTCGTGGTGGCTTGAGTACCACTGTTATCACATCATATCATCTCATGTGCATATATATTATGGACACATTCACACATGGGGGTATCTTGGTGCTGAATACCATATGTTTATTGTCATCCAAGTAAATAGTACTTATTGTATAGACCTTGGAAGGATGAAAGGGTGAGTGGTAGCACCAGGATTCAAACATGTGCGAGAGAGGTCAAAAACATATCCCTCAAGTGGATTAATTAGTTTAATAAGCACTAGACTAATACGATCTCTATTGGTTCTTCAACATCCCTATCATTACACACATCACTGTGGAGACTTGAATATGACTGTAATCACACATTATCACTGTGGGGACTTAAACATCACTGTAATCGCACAATATCTCTGAGGACTTGTACATGACTATAATCATGCACTATCTCTTGGACATCCCTGTGCATCCCATTAATCGCACACTATCTCTGTGGGATCCTGGGCATGTCTATAATCACACACTATCTCTGTGGGGACCTGGGCATGTCTATGATCACACACATTCTCTTCGGCAACCGTGGTAATACTATAGTCACACACCATCTCTGTGGGGACCTCGACATCTCTATAATCACACACTATCTCTGTGGGTAACTGGGCATGTCTATATTCACACACTATCTCTGTGGGGACCTCAACATCTCTAAAATCACACACTATATCTGTGGGGACCTGGGCATTTCTATAATCACACACTATCTCTGTAGGGACCTCGACATCTCTATAATCACATACTATCTCTGTGGGGACCTGGGCATGTCTATAAACACAAAAAACAAAGAAGAGAGAAAGGGTTTTTGAAGGGAATACTCCTGGTCCCCTTGTAGTAGAGTAATCAAACAGTTGGAGGAGTACACCCTGGAGACAACTCAATGTCTCCGCGGTATAGGCAGAGGTGCACAAAAAGGCGAATTTCTCCTTTTAAGAAGACTCCTCACTCACCAACCTAGTTGGTGACATGCTTCATCATAGGGGTCCCACCCGAATAGCCGAATGCTATCCGGGTGTGCTTCGACACCTGATTACAGTGGAGCAGGTTTTTTCATGGTGCAAGTGAGTGAAAAAGTGAATTAAAAATTGGCCAGATATAACTCCCTCAAAAAATTTTATTCTGGAGAAACTGGACAATGTTAAATATTCGTAAGATGCCGTTCTCGGTTAAATTGACCTCCGGTATCTTTATAGTGAAACAAAAAGTGAATACAGATGGTCTACATGTTTCAACCTGATGGCGATAATACCACGTTTTCATCAGGACCAGTGGACGTGACCCGGGCGGTCTACACACACTAAGGTGTACCCTACCCTTGGTCACTGCAAAACCCAACCATGTACTCATAGTTAGGCACCCTCTCTTCAAATGTTGAAAGGGAAATATCTGTAAAGACAAACCAACAATCAAACGCAAAACATACAGGGTGTCTTTGACAAAGTAATGAGTGCTCCTCTTATCCACAATCCAGTGTATTAAAAAATGAAGATACACGAGATGTGTCTGGTGACTACTAATAATAAACACATGTGGTGTGCCCCCTAGAGTGTGAGGCACTAAGGAGTAGTCGCACAATCACTCAGGATACATAATCAGCCCGTGATCATGAGATACAACCCACTAACGACATTCATTAAAGTGGGTGTCTACGCGCTCAGGCAAATTTGTGAGGCAAATGGAGTGAAGTTATGCCAGTCGCACAAACACTCAGGGTACATATTCAGTCCATGAATATCTTAATCAACTCCACTTTCATTATTCATTTAAAGTGGGTGTCTACGCGCTCAAACAAATTGGTGAGGGCGTGCAGACAGGTAAAAGCATGCATGCTGGTTAAGAGCGTAACAATGGAGATGCCGTGAATCGCAGGTGAACCACCCCCCTTCTTTTTCCACTTGGTAGCATCTAGTTTGCAGAATTTGTCCAGTGCTTTCCACTCTTCTACTTATGAAGCAAGCTCCTGAATTGATACACTAATGTGTCCCGTCACGTCCTAGTCCCGTCATCAACCCTTCTTTGGAGTGTAATTGGCCTCTTTACCACATTCTTGGCCTCTTTAACGCCCACTAATATATTGTGGTGTCCTGTACTATCTTACAGTCACGCCCGGCTTTGCCACTTTGGAGCGTCACTACGCCAGCCACTTGTAGTCACGCCCCTTCATTGCACTAATCTGCGTCCACTGCCTGAACGTTCCACCCGTTGGCGTCCATAACAACTTGGTAAGCCACGCCCAGCAACGCCGTCACTGAGCGTGATTACGCCGGTCATGTGACCACGTTACCACGCCTCCGTGACACGTACCCGGAAGCGCCTCACATTTATACAGCATTGAAGCATCACTCCGGTGATCCTCGGGATGCCGATACGGGTCGCAGATTAGGCGCAGCAGCCGGTGACTGAGCTTCACACTGAGTATGGCAGGCACGATGCGGGTGGGCACCGCTCTGTCCTACTCTTCCCCGCTCTTTAACCCATGATTTTTACGGGCAGTACGATCTCTCTAACATGACATCCCGTCCATTTTTACAGACGTTTAATAGAGCCAGCACCTTGACCCCGGCTTGCATGAGGCACGCGACTTTGCGTCTCTAGTAAGCCCCCATTTCTTCGCACCTGCGATTCACGGCATCTCCATTGTTACGCTCTTAACCAGCATGCATGCTTTTACTTGTCTGTACGCCCTCACCAATTTGTTTGAGCGCGTAGACACCCACTTTAAATGAATAATGAAAGTGGAGTTGATTAAGATATTCATGGACTGAATATGTACCCTGAGTGTTTGTGCGACTGGCATAACTTCACTCCATTTGCCTCACAAATTTGCCTGAGCGCGTAGACACCCACTTTAATGAATGTCGTTAGTGGGTTGTATCTCATGATCACGGGCTGATTATGTATCTTGAGTGATTGTGCGACTACTCCTTAGTGCCTCACACTCTAGGGGGCACACCACGTATGATTATTATTAGTAGTCACCAGACACATCTCGTGTATCTTCATTTTTTAATACACTGGATTGTGGATAAGAGGAGCACTCATTACTTTGTCAAAGACACCCTGTATGTTTTGCGTTTGATTGTTGGTTTGTCTTTACAGATATTTCCCTTTCAACATTTGAAGAGAGGGTGCCTAACTATGAGTACATGGTTGGGTTTTGCAGTGACCAAGGGTAGGGTACACCTTAGTGTGTGTAGACCGCCCGGGTCACGTCCACTGGTCCTGACGAAAACCTGGTATTATCGCCATCAGGTTGAAACATGTAGACCATCTGTATTCACTTTTTGTTTCACTATAAAGATACCGGAGGTCAATTTAACCGAGAACGGCATCTTACGAATTTTTAACATTGTCCAGTTGCTCTAGAATAAAAAAATTTGAGGGAGTTATATCTGGCCAATTTTGAATTCACTTTTTTCACTCACTTGCACCATGAAAAAACCTGCTCCACTGTAATCAGGTGTCGAAGCACACACGGCGAGCATTCGACTATTCGGGTGGGACCCCTATGATGAAGCATGTCACCAACTAGGTTGGTGAGTGAGGAGTCTTCTTAAAAAGGAGAAATTCGCCTTTTTGTGCACCTCTCCCTATACCGCAGAGACATTGAGTTGTCTCCAGGGTGTACTCCTCCAACTGTTTGATTACATGTCTATAATCACACACTATCTCTGTGGGGACCGTGACATCTCTATAATCACACACTATCTCTGTGGGGACCTGGGCATGTCTATAATCACACACTATCTCTGTGGGGAACGTGACATCTCTATAATCACACACTATCTCTGTGGGGAACGTGACATCTCTATAATCACACACTATCTCTGTGGGGAACTCAGCATGTCTATAATCACACACTATCTCTGTGGGGACCTGGGCATGTCTATAATCACACACTATCTCTGTGGGGACCTGGGCATGTCTATAATCACACACTATCTCTTTGGGGAACTGGGCATGTCTATAATCACACACTATCTCTGTGGGGACCTGGTCATGTCTATAATCACACACTATCTCTGTGGGGACCTGGGCATGTCTATAATCACACACTATCTCTGTGGGGACCTGGGCATGTCTATAATCACACACTATCTCTGTGGGGACCTGGGCATGTCTATAATCACACACTATCTCTGTGGGGACCTGGGCATGTCTATAATCACACACTATCTCTGTGGGGACCTGGGCATGTCTATAATCACACACTATCTCTGTGGGGACCTGGGCATGTCTATAATCACACACTATCTCTGTGGGGACCTGGGCATGTCTATAATCACACACTATCTCTGTGGGGACCTGGGCATGTCTATAATCACACACTATCTCTGTGGGGACCTGGGCATGTCTATAATCACACACTATCTCTGTGGGGACCTGGGCATGTCTATAATCACACACTATCTCTGTGGGGACCTGGGCATGTCTATAATCACACACCATCTCTGTGGGGACCTTGACATCTCTGTAGTCCTACACTACCTCTGTGGGGACCTGGGCATGTCTATAATCACACACTATCTCTGTGGGGACCTGGGCATGTCTATAATCACACACTATCTCTGTGGGGACCTGGGCATGTCTATAATCACACACTATCTCTGTGGGGACCTGGGCATGTCTATAATCACACACTATCTCTGTGGGGACCTGGGCATGTCTATAATCACACACTATCTCTGTGGGGACCTGGGCATGTCTATAATCACACACTATCTCTGTGGGGACCTGGGCATGTCTATAATCACACACTATCTCTGTGGGGACCTGGGCATGTCTATAATCACACACTATCTCTGTGGGGACCTGGGCATGTCTATAATCACACACTATCTCTGTGGGGACCTGGGCATGTCTATAATCACACACCATCTCTGTGGGGACCTTGACATCTCTAGTCCTACACTACCTCTGTGGGGACCTGGGCATGTCTATAATCACACACTATCTCTGTGGGGACCTGGGCATGTCTATAATCACACACTATCTCTGTGGGGACCTGGGCATGTCTATAATCACACACTATCTCTGTGGGGACCTGGGCATGTCTATAATCACACACTATCTCTGTGGGGACCTGGGCATGTCTATAATCGCACACTATCTCTGTGGGGACCTGGGCATGTCTATAATCGCACACTATCTCTGTGGGGACCTGGGCATGTCTATAATCACACACTATCTCTGTGGGGACCTGGGCATGTCTATAATCACACACTATCTCTGTGGGGACCTGGGCATGTCTATAATCACACACTATCTCTGTGGGGACCTGGGCATGTCTATAATCACACACTATCTCTGTGGGGACCTGGGCATGTCTATAATCACACACCATCTCTGTGGGGACCTTGACATCTCTGTAGTCCTACACTACCTCTGTGGGGACCTGGGCATGTCTATAATCACACACTATCTCTGTGGGGACCTGGGCATGTCTATAATCACACACTATCTCTGTGGGGACCTGGGCATGTCTATAATCACACACTATCTCTGTGGGGACCTGGGCATGTCTATAATCACACACTATCTCTGTGGGGACCTGGGCATGTCTATAATCACACACTATCTCTGTGGGGACCTGGGCATGTCTATAATCACACACTATCTCTGTGGGGACCTGGGCATGTCTATAATCACACACTATCTCTGTGGGGACCTGGGCATGTCTATAATCACACTATCTCTGTGGGGACCTGGGCATGTCTATAATGACACACATTCTCTTTGGCGACCCTGGTAATACTATAGTCACACACCATCTCTGTGGGGACTTGAGCATTCCTGTAATTACACGCAAGCTCTGTTTTGGCTTGAGCATCATCAGCTTCGCATTCTCTGTATGGGGCTTTGTGAATACTGAAAAGTAGTAAAGTTAGATTTTTTGTCTAAGTTTACCTTTGTGGATCGGGCCCTATTTTAATGCGGACTTTAACACAATCATCATCTTCATGCACTATCTCTGTGGGGACTTAAACATCGCTATAATAACACACTATCTTTGTGGGGACTCGAAAATCACTATAAAAACATACCATCTCTGTGGGGACTTGAGCATTCCTTTAATTAAACGCAAGCTCTGTTTCGACTTGAAGCCCCAGGGGGTGCCATGAGGCACAGGGTCAAGACTGATTTGCATATGGCCATGTCTGAACTGGGGTGGTGAAGTGAGCTAAAGAACGATGATGGATTCAACCCAGATCTGTGACTGGGGGTGAGTGACTGAAAAGTTTCAGCGCTCCGTCCATCATCTCCTTGTGTTTGCTTTGTTCACCCTAAGTCGGCAGGATATGCCCAGACGTGGGTCCATTGCTCAGTTTGCCACTGGATTCAAGAAAGCCTGGCTGATGAGGGGATGTTACCCCGAAGCCGGTCCCAGGATGCTTGTTTCCGGTACAGGGAAGACCTGGCTTGGAAGTTCGGGCTGGATTGTTCCCATGAGGCACAGGGTCAAGACTGATTTGCATATAGCTGGGTCTGAACTGGGGTGGCAAAGTGATCTAAAGAACTATGATGGATTCAACCTTGATCTGTGACTGGGGGTGAGTGACTGAAAAGTTTCAGCACTCCGTCCATCATCTCCTTGTGTTTGCTTTGTTCGCCCTAAGTCGGCAGGATATGCCCAGACGTGGGTCCCTTGCTCACTTTGCCACTGGATTCAAGAAAGCCTGGCTGATGAGGGGATGTTACCCCGAAGCCGGTCCCAGGATGCTTGTTTCCGGTACAGGGAAGACCTGGCTTGGCAGTTCGGGCTGGATTGTTCCCATGAAGCACAGGGTCAAGACTGATTTGCATATAGCTGGGTCTGAACTGGGGAGGCGAAGTGAGCTAAATAACGATGATGGATTCAACCCAGATCTGTGACTGGG